>JAYESA010000169.1:0-396257 GCA_036927795.1 Iris macrosiphon
AGTCCTTGAACACTGAATTCGTCCTGACTTGAAATGTAGAATGGGCATTAGTGATCCCAAAGTAACCCTCATGGATTCTAAAGACAGTTTTGTGTACATCGTCTTCAGCCACTCTTACCTGGTGATATGCTACCCTCAAGTCCAACTTGGAGAATAACTTGGCTTTATTTACTTCATCAAAAAGTTCATTTATGAAGGGTATAGAAAGTTTATCCTTTATTGTATTTTGATTGAGAGCCCTGTAGTCTATGCATATCCTCTAACTCCCATCAATTTTCTTTACTAGTATCACTGGAGAAGGGTGTGAGCTATTGTTGGGCCCGATAGCTCGAGTGTTCAACATGTCATGCACTTGTTTTACAATCTCATTCTTATGAATGTAGGGGTGTTTATAGGGTCTACTACAAATAGGTTGAAGTCCTGTGATGAGAGGAATCATGTGGCCATAATCCCTCTTTGGAGGAAATCCCTTTGGCTCCTCAAATGTGCTCATACTTATCTAGTATCAACTTGATTTCAGGATCTACTTCCTCCTTCTTAGTACTATCAATCTCTCTGACACGTAGTTTGATTATGTAGACTTGTGACTTATGCCTCATATCCTTACTGTCAGCTTCAGAAAGACGAGCAATTTGAGAATTAAGCCCCCTAACTATTGCATAACTCTCCCCACCTCATGGTGATTTCCTGGAAATTCTAAATAATGTCACCCAGAGTAGTGAGCCAACTTGACCCCCAACACAATATGACAACAAGTAATGGGGATCTGTAATAAGTCATCAACATTTTTTTCCCTTGGCAGTAAATGACACACATTCTTGTATGCTCCTTTACTCTTTAATCTCTCACAATTAGCCACCATGAATTCAAAAAACTGACAGTTGGATTAAGCTCGTATGTCACTAAACGGGGTATCTATAAAGCTGTGTGTAGAGCCAGAATCAACCAGTATCATTACTGGTTTATGCTGCACAGTTCCTCTCAGCTTCATGGTGGATGGATGAGTAGCTCCTGATAAGGCTTGGAGGAAGATGACAAAAGAACTCTGTTGACGCACTTCAGTTGGCTCTCACGTGACTTGACTTGAATTAGGGTCGCCACTCCACCCATCCTCATCTGAAATCAACATGTAGAGCTTCTTTTCCTTACATTTGTGTCCCTTAAACCATTTGTCATCAAACAAGAAACACAACCCTAAGTTTTTCCTTCTGATAAGCTCATTCGGAGATGGTGGTTGGGTAGTGATTTTCACTATTAGAGCCACTTGTAGGGGTCTTATTGCCAGCACTGTTCTTGCCCTCATTATATTGGTCGGCTTGATTTCTCGTTATATTAAAGCTCTTTACTGAAAAATGCCTGGGTTTGTAGACAATTTAGTCTCACGCATCCTGGCTATTTGCATAACAGATGGTAAATTCACAGGGTTGGATACCTGGACTTCATACTGACTGATTAAACAACTCTCAGAAATACCTTGTATCCTCGTAGACAGCCTTTGAAATGGTTGCTCATACTCGTGAACTGTTGTTTCCTGTTTCACCATTTGGTTAGTAAATTGAGAAGGACCACATTCCAATCTTATTGTTTGGCAGAATTCCTTCCAATTTATGAACCCTCCTCTTATCTTCATGATCCAATCAAACCAATAGACAGTTGTCCCCGTCGATTGGACTGAACAAACCTTGGCTCTATCCCATTCATTTATATTATTATAATTGAAATAATGGTCGACTCTGAACATCCATTCCTCCACATCCAAATCTCCATCATAATCTGCGACTTTTAGCCTGAAGGTGGACTTTGCCCATCAGGTGTTTGTGTTGGTATGCCGTATTATGCAGGCATGTGTGACTGAGTTGGAAATATGGATGTATGAAAATGGCGAGGGTTTGGAATGGTCTGTGCAGTCATGTAGGATTGAAAACCTGTTGTGGCCTACTGTTCTGCACGCAAGGAGAACTAGGCCTTGTCTGCAGTGGATTTGGATGAGGGTTTTGATGTGGATTTTGATGTGGAGTTTGATGAGGGTTTGGGAGTGTTGCTTGTGGTGGTGTGGTCGTGCCAAGAACATTGGACATATACTGAGAAAATGTTGGGAAAGGTGCTACTATGGTATGTGAATACTGAAGGAACTCGGGGACTCTTCTTGACTATAAGTAAACTCCATGAACGTATCAAATTTATCACTAAGGTGGAGAAATTTACATTCCAATGACAAGAAGTGAAGAGAGTGATCACAGCTCGTCATGCTTTTGCTTCTGCTTCCTTTTTTATTGTACACATTGAGATGTATTGGTCAAACAAAAAGCAATAGCGCCCAAAATTTTCAAGTTCTAATGTAGTATAATTTTGTTATTGCCCACATTACACATGACATAATCTACTGATACAGAGGGTTGAGCCTACAATATGCAAAGAGAAATGATAAAGCACGTCTCCAAGTTGGATTAAGATTCAGTCTTTTTTTCCAACTTCACCTTCAGGTTGTCCCTCTTCAGCTTCGGTTCTGGTTTGAATCCAAGTTCACCAATGGTTAAAATGTACAATGTACAACAAGCAATAATACTGGAGTCCAATAATATGTGTATAGAACAAGAGCCACTGACTTAATAGAGAATTATTAGCCACCACTAAGGCTTGGTTTGCCATTGATGCTGCTTTTCAAAAGCTGCAGCAGAAGCACCTTAAGACAGCAAGTGGAAGACTAATTCAAAAGCTGACAAAAATTGAACCAACTTTGTAACGGTTTTCTGATAAGCTGCTCTTAATCAAACAGCCTTGGAAGGTTTGGAATTGATGTTGCTTTTCAAAACACAGTAGTAGCTTTTGAAAGCAACCTTCCTCTGCTATCAAAAGCTGGCTCAAAACAAACTGGGTGTTGAAAACAATAAAGCAGGAGTTGTTATCAAACAACTTTTACTGCTGTTTTTCAAAACAAAATAAGCAGAAACAGACCAAACAAGCTGTACCAAACCCAGCCCTGAAAATCAATGAAGCTGTGCAACTTTTCCAGAGTCAGATGACCGACTTTCAGTGTATTTACTTAGTAACAGAGATACCCAACTTTGACAAATAATTATGGCGGCAGGTTGCACATGAATCAAATTGCTTTGCAAAATTCGCAATATAAAATGTACAAGAGAACCCACTTTGGCTACCAAAGAGTGAATTCTTTCATGGATCTTTGATAGTTAAGATCATTACAATCACACAACAGCTACCTGAAGCTAAACTGAGTGCAACAAGATCAAGCTTTACTATCTCATAATTGACATCTTGTCACTCAATTACCTGAGACTCGTGAAAGCTGCCAATCTGCTTCATATTCCCTTTTCCTTGAACAGATCATATTACATAAGCCACTGTAACCTGGATTACACTCGCTCCAATTGCACAAGGATAGTAGTCAGTCATCATATCAAATCAAATTGCACTTGCCCGCTTCTCATTCATGCTTATGTGCAGTAGACCTCCGGTGGACGGGTGAAATGGACCTAGACCTCTTCTTCCTACATGAAAAGCCATATATATAAACAAAGCATACATAGGAAGTAAACCAAAACAAGGGGCAAGTTTGGGATCAACCGTCTCATATCCATCACCTGGGATGCTAGTATTTCTTAATCTTACAAGACAATCAGTTTTGGTCTCTTACCTTCTCTCAGAAGAGGGATAAGGAGAATGCCTGCGGTGAGAATGCTTGCTAGGTGGAGACCGCGAAACTTGTCTATAAATAAAAA
The DNA here is from genome assembly GCA_036927795.1 of Iris macrosiphon. NCBI lineage: Eukaryota > Viridiplantae > Streptophyta > Magnoliopsida > Asparagales > Iridaceae > Iris > Iris macrosiphon. The sequence goes on from JAYESA010000169.1 coordinate 3,741, forward strand.
ACAAGATCATACTGATTGGTTAAGTAAAAGTATAGCATAGATGTACAAATTCCTGGTCCTGAAATCCTCTGATCAGAATTTACCTGCAAACTGCAGATCACTACAAAGATTCTTATATATATATATATATATATATATATATATATATATATATATATGATGATGATGATGATGATGATGATGAACAAAAATGGAAGCCATCAGCAGACATACATTTTTTAAAAAGCAAAGTAATAGCATGATAGCAAAACCGTAAGAATTCTTAACCAGTTCTCATACACCACCAAGTTGACACTACTTGATAGTTGAGAATAATCTCACTTTATGCTTTGGAAATGTTACTAGAGTGATGCATTCGAGATTATATCTTTGAATCAGGGTTTAGAGAACTCACTCTAGGCATTGATATCAGCATAATTAGAGTTTTGGTTTCAGCAACCTTGCAAGTTTTGCTTTCTTCAGTACGAGTTTATGTTTCAGAGGTAATACAATTGTATATATAAGCCGCCTAATTTTCCTACAACTTCTTCTTGGGCTGCATCATTTCGTGAGCATCACACTTAATCAGACTCACAGTGTAACACTACTTAGTACAGGGGCTGTTTGGATACTTGAAAGTGGAGTGAAGCTCACACTTTATGCATATGAATGCTTACTTTGAGTTACAGTGTCCGGATGCAAAGTAGGGAGGGAGAACTCCTATTATCTTTACAAAGGAGTTCTCCCCCAACCCACCCACATCCTCCCTTTTGGAGAGGATGTGGGGTGGAACTTTGTTCTTTTTTTAACTAAAATCAATAACAATCATTCATTACACTATTTAGTTAATAGCTTAGATACTTAATTAATACTAAGTAATTAATAGCACTTAATTGTTATTAGAAAATCAAATTTAGTTAACTTTGCATTCATAAATAAATATTGTTAACTCATTATATTACTATTAATTATATTACTATTAATTTATATTAAGATGAATAATATTAACTAATGAGTAAAATGAATTTATGTTAATAATTTTGAATTGCATAATAATTAAGATAATAATTATAACAGCACCTAGTAGCATATAATAATGCTAGCTAATATTAAATAATTAAGAAAGTTAATCATAAAAGTAAGCAATCAATAATACATAACTATTATAATTAGTTACAATACTATCTTATTACGATTAATCAGTAATACCTAAATTAATAATAAATTACATAACTTGTATCAATAATTAATTATCAATTTACTTAGATAATTAACTAGTCATTAATAATACTATATGTACACTAAGCGCCAAGTAGCATATAATAATGCTAGCTACTATTAAATAATTAATAAAAGTAATTATAAAAGTAAGTAATCAATAATGCATAAATATTATTATTTACTTATTACGAGGCCTCACATCCCACCTTCTCAATCGGCAAAGACTCACAATACAGACATCTTTTAAACCTAATACTTCAAAGCTCTCAATCGGCGTTGGCACAATCTATAGACGTGGAATAGATAGCCCATTTTCCACCCGGCTATGAAATAAACAATCCCTGGTTATGAAATTTAGGACTCAATAAGGCATATATCTGGGTGTTGAACTTGCCTCACTTCACTCGTAGAAAATTTATTATAAAATTAAGCAATCAATAATGCATAATTATTATTATTTAATTATTAAGATTAGTTATAATACTATTTTATTACAATTAATTAGTAATACTTGCATATAATAATAAATTACATAACATGCATCAATAATTAATTATCAATATATAATTAAATAATTAATTAGTCATTAATAATACTATATGTACACTTTCCAACTTCATTCTCCCACCTCCGTCCAAAAACGTTTTGGAAGAAGAGGGAGACAAGAAAGTGCATGAAAATACATGCATATGCACAACATAGATTTTCCAATTTCCCACCTCAAGTCCCTCACTTCTTCTATCGAAACAGACCCTTAGCTCACATATGCTTGCTTGGATATTAGCTAATCCATACAGCAAGCCTATATGCGCAGGCCCTCTGACCATCATATTCCATTCATAGCATGAATAATGGTTGCTTCTCTTGGCAAAAGCTAAACTACTTACTCTAATTGGAGTTCATTCCACGTCCTGTTTAGATAAAAGTATAGGCCCAGCTTATTGCAAATACCTAAACCAGGTTATTTGCCAAAGTCCAATCAGCCACTATAATTTGCCACATACAAAATTCAGTTCATTTCATACAGACAATTTGGGTTAACTCCAGTCCCTAATAAAGATCTCATAGCCAGGGACCCACTAAAAAATACAAGCATCCTACTTGTCGCATAAGAGAATGGAACGGAAGATATGGAAAGAGACAGAAAAGACACGTAAAAGCACTAATAAAGGCAGTAATAATGATAATTCTGGGTGTGCGACCTTCCCTGTCATCATTTAGGGTTACAATTTGATAGCTACTTTCAGTCTCTTAAGAATTTTTTTTTTAAGTTTCAGCTCAGTATCAGTTGAAACTGGTACTGTAACCCAGTTTTAGATTGGCTCCATTCTAAAAGAAACTTAATAGCTGGTCCGCACTGGTCCCAGACAAAAACTAGAAACAACTCTCTGAAGCTTCGATATGCGAGCATATCGTCAGACTTGTGATGTACGAGATGAATGATACAGATAGAGACAAAGAGAAAGGGAGATGTAAAAGCACTAACAAAGGCAGTACGTCAACTTAGTGTGCAACATTTCCTATCATCCTTTAGGGTCACAATCTGATAGCTAGTTTCAGGCTTCAGACTTTTTTCTGGTTTCAGCTAAGTATCAGTTCAAACTGACACTCTAACCCACTTTCAAATTGGCTCCAGTTTAAAAAAAGAAATAACACAGCTGATATGCGGTGTCTCAGCCAAAAATTTGAAATAACTCTCTGAAACTTGACTATGCAACTATATTCCACTTAAAGTAGACCTTATACCACCAAACAGACCAATTTAAAGTATTTTCATAATGTTTCAAACGAAGCAGGCCGTATGAGTTGATTATTCAAGAAACATTAAGAAATCAGTAATGAAAAGTCGGTACAAGAATGACCTCTTCATTCTGAGCATACAGCCAACCAGCAAAAGCAAGGAGCATCTAGTTTAAGAAAACTAGCAAGCAACACGAACGACTACAGTGGCAAACAAGTTCATCAGTCCTTGTACTTAATGCCAATCACCAAAACATTAATGTAAACTTAGCGCAGCATTAAATTTCCATAGTTAATTCATCAAGAATGATGTGATAGTATATTGTGCAAAGTGTACATTAATTATGAAAGATGCATACCATGTGAATATTTAATGGGTCTCCAATTCAATTCAAGAACATTCCAAAAAAATATTGCACACTTATGAAATAAACCAACAAACAAAAGATGCATAGGCAAAAATAAGCATTTTTGTAAACTAGAATAATGGAATGTTTCTCATTGATGGAAAAGACTACATATATATCGGAGAGGCTGACCCATCTCTCTATTATTCCACCCGATGTGGGACTTAAGGCCACTACCTAATATAACGCTTAACACCCTCCCTCAAGCTGGAGCATATATATCAATTATACCCAGCTTGTTACATAAAAATTGTACCCGATGACCCAAAAGAAATTTCGTGAAGATATCGGCTATCTGATCACCGGTCCTCACGTGATGGAACTTTATCATTCCCTTTTTATACTCGTCACGGACGAAATGGACATCAATTTCAATGTGATTCGTCCTTTCATGAAATACAGGATTGGTAGCAATATGCATAGCAGATTGGTTATCACACCACATATCTGTTGTTTTAGATCCTGCTTTTTCTCCCAGCTCGTGTAGAAGATGCTGCAGATATAATACTTCTATCGTGCCATGAGCAATGGCTTGATATTCTGTTTCAGAACTTGATCGTGCGATCACACTCCGCTTCTTACTCTTCCATGATACCAAGTTTCTGCCAATAAATACTGAATAACCAGACGTAGATCGTCTATCTGTCAGGCTTGCACCTCAGTCAGCATCGGTAAAGCACTCAACATTTGTATGTCCCTGGTTCTCTATACGAATTCCTTTTCCAGGATTCAGGACTAAATAGCGCAGAATTCTGAGAACTGTCTGCCAATGTGGAACTCGTGGAGAAGACATAAATCTACTCGCGACACTGACGACAAAGAAAATATTTGGGCGAGTCATACCCGCCAAGTAGAGTTTTCCAACTACTCAACGATATTGATCCGGTTTCGTCATTAGTACCCCCTCATCGGGGAGTAACTTTTCTCCTGAGTCCATCGGCGACATTGCTCCCTTGGCTTGCATCATTCCTGCATCATGTAGTATGTCTATCACATATTTTCTCTGCGATATGACAATGTGCTTCTTTTCCCGTATGACTTCAACACCCAAGAAGTAGTTTAATGATCCCATATCCTTGGTCTGAAATTGTTTTCTTAGGAACTTCTTCAGTCCTGCAATGCCCTGACTGTCGTCTCATGTGATTACAATATCATCAACATAAACACCAAGGAGTATCCTTTCCACCGATGTCTGTCGGTAAAATACCGAATGATCCTTCTTTGATTGACACATGCCAAACTAAGTGACCACATCTGTAAACCGACCAAACCATGCACGAGGTGATTGTTTGAGACCATAGAGGGCCCTTCCTCAGATGACACACTTTACCGTCCCTTGCAACGAACTCGGGAGGTTGCACCACATATACATCTTCATCAAGGTCCCCGTGGAGGAAGGCATTCTTGATATCCAGCTGGAGTAGCGGCCAGTCATAACGAACAACTAAGACCAATAGTACGCGCACAGAGTTCATCCTGGCAACTGGGAATAATGTCTCAAAATAATCCTCACCATAAGTCTGAAAATATCCTTACCAGACGTGCCTTTAGTCAATCAAGGGTGCCATCTGGTTTCACTTTAATCGTGAACACCCATTTGCAACCGACAGCTTGTTTACCAGGCGACAAATTTACCAAGTCCCAAGTATGGTTCTCCCGAAACGCTTTCATCTCCTCTTCCATAGCAGCACTCCAACCGGAATGTTTGAGACCCTCCTCAGCAGAATTGGGAACCATCAATAGTAGCTATTAAGGACTAAGTGTGGCTCACAAGCCCTTTGTAGTTTTCAACATACAAGGGATGATCTCGACAGGCACGACGAGGTCGAGCTGGTGGAACAGACGGAGCCGAAGGCGGAGACGAATCAGTCGAGCCAGAGGAGGAGGATGACTCTGTGACCATGGACATTATTTGCGACGATCGATCGGACGACGGTGGTGTTGACTGAATCGGTGTCTGAGGACCGTCGGACTGGAGCACTGGCTCGATAGGGGAGGGCATCCTAATAGGGGGCTGCTGTGCTTGAACTGGGAACAACAGGAAGTCATTTTTCGGGTAAACATGGGGCACTGGTCCTGGAGTTTGTGGAAGTAGAGGAAACTCGATTTCAACAAAGGTAACATCCCGAGAGAAAAAATACCTCTTCAAGACTGGAAAAAAACACCGATACCCTTTCTGATCCTTAGGATACCCAAGAAAAATACAATGGATAGCATTTGGATCCAATTAGAAAGAGTTGGGTTGGTATCCCTAACATAACACAAGCAACCAAAGATTCAGAGAGGTAGAGGAAACGGCTCTCGTTTAGGATATAACCGAGAGAAGAGAGTATTACCATTGAGGACAAACGACGGCATGCGATTAATGATATAGCAAGCCGTAAGAACGGCATCCGACCAAAAAAAAAATTGGAGTACGTGCTTGGAACATAAGAGCACGCGTTGTTTCTAAGAGATGACGATTTTTGCGTTCAGCCACACAATTCTGTTGTGGTGTGTAAGGACATGAGGTATGGTAGATGATGTCATTCCGAGACAGATGTGAAACAAACTCACGAGACATATACTCAACTCACGAGACATATACTCACGACCATTGTCACTTCGAACGCATTTAATCGGAACACCAAATTGTGTTCTGATTTCCGCATGAAAATTGCACCAAATGTTAAATAATTCGGAGCAATTTTTCATGAGATAAACAAAAGTGACACGTGAATAGTCATCAACAAAGGTAACAAAGTACTTGAATTCCATCACAGATTAAAGCGGACACGGTCCCCATATATCGGAATGTACCAACTCGAAGGGAGCGGAAGCAATTTTATTCTGACTAACCGGATAGGAAACCCGGTGATGTTTAGCCAGGCTATATGACTCACAATGAAAAGAAACATCTAAAGATGGGTACATTTTCTAGAGTGCTTGAACGGATGGATGTCCTAACCGACAGTGTAACTCAAAAGGATCAAGTTTTACACCAGCACAGACAACAGAGAGTTTCGTCAAACAGATACAAGCCTCCAGCCACATGTCCCCTACCGATAGTCCGTCCAGTCTTTAGGTCCCGAAAAATACAACCATCAGGAAAGAATGTTACCGAGCAGTGCATATCGCGAGTAATCCGACTAATTGAGAGTAAGTTGAATGGGTTTTCAGGTGCATGTAATACATAATGTAGTGACAGTCTCAAAGAAAGACGGTCAAATCATTTTTCACGGACTGTCAACGAACCACCATTGGCACATGTAATATTAGACATACGACCAACCGGTGCATAGTTTCGTATCATACCTGCGTCGCCTGTCAAGTGAGCAGACGACACCAGAATCAAGAACCCATTGCTTTGACTGTATCACACATGCGGCTGAGTACCATGTTGTGGACCCAGAAGTAGAGGCTTCACCTCGACGTTGAGCTTGAAACTCAACAAAGTCTGCATATGCTTCATCAGTCATTTGTACTGATCGGCCGCCAAGATCAGGAGTATCTGAGGTAACATTGGCGGCAGGAGCTTTAGTACACTGTCACTGGAAATGACCCTGTAAACCACAGTTGAAGCATGTGTGTTGTCGACCTTCATCACGACCGCCAAAGCCTCGTCCACCATCACGACCAATATTGCGGCCACCACGTCGTCCACCACGACCACCGCGAAATCCAGTACGAGCGGCACCAAGAGCAGATCGATCAGCAGGAACATCACTTGAAGAGGTCTCGACGACCTTCGCTGCCCGTAGAACACGAAAATGTGCTTCCATTAGAGATGAAACCTCAACTCCAGCAATGATCTGAGAGCGAGCTGAATCTGCATCAGGACGGAGATAGGCAAGATATGCCATCACATGAAGCTGCTCACATTGAGCAATCGCTTCATTGATACCCGTTGTCAGAGGTAATATACGGTCAATTTCATCAACCATAACCTTAAAAGCCCAGAAGTGGTCTTATGAGACTTGTCGTCATGTTCTGTCCGGTAGACGCCGACAACCGAGTCGTAGATACAAGACAAATCGCGTTTTCCATCAAACGTCGTCGCTAGGACCTCCCATAGCTCCTTTATTGTGTCCGTATTTTGAACCATGTCCTCTATCGATGGTTCCATGGAGTTCATCAACTGAGTAAACAGTCGACTCAGCCGTCTCCCACTGCTGAAACGTGGGATCAGTCGTCTCCGGAGGATTGTCAGTCAAATGCTTGGACAATCGCATACCCAAAGTGTCTTCTCAACCTTCTTCCGCCATGTTAAGTATTCGTCTGGTCTGTCCAACCGCCGATCGACGAGTCAAATCGAAAAAATTGTCGTGCTAGTGCCCGTTGGTCCCGCCAATGCATTTTCAACACCGGTATTACTGCTAGCCGCCTCAGAGGTTGTCATAATGCTCTTGATTCGACCGTCGTTGATTCTTCTCAACCCCAATAATCACATCAACTTTTTCAGTGCGCTATCAATGTGGCCAGAACCGGCACGCGCATGAAAAGATCGTATGGAAATCACACACACCAAGACACATAAATAACACAAGTAACTCTCTGTGTAGATCCTGATGCGGATATCGGGGTAAGAAGGAAACAAAGATCCACGTAAACAATCAACTTGTCTACTATTTGTTAACTCATGAAGTCGTAATCTAGGAACAGAGGTTGTGCAAACAAATCATTGTCTACCCTCTGGCTTCGATATACGCTCCTGAAGTCGTAATCTAGGAACAGAGGTTGTGCAAACAAATTAATGTCTAGCCTCTGGCTTCGATATACGACTTTTTTTTTGAATTAGGGTTTACACAGGAGTAGGGAAGGCGGTCGCAGAGGTGTGTTAGGGTTAGGGTTTTGGGTTGCATAGCGGGCCGGGGGGTGGCGGAGTCCGGGAGGGGGGGGGGCGGCGGGCAGGGGGGCGGGCCTGGCGGAGCAGGAGGGGCCTGGAGGAGTTGGGGGGCTGGCGGAGCAGAGGGGGGCCTGGCGGAGGGGAGTCAGTGGGGCGGCGGCGGCGGGGCGGACGGCAGCGGGGGGCGGGAGGCAGCGGAGGCTACTAGGATTAGGGTTAGGGTTTTGGAGAAAGAGAGGGGGAGCTTATGGCTCTGATACCATGTAGAACTAGAATAATGGAATGTTTCTCATTGATAAAAAAGACCATATATATAGGAGAGGCTGACCCCTCTCTCTATAATTCTGCCCGATGTGGGACTAAAGCCCACTACCTAATATAACGCTTAACAAGGTTCATATAAATAAGGGTGAAAGTTAATATATATATATATATATATATATATATATATATATATATATAAACACAACATAGAAGACACAGCATCAGTTGGACAGATTTATGTCAGAAGGAAATAGGAGGTATGAGTATAACAAGATTGCATGACATCAAAGAAGGATGTGCAATGAAGCTACTTTAGAATTCATTACAAGAGAATGACTGTGTACTAAATGAATGAGGAACAGGCACTTGAAGACCAGGTACTTCTGGGATCTAATGGAAGAGAACAATGCCTCTGTCACATGTAAAACAATACTGAGGAAGAGAATACAGGGATTAATACATGTAAAAGAAGAATAGCTAATGGAGAACAGACTAGCATATGGTTTGAGCCCTGGTTACTACAAGACAGGATCTTGACAGACTAGGGTGGAGTGCTTTTAACATCCTGAGGGGAAACCAGAAACTAAGCCATATCATTGAAGAAGGGACATGGAAAGCAGAAAAACTGGAATCTACAAGGCACGACAAGGGAGAGATTAACCGATTTGCCGATGCCCTTGCAACCCTGGCCTCGATAGTAGAGATACCTGAAGATGCTGAGCTGAAACCGGTTGTGATTGAACTTAGGAATGAACCCACATACATACTGCTAGATTGATAGGGACTCACCATCTGACGAACTTCCTTGGTATACGGACATTATTCTATATGTAGAGCACCATACTTACCCCTGAGTATGCGTCAGCTAATGTCTTACCACTATTCTAAGATTACCAACACAGTATGTAGTGTGTCGGCAATTTATGTATAAAATCATAATAGAAAGAAATTTGATTTGTGAGATATATTGATGAGTCCGAAGCCCAGAAAGTGATGCCTGATGCAAGAAATCAAGAATCTGTGGAGCACATATGAATGGGCTAATGATGGCCAAGAAAAGATTAAGGCAAGTGAACCCACTCCGCCATTGGCACTAGACTGGCACTAGCAATAGAGATATCTACTCTAAAATCTACAATAGAAGACACAAGGAATCAGTATGGCATTGTAAATGGAAGCCCTGTAGTCTGGTTCATAGCTAACTGCTTGAAAAGAGTGCATGCTTATATAAAACTATACTAGACAGGCTTATTGCCAAGGAGAGGCTTATAAACTGGTGAAGCAAAGTGCAGCCAGAGTGCCCTTTATGCAAAATAGAAAGGGCCTTACATCTGGAAACTGGCACAGCAGGAAGAAATAAAAAAAATATCTATCCTCATGAGAGTAATCTTATCAGCCACTATATGGCACATCTGGAAGTAAAGAAATAGATGGATCTTCCAACAGGAGAATACCCATGCGATCATAACTTGTAAAAGAATCCAGGAGAATGTATCTATAATTATGTCTAGAGTGCTTGCAAAGGCTAAGGAAACTTCTAAGAAAAGAGAGATACTGGCCAACTGGGGCTAACTCTATCCTGAGGGTACTTTACCTAGAGAAGTAGACACCTTAGATCATTACAATTTTAACCTTTCTGCAATAAAGATTTATCTATACACCTTTCCATATGGGAGTTGCTTACGAGATAGCTATGAGATTCTAAGAAAACAGAGAGGGAGATTTGTTTTTAAAGAGAGAGATTTGGAAGAGAAATCATCCGTTAGCTTTTTGTTTTTGGGAGAGAGAGAGAGAGATTTGTTTTAGGAAGAGAGATGGTTTCTCTTCCAAATCTCTCTCTTTAAAAACAAATCTCTCTCCATTTTTCTTAAAATTACGTAACTATCCCGTAAGCCACTTCCGTACAGAAATGGGGCTATATATATATATATATATATATATATATATATATATATATATATATAAAGAAGTGGTATTTTCTGCCAAAAAGATAAGGATGGTCATGATTAAAACACATAAGCATATCCAATGGTTTAGAACTCTTTGTCTCTACTTAATTAACTCCAACACCACCACCACCACAACCCCCCCCCCCCCCCTTTTCTCCGTTTAATTATTCTACGAATTAATTAATAGTTGGTCTCACCCCTCTCTACTTAATTAACTCTCTCCCTCCATGTTTAATTATTCTGACAATTAATTAATAGTTGCTCCCACAATTTCTTAGATGAATTCATTCTTAAGTTGACTAATTGATTGAATCTCTATTTTTCAACTTTCTAATATTAAAACTTTAAATCATATTGAAACCATACTAAAGTCATAATTAAATCTTAAATATATCTCATTGTATATGTTCATTTTGCTTATAATCTATAGAATTAATTCATTTGAAATGTACTTTACTTTGATATTTTGTTTATTGTTATTTATCGGGTAAAATAAAATATTCGGAGGACCGTAGAGAGAGTGCCGATAGGCATGGGTTGCTAACGGCACAGGTCACCGACTAGTATATATATATATTCAGCAAGAAAAAATAAGACAACAATAGCTCTTCTGGAGGATGGAGGAAGATATTAAAAGACTAGTTCAAACATGGCTGAGAAAGAAGGGGTGCAACTCGAGCGGGCTAAACCCGAGCCCGATCGAGTAAACCCGTTAATGGGTTGGGTTAGGATTGAAGATACTCGAGTTCGGACTAAAATATTTGAACCCGATCAAAAATTGGGTTGGGCTCGGGTTCATGTGTCGGGTTACCCAAAGAACCCGAAACCCGATATATATATATATATATATATATATATATATATATATATATATTGTTTCATACTTCTTAAATAAAAAGTTTAAACCCTAAATTTTTCCACCAAAACTCTTCAACTACTTATCCTAAATTACATTTCAGTTTGTATTTTGTAATAATTAAGGCTTAATTGCCATTTGATTATGCATTTAATATTACTCTTGTTTAAAATTATTTTAAATATTATATTAGAGCCCAATAAGCCCGATAGACCCAATCCAACCCGATCCTCCAAGCTTGGTCTTGGGCTACATATGTTGAACCCGAGGTCGGGTCGGACTTGGGCTCGGGCTAGGCTTATGATTCATCGGGTTTGGCTCGGGTTGAGCTCAGACCCGACCCAATGCAGTTGATCATTCTTGCTCAGAAAAGTTAAAGAAAAAAAATGCAAACAGATGGCAACCAGTGCAACACTAATGTATTGCAGGCTTCTTGTTAAGTGAAAAGGTGCAAAAACAGATGAAGACCAGTACAAAAGGTGGCGTTATAAACCTAATTGTAAATCTGTGGTACAAGATACAGAGATTGTAATTAGCACATTAAGTAGTCACCAAACTCAGATTCTAACACTATATGGAGCTAATTTTCGGAATCTACAGAAAAGTTCAAGCAACACTATGGAACCTGTTCATATGATCAATTTTGTTTAAATTTCAGAACCTTGTAAATCCAATGCAACAGATAAGGTACATATGCAATACCTTTTCCTAGACTTGGTAGGTGATGGCGACAAGCTACTGTTAACCGGTTGCTGCTTCCTGCAGTATACAAGAGAAATATTAACATGAAGAAAAGAGCATGTCATCAATGCAAATTAAATGAAGATTTAAGACATTTGTACCTCTTTCTTGAACTATCCGAAGGTTCGTCCCCTGATGCACTACCATGAGAAAAGGAGAGATCTTTGCTACTTTTACCTCTACTGCTAGACGATGGATATCTTCTACTAGTATGTCGGGATAAACTCTTTGAAGTTTGTGTGGATCTATCCTCCTCGTCTCTTCCTCGCTCTCTTTTCTTTTCACCATCCTTGTATCTCTCTCTTTTATCGTTTGTAATCTCCTTCCTGTCGTCCTTAGAATTATTGTGCTTGGAACTTCTTCTGGAATCTGACTCTTTTTCATTTATTGCTCGTTTAGAGATTCTATCACCACCTCGTTCCTTCAGCTTATCTTTTTTTTCCATCTTTTCCTTCGGTTTATTCCTATCTTCATGAATCACAGAATCATTTCCATCATAAACTTCCCGCCTTACCTTATTAGTATTATCTTTAACCTCCATGATAAGTGAATTTTTAATAGTGCCTGAATTGCTTCTGGGCTCTCTATCCCGACATTCTCTACTAGATAGTTTATCATGGTTATCATGTGAACATGTAGATCCTTGTTTCCTGCCATCCTTCCGATCTAAAATATTATTATACTGAAGAGGTTTTCCATTTAGTAAAGGAAATTCGTCAACTTGTTTTCTATCAGCAAGAACAGCTTCACAAACTGAAGAAACCCTTTCAGATGCCTTCTTGTCATATTTTAGATTATTAGCTGCCAGTGACGCTTTTTCTGTCATAGAGTTCCCCTCATACAACCATGCACTCTGATTTTGTGTAGCAACATCCAAATTTATTCTGTTTCCTTCACTCCTCAAATCACTTCCAGAGGACTTGTCATTGCTTTCCGGTTGATGAGAAGTACCAGGTCTTTTTCCAGATGTCAGTAAACTGGAATTTTGGATCTCGTTATCACCATCATCATCTGAAGCATCTGACGCATAATTTCCCAAACCTAATATATCTCCCCCAGGAGAACTCGTTCTCGAATCTTCAGCAACACCATTCACTTTATCTTTCTCCATTTTAACAGGAACTACAATTTTCGCAAATGCCTTGGGTGTTGAAATTGCTGCAGGAGAAGAAACCTGATTTCCATGAACAGGATTCTCTTCAACTGCAAAAAAGAGTGACAAGTAATGCAACATATCAAAAGAATTCAAATGTTAAGCCATGATTTCAAGGGCAGGTTGCTTCATAATAAGATTGCCCACCTTCAACAGTCAATTTGTCTTCATTAAGAACTTTTGTAGCAATTTCATCGAAAAGCTCATCTGTGACCTGTAATTATAACATGTTATCACCAAAGAGAGGTCACTAAAACAAGCTGACATCGTGATGGCTATTAAAACCTTCAATAGAACTTCTGTTAGCACACGCTTTATTTCCTGGTTGATAGCTGCTGATCTTGCTGCCTCTACATCCTCCTGCACACACATAAATGAAGATTGATATGCATATAAAAGAGCTTTATATTCACCTGTAAAAATAGATTATAGAGCTGAAAATACTGCATAGACAAGGAGTGAAATGTTAACATCTGTGTAGAAACAGTTAAATTACATAGTATACTATTTCCTATCTTCGGTCCACACATATGTAGGGGACAAATAAGTAATATTAAGTAATAACAAGTATATTAACTAAAACCAACGGTACAGTTACATCAGGTTTTTCTTCCTTCAATCCCAACCCTACGTTCTCGTCTCCTAACAATAGATCTTCAACTATATGGCAGGAACACAAATACAACACAACATTGATTTTGGTGTATACAAGTGTATTTTGGACTGCAAAAGGTTGGCTAGCATGTCAGCACTGGCATAATTCCCCAGCGTTCTGGGATTGATCATAGTATATTATGCAGATTATTTTGTGTACATGTTCGAGAAAGTGTCATGCTTACTTGCCATTGAGAAATTGAGATATGTATAATATAGATTGCAACTTAACAGCCCAAGATTTATATGCTTGGAATTTTGATCGGTATAGCTTGACCCTTTAAAGTTTAGAAGTCATTGACAACTAATAGATTTGTGTTCAGGCCTTCAGTAACAAGTTTTGTGTCCCCATGACTGTTCAAAAGCTAAGAGTATTTGGTGCACCAACCAAATTAATGATCCACACCTTATGCAAGTCAAAAGTCAAAATACATAGTGCTAGCTATGAATCTTGATTCATGTAGATTAAAGTGAACATTGAAGATCATCAATTTGGAATAAACAATCATATGTTTAAGGATATTACAAGATCATGTTTGGACCAAAATGAAGGGTGCAATGTATGAGCAGCTACGCTCAAAGCACTTCCATAGTCAAACATCAAATTAATCCATAAATTTGCAGCGTAATTGGAGCATGAGCTCCAAGGTGGACTTAAGAGCCCGCTTATTAATCCTGATTCTAGACGGACTGAGAAACACTTTTATGAACTGATTAATTCCAAGATACTATCTAGAAGGTACAAGAATACAGAGGAAGATTCTTATACCAAAGATCGACTTACTTGATTGTAATAATTGCAACACAATGAAACTGAGCAGATAGATCTTTGCTTTAAGGAAACATATTGCAATTAAATGTATATTAATTTAGAAGTCACCTGTTTATGAAGTGCATTACTTTTTTTTGGGAGTCAACACTAGACTAGAAGGGTCTATATACATGTACTAGAAAGAGTCAATAGATGAAGAAGTATGTATGATATGATTTTCTCCACGAAGCAGCATTCAACTCCGTTACACAGGCCATAAAGCAAAAAATGAATAGCATCCCCAAACCCCTAATGAAACAATGGCCCATGACAACTTTATCCGAAACATGAAAATATGGATTTCAATTGTTGACCTCTACTTCAAAATAACCTTTCATTTTGTTTGCTTGATAAGGAGCATGCAAGCTAATTAAAACTAGTCCACTTTATTTGATTCGAGATAATGGTTGTATGAATGTGCATTGAGATGTCCAAGATAACTAATCTTCATATTCCTGGATTTGGTTGAAATACAAGTTTAAATCATGTTAAAAGAAAACTGCCGGTAGAGAATTGCACACATCTGACTTAAACAATGCCGCCTTTAAGTAAAGTGACTCCATATAAAAGGCTTATTAGGTTAAATATAAAAAATCATGATGTACATCATGGATTATGATTGTATGTCCCACCGTACAATTTCACCACCTGGTGTAAAATGTTAGCTATCAGGTACTCAGATGATATTTAAAGTGGCTATCAAAGACCTTTAATAAAGAAATATTTGAATTGATAGAGATTTTCTTATCCTAACAGTCTTAGGATTTTCCACCCAAATATTTCCATGTGAAGACAGATAAAATACATGATTAATATTCAACAAATTGTTGCACTAAATAATAGGATGGCACCACTTAGGACCAACAGATCAACTCATCAAAGGAGCTGCAAGAAGTAGAGTAGACCTAAAATTTTGAATTCAGGCCATGAGAAAAGATGTCATTTGCTAATGTTGGAGAGGACATGGATCACCATTAACAAAGCAGAATGGAAGAAACTAATTCATGTAGCCAACCATTTTTATTTTATTTGTGCAGAGGCATCATTGTTGTTTGAAATTGTTCATCATCATCATCCACACGTTTTTCCATCAGAATGGGGTCGGCTATAGAGCATAAGAAAGCTCCATAAACAATTTGACAAAAAAATTATGCCAGGATGTCAGCTTGACGTCAACAATTTATATAACAACGCAGCCTTTATCCCAAATTTTTTGGGGTCTGCTGTTTGAATCCTCTTCTTCCACTTAGCTTTGTTAAGTTCCATGTCCTTTGTAATGCTAACAAAATCCATATCTCATATCCTTCTTTAACATTTCAAAACATGTCCGTCTAGGCCTGCCTCTAGACCTAAAGACTCCATAAACTAGTATATTATCGCTCATCCTTACAGTAGCATCTATTGGTCTGCGTTACACATGTCCAAACCAACTAACTTATTTTTATATAATCTTGTCCTTAAGAATTCATTAATCATTTATGTTGGTGCAAAGAGAGGGTCATGCCATAAACCTAAACGGACAGTTAGCATGTAGACAAACCTACCTTCTGAATACAGTTTAAATTCCTGAAACAAAAAAGCACCCTCCATTTTTCCCTAGACTACAAATAATCTAGATAAAGAGGGGAGAAGAAATAATTTGTTATAGGGTATTGCACATCTCTATGACACCCCTAGACTACAAATAATCTAGATAAATATGGAAAATGAAATAATTTTCTATAGGATATTGCACTCATCTTTATGACACATTAAGCCAATTAGTGAAAAAGGAATCACAATCCCAAAAAAAATGTTGTTTGAAAGTGTTGCAATAGAGAAATGCTTTCTTTATGATCATTTTCGGGATATCGGTCATATCGTTCAGTATACCGGTTGGACAGATATAATATGACTGACCGATATGAAAAAACCCGTCTAAGACCCATATCGGTGGTATCCATGCCAAACCACCGGCTTTTATATCAACCTAACTCGGTATGGGTTGGATCAATAGGGTTTAAACTATGTTACAACAAAACCCGGTTTAGTATGTTTTATTAGTGTTTAATAAGACTTAGATTATGTGCAAATGGAACCATATTCTAGATTGCACTAAAGATTGATATATCGATCTAACTCTGTAGGGTTTGTTTATTCGGGTTTAAACCTAGTTATAAATGTGGTTTAATATATATATATATATATATATATATATATATATTCATTAGTGTTTGGAATGACTTAGAATATGTATGGATAGAACCATATTCTATATTACATTAAAGACAAATTATATCATATTATATTATATTAACACTTTGAAATTTGTCATACATGGTATATATGAAGTGAATTATTACTTGATACCACCATGAGTTCATCACTCTCGATATGTCTGGTGTATCGTCCGATATCCGGTTTCTGATGCAACGACCCTAAACTGGTATGGGTCCGATATCCGATACCTAGAACGTTGTTTATGATGTAAACTAAAGAATGCTTCATATATGATTAGAAACAAAATGACATGTATATTTCCTACCACAGTAAAAGATGCCATAACAAAAAAAGAAGACAAGTTGGGGAGTTTTAACTACAAGACTGGAAATGATGCTAACAGATGTCTAGTTACTATGTGAATTTACGTACCCAAATTTTGATGACAACATGAAAATGCCAAAGGTGAACATGGGCTGATACGAAAATAGAATTATCACAAAAATGTATGCATAGGAGATGCATCAAACAGAACAGAATTGAAATATATGTTTCAACTGGTATTTCACATCAATGGACTCTATTGCTCGTAGCTACCTGGGCTAATAATTTGGCACCAGCATTGAGAGTTGATGTCATATTAAGAGCCGGCCATAAAACAATCGAATTCTATTGTGGAACTACCTCATGCTCCAATCAACCATGTTCTGATGGGAGAAGACTTAGGATGATTACATGATTATGTTTTGGCTGGTGTTGCTTTAGTATTGATGCTATTAATTTGTATTTGTCAGGTGAAATGCTAGCAATTAAGATTGATCAGGTTATTGGGAAGAAATGTGCTTGGATGTATGAGCTTAAATTACATGACCAGTATGTTGATCTACATGCCTGCCAACTGGCCTTGTAGGTTTTATGTCAAGGCCATGACCATCTCTTGCTCATAGCTATCTTGTCTAGCAATTCACCAGCCCAATTGGTTAGCATCCGGGTAGCAGTTGGTCATAAAATTGTTTCAATTCTTTTGTGGATCTTTCTCATGGTCCAAATCTGAGTACAGTGAGAGAAGACTTGGATGAGATGAGATGAGATGAGATGAGATGAGATGAGATGGAGGCACAAAACTTTCAATTTGGATTTACTGAAGTACTAGTTATAGGAGTGGTTGGAAAATATGAAACCTACAGCAGATTTCCGTGAGGCTTGCACATTGTGATCAAGTGTAAAGTAAATGGCCATAATTTCTCTCCTATTGCTATCTGTAGAGTGTAGAGTAATTCCTGACAACCATATACGAGTAGTATAACACCTCAGAAAAGATAGGTCTATCTATAGATGTGTGAAGCTTATTACACCAAGACATATTTGGTAGAAAGCATCCTTCAATTCTCTTGAACTGCCTGGTTTCTGGCATGGATGACTGTTGATACGAGTAGTGACTAAACAAAAGTTTCAGTTTGCACAATATCTCTACAGTATGGTGATCCCTTGGAGACAACATGTGATCTGGGAATATGGACTCCCCAATTTGAACTTGGGCAGAGATGTCTTTAAGGACAAATTCTTCACTGATTGAGAACATCTTGTATTTAAATCTCCTATAAATGAACTGATAATAAGATTATTCAGGAATATGGTAACATTCATGAATGTAAACATCCAATGTTGTTTGTCAAAATGAAAGCATCAATGGTATCTAAATATAGATAGAGCTAAAAGGACACTACATTGATACAAACTCTGTCTTGGATCTCCACAAGATGCCTTCCAAGCAAATGGATAATGATTCAGTTACATAAAAATGACTTCACATCACAACATAATACTATGGAAATCTCGCATACAATGCTAACCAGACAATATTGGAGAACTGTACAGTACTACTGCAGCCGCCTCCACAAAGACAACTATTCTAGAATGATGTGAAACAGCTAAATCCAGGCAAAGGAGACCCCACTGCCATAAGTCCAGCAGGCTGATACAGCATGGGAGGGGGGGTGGGGGGGGGGGGGGGGGGGGGGGATATAAATTAATATAGGAAAAATCTTAAGCTGTAGATAGCTAGTTAATTACTATAACGTGCAATTTATCTCATAAAGCTTCTAGGTATATGAGTTGTTGTCGCTGATATAGACAAAAGAGAGATACAAGAGGCATTGTTGTATATAGATTATAGAGAGATTAGAAAAGGTTTAAGGTTTTTCCATTTTCAGATTAGAGTTTAACTCTAAACGAACCCGTCTAGGTCAAGTTAAATTCTGAAGAACACCCCTCCACCCCCCCCCCCCCCAAAAAAAAACACCCACCCACAATAACAGAAAATTAGCTTTATACATTTCAAACACACGGCAAAAAGTGCTTTTGCGCCTTGGAAGCACTTTTGCTATTGCTTTCATTTTGGATAAAACAAGGGCTTTGTGGGGGTGAGCTTTGTGCCTCGACACAACCCCATACCTGACTTGCATCTCATTGACTGATACTGGTACTTTTTCACTAGTTTCTTATTGGAACCATTTGAATGCACAATGAAATGAAGCTGTTTATTCTCTAAGAAGATTAAACAAAAATTTATATATATATATATATATATATATATATATATATATATATATATATATTACGTGGTTGCTTAGATTATGGTTGCTGAGATTATCTTGTCGATTTTAAGCGGCAAGTGTCTGGTATCTATATTGAGATAATTAAAGACACGGCATGCACTACAAAAGGCATAATGGATCTACTGTTTTAGAACTAGTTATCTTTAGATACAGATTTAGTTATTTTGGACAAGAACTAGTTCGTTTTGAATGGATTTAGCTTTATAATTCAGTTGTTTTAGATAAGAATTAGTTAGTTTTGATAGGATTTCTCTACATCTGCCTATAAAAGGGCATGACTATGCCGTTTGTTCAAGAAAAAGATGGGGAATTAATGAATAAAGATTGAGAAGTTATGTTTATATATGTGATGTCCTTCTCCTTGGTCCGATTCCAAGTTCTTGGTGTAACTCCAAGATATTTTTGTCTAGCTTAGCTTCAGGGTGTTTCCATTGCTACCGACGGTATGAGATCGTCGGTTTTCATCCTCGAAGTAATTTCGTTTAAATCCAGTAATGTGAGCCTATAAGGGCATGAATATGTGGTCTTTTGAAGAAAAGGATGGAAAAATTATGAATAAAGATATAGATATTCTTTCTAATATGGATGTGATGTTATAATACCTGGTGTCATTATCCTTAATGTCATTCCAAGTTCTGGGTGTAATTCCAAAACATTTATCTAACCATGGTCTGATTCCACAACTACCTGCAATATGAGATCGTTCATCCTTAAAGAGTGATTTTGTTGTTATCTGGCGGTGTGAGGTAGCCTATTTTCACCGAGAGATTCAATGAAAAGTTATCTGGAGTATTCCTTGCACCGTTCCTTATCTATATGTATAATGGAGCTGCGACTACTGTAGTAACGGTTAGAGGTGATACATCTACATTTACAATCATTGTAGGCTTACAACATGATTAACATTAAATTTCCACCTCTTTACACAAGTTATGGATGGACTTACAATGCACATCCAGGATGAGCTCCATGGCATATGTTGTTTGCTAACAATATATATTAGTTGACAAGACTAAGAAAGGGTTAGACTCAATTAAAAACATGGAGAAAATCTCTCAAATCTAGAAATATTAGGACTAGGAGGAAAATAAAGTACTTAGCAAAAATTCAATAAGAAATGAGAGACTAGTTCATATTGATGGTGAAGACAATCAAAGAATGAAAGATTTTACTATTTAGGATCAATCTTTTATCAATCATCATGATAGTTGTACTACCCAATGTAGCTTCTCATCCGAACTGGACCACCAATGTTTGTTTTGCGCCAACTCCAAAAAAGAAAAAACCGTCTCGGGTCTGACATCAGTCAAAGTAACATACCTACACCGGTCCAGTTTCCTTATTTTGGTTTTCACTTTTGAGTTAACAACCTTGTATGGTTATACCTTTCAAATATCCCTATTTCAGTTTTGAATAAGAATTCTAATGTCAAAATTCTGTGAATATGTAGTCTTACATCCAAAAAATATGTCTGTACGGTTTTTGTTCTTAGACATCCCAAACTTCCAGAACCAAAATCACTCTACATATACAAGCAACCTCTTGGTGCTACTTATGTTATCCCATTTTTCTGTTAAAGTTATGCAAAAAGACAATGCAAGTTGAGGGATCAGTTTCTTTTTATCTCTGTTTCCTTATGGATAGCCAAAGAATGTTGACAATGTTTCCTTTTGAGTAAGTATTGAAGGGAGAACCAAAATCACTCTACATATTTTTGGAATTATGCTTGTGAATTTAGCAATCAGGGCTGTTAAAGTTCTTGCCACTGCACCATAACTCTAGAGTTGTGACGAGAGGGTTGTGGATTAAATATCCGCATTAGTCCAATAAGACCATTGTAGTGGTCAAAGAAACATACTTGTAGTGTTTCCTTTAGAGCCTTCACTCCACTTGCCTAAGAATTTATAGGAAAGTGTAATAATACTATCATAATAATTGGGTGTGTTAATACTAGATGCTGGAGAAAAAAATGGGAGAAAAAGGACCTGCAGGAAAAGAAAAGAAAAAGGGATGAAAAATACCTAGAAATTTCTCATTTGTGAAATTTACTGTGTTTTGAGAAAAGGAACCAGCTGGGGACAATGGAATGAAAATCTCCTTCATTGTTAATTTCTCTCCTAAAATGTTTAAAAGGCTCCCTTCAATGTGCAATCAATATACTAAGCCACTTGATAACAATAGTTTGTTATACAGCGTTCGACCCAAAGTTGTGAACCTCGATAATGTGTATTTGTGATGTACACTAGTCTATTTCAACTACATACAAGTTTGTGCACATATGCCCTTTTAAAACTTTTAAGGCTATCATTTACACACATGCTCTTATTCTATTTTTAAAGGAAATAATTTTGGATTCAAGATCTCCTAAAGCTGACGTATATTGCAACCTCTTTTGAAGCATATCACTCAAATGCAACGTGCTTCACCATATACTTTTCCTTTATAACCGAATGTTACTTGACCCTTCTTGCAAAATACAATCCAAGAGGTGCCAAGTAGCTATTGGCATTTCTTCATAACGAAATATCAAATTAGCTTAAAGGGCAATCTAAACCATGGAATGGCATCATAATTTCAAATGATCAATAGAATAGCGTGTGCCAAAACAAGTAGGTGCAATAGGTTGTTAGTCAAGAACGGTTGTAACTGACAGAAGTGGAACATTTATATAAGAACTGAATAGTTCCCAAAGCAATGTGTGTACCTCATCATCTTCTTCATCTTCAGTAGACTTGGTCGAATCAATGCTTTTACTATCAGCTTGATCATCTCTTCGTAAGGATTTATCAGAATCTTCTGGTCCCAGGGAATCTAGAGAGTTTCCTGTTGGTTGCATTGGAACTGTACTTGATATGACCGCTTTCTTTTTAATTATTTCTTCTCTAAGCCAGTTAGGTACAGCTGCCTGCAATTAACCAAAAGTATGCTTAGTGTGATACATGGCTATGTATGTGTAAGCGGGTGGGTCTGCATCTGTGTATTAGCATGTGTGTTTGTGTATGAGAGAATTATGATATATTCTCACTTTCTTTGGCCGTTCAGGAAAACTAAGACCATTTGCATCGACTGGAAAAGCTGCTGAGTGATTAAGAGAAGATCCAGGTCCAAGATCCAGGTCCATAACATGTGGCATATTATGCTGAAAGCTGGGGACAGGCATTCCCCCAAAGACTGGTGCTGGATGTACAGGTAGTGAAGCTTGTGGAATGAAAGAAGGATCAAACTATAAAGAGATAAAAGCAACCTCAGATATAAGAAATAAGAAGTTCATGATAAATGAAATATCCTCAAAGAATGACAGACACCTTTGTTCCAGATGGACCTAAAGGAACTTGAGGATAACCAGTGCCAGTGATGGCAGAAGTACTCCAAGAACTAATAGGAGGAGCATGTAAACTATGGTCCATCACTCCCATAACCCCTGTTGGGCCAGAAAGGCCATAACTTAGTTTTTCATGTGATTCATGGTCAGAAGAAGGCCTTGGTTCAAACTCCAGAGGTCGATCCCTGGCATCAAGAAAGAAATCCTTAGGCTGCCCATGATTGGTGAAATGAGGTGGTTCTGCTGAGCTCATTTGGATCGGCACCGAGGGAAGTGAATGATGTCCTTCTTGAATTGACGGCATAGGCAACGGTAATGGTACATGCGAACCCTCAGCTTGATTGAATACTTCTCTTTTACCTGATGAACATAGCAAAGTCAAAGTGATGAAGTAGAAATTCAAATTATCCACAACTTCCTGTATTCAGCATCCTTGCTGGCAATCTCCACAAAAACATAAGTTCTCCCAGGAAAAATTGATGCACGGACAGGATTATGGGTGTCCTTCTTCTAGGGAAAAGATGCTAAAATCCAGAGTAGGCAATAATTATGTTGAAAGGCAAGTGCCAATTAACTGTTGACATTAACTAGAAAGCTAGTGGAAGCAAACTTTTAGCTGGAGAGACTTTAGAATTGTATTGCTACATTTACACTTTCTACTTGTCGAAGTTTCGAGCTAACGAGGATGCAAAAAAAAAAAAAACAGTTTTGACAATAATTTGAATACTTTGCAAATCAACCTGGGATGGAAAAACTATATAAATAGTTACCTTTAGGCTTTAGTTCCTCTAAATTATAATATGCAGAATTAGCAATGACCCACTTTACTTGCATGGAAATATTATTTCACCATAAAGATGCAAAATGTGAGAAAATGGATGCTTAAATTCCACAAAATTTCTTTTGCCGGAAGCCATTAGAGTACCATAATGTATTAATTGTTTATAAAAAGCCTCATGAAAATTAAATGACAATAGATAGCAATCATTACAAAGAATTAGGTGCAGGACTAAGAGGCCGATATGAAGAACTCAGCAAGCTCCTAATCAAGGGTGTCTGCATGCTCCTGCGTACTATGTGATACAATACTAAAGCAATCCGAGGCATCCAATATTCACATCCACCAGAAGAAGACAAGATGATAGGTCCTTTGGCTTGATCAAGTTTGCACGAATCAGACACCAGAAACACCTCGTACTAGGTCAGTTATTGCAGCTGAATTTTGGGAAGAAATATAAGCAAAGAAAACATGGTTTTCTTGTCCAGTACAGTCCTTGGCACCAGGTAAAACACAAAATCAGATCCGATGCCCCAGCACTTTTGTCACTGTATAGCATGCCCAGACATCTATTCTAAGTATCCCTGTGATATATTCATATGCGACAAAGTACAGAGTATATCACATTCGAAACTGAATCACGGATGCCCAGGTGAAAGAAACCAAACATTTCACAATGTACACTATTATGCTACTCAATGATTGCAGTTTAAGCAGTAACCAAAATTTCAAGTATAAACTGATGACCAAAGGAAAGTTAAACTGATAACTTTGATGCAGCAGTATTTGCTGAACATACAAATCAATATACTAAATGAAGTATTACCTGGAGCAGAAGAATAACTATAAGGTACCTCCTGCTCGTATATGGATGCACTTGGAACACATCTCTTCTGAGGTGAGGCCATATGATCTCTATCTGAAGCTATAGCTTCGTCCCCAGCCCTGTAACCTGTATTATAAGAAGTCGACCCAGAACTAGTAATTTGCAAATGTTGGATACTCGACTGTGGGCATGAATGTTTCTCCATATCAAGCCGAGCATCAAATGTTTGCTGATAATGATCATGATAACCATAATTATGTTCATCTGCTCCCCCAGTTGGTGTAAAATGTGGTTGTGTATGGTGGTTCTCAGTCCCCGACTTAGCAGCCGCCCATGCTCTAGCCCTGGCAGCCCAATCTTCCTCATTATTATAGGGAATATTTCTATCTGTAAGGAAACATATCAGTGAATATTTACAGGAGTGTATTCAGTCACTTTGTGGAAATTATCAACCAAGTGGAAGCTGCTAAATTCTGTGCATATGTAATTGAGCCTTAAATCTTTCTTTTGAGAGGATGGTTCATACCAACAACTATATGTTCAAGGTTCATAGTATCGGTGTTGGAATTGGTTTCAGATCTTCTTATGAGTATCACTACAGGCGGTTTCAATAGTTTCGAATCAGAGTTACAGAGTTCTTGATTTAAATAATAAAAATAGAAAGAAAAAATAGTTGATGCATTTAGGCATATCATTATGTACTATTTGTCATTTTTGTTAGTTATTGACGAAATAATACTTGACATTGCTGAATTATTCACCCACAACAGAAATTGTTGTTTATCTTACTTGGTTTTAAACAAATTACCACCACAATAAATAGTTTTAAATGGAAGAAGATTACGATAATATTTATAGTATACAACTTCAACAAACTACATTGTGTTGACAATGAATTTTATCTACACGATGTAGAATGTTGATTTTCGGCGTGATCCGATTATCGTGTCGACATTTGTTTTTTGCTATACTTCTCCCTCTTTTTGAAAAAAAAAAATTAAAAAAAAAATTCTTTGCTGATTTGATCAGGAAAAAGAGCCAATTATCTCGGTATCAGCCAATATTGGTTGGGGTGAGCATCGGATCAGAAATGCCGAAAACGATATGATGCCAATACATACCAGATAGTGTGAACCATGGTAATTTTCCACCATAAGCAAATATACTTTTCTCTGCACATCATTTCAAACTAAGCATTTTTATCGATTCTTGGAGTATGTAAGCCATGCATTACATACTCAAAATCTAGGTGTACCTCTAACAATGGCAAGATTGAGACTAGCTAATCAGAGCTCACTAATTTAAACTGATAATTTGATGCAAGATATGAAAACAAAACATGCAGTGTGAAAATCAAGAACTAGAAGATCTCTTTTGACTAAAGATGGCACTGAAGTACAACAAATTTGGCATCCATGAAACTAATTATGTAGTTAAGGATAGTCATCCACATTAGCTGTAAATAAAGGTTGATGCTTTTCCATGTTTTGATAGTTTGACATTCTCTAGACCATATCAGCCTCTCTCTCCCATATTAAATTCAACTTTCATGGGTCCTATCATGACAGGATGAATGAAGATTGTCTCTACTGTACCTTTTTCTTTCTATTCGTCGTATCAAGAAAGTAAGCAATACTTAATACTTTCAACTTTTTAATTAAGATGTCAAGAAGTATAAAATAAAAAAAAAGTGCATATGCCATATGGTCTAAAAGGTGACAGTGACACTAGAGTAGACTCAATTGAGATTATGTTTATTGCCCCTACTTTCACAACAAAATGTTGTAAGCCTACAAGGCTTTGACTAACAAGTATTTTCAAGCTGCATTGACGCAATCCCAGATGCACACAACAAAAGGATAAATATCCAATAAGGCAAGAGTAAGTATACAATAAAGTTAAGGTTCAAACAAAGGAATCCAAATTGTTGGTTCGCTTCAATCAATTGTCACACTTTCCACAGCCACATCAACCTTGAAGAGAAAAATCCAAGATAACAATGGGAACATGATGGAAAGATCATACTTCGGTTGTGTTTACAAAAAGGTAACGTAGTTAATCAAAGATTATTTACAAAACAGTTCCGGATCTCATATAAACTCAATACAAAAGTATAAATTAAAGATTTGTTTTTTCTTTGGATATGGCACCAATATTAGTTTTCAAAGACAAGGATGCCATTTGTTAAGGATAAGAAAGGACACAAGGCAATAGGTTATGGCAATAACTAACCATGGTGCTCCCATCCTTGATGTTGCCCCCAGGATGTATTTCCCCATGCCTGCAAGCAATTACTGTCAGAATAAAGTTAGCAAAAGGAAGAGAGACGATGGTAAAAAATGAAGTTAGCAAAAGGACGCATAGCAGAAGAACGTAGTGCTTGCGGAAGGCAATGGGCAATCATCATGCCCATCAGATAAGGCAGAGACAGTAGTAGCTGCAGATAGTGGTACCACTGCTTCCTATCGACATGGCTTTTTATCCATACGAGTGGAAACTTGGAGTTTCACACGTCCAGGATCATCATAAATAGCAATCAGTGGATCAACGGATCCAAGGATAGGACATATAGGCTTATAGAAAGCTAGGGGTAGTGATGATAATACTGAGAAGTATAATTGGTGTGAGGGGATCAAGGAAATAACTATCTTCTTGAACACAGAGAAACATATAGGCCTTCTAATTTCAAGTAGCCACAAAAAGTTTAATAGCAAAAGGAGC
The DNA here is from genome assembly GCA_036927795.1 of Iris macrosiphon. Taxonomy (NCBI): domain Eukaryota; kingdom Viridiplantae; phylum Streptophyta; class Magnoliopsida; order Asparagales; family Iridaceae; genus Iris; species Iris macrosiphon. The sequence continues at coordinate 30,805 of JAYESA010000169.1, forward strand.
AAGCTTATCAAATTTAGGTCCATGACAATGAACATAGCATGTACAGCCAAAATCTTTGGATCATAGTTACCTGGAACATGATAAGTCATGGGTCATTGCAAGGGTCCGGGAACGGGGTGCACTACTTATCTTTACTTTCGGTATAGAAGGGGCAGGGTAAGTTTGTTCGCCAATTCGGTTCCCAGTACGCTTTAAAATTTTAATTTGAACGATACTAGTTACTTATTCAAATTTAACTAGATGATCGTGTCATGTACATGATGATTATGTCATGTACATAAAGGAAACCTTATATAGAACATAAGAAAATACAAACTCATTATTTTACTACATTTGGTAAGCTGTAAAACTTGATTTGTCTTGGTTATAAATCAATTTGTAACGCATCATTCCGAATAAAATTAATATAATAATCAAAACATGTAAATAAACCATAAACTAAAATGACAAACGACTTAAAACCTTCATACAAAATAACAAAAGCATCACAAAATCTCATAGCTTCAGTAGTGGCTTATAAGCAATGAAATGTACAGCTATGGAATCCCAATTGACAAGAAATCTCAAATTTTTCTCAACTTTTTTTGCATTGGAAGGATCTATTGCAAAAGTAAACTTATAGCGAGAGTTCAACAAATCAAATTAAGCGATCTTGGTCAAGTACCATTACAATCCAGATCAGAAATGTAACCCGAAACGGAACAATCATACCTGAAATGGATTCGATGGGGGTTTAGGTGTACACAGTAACTATGCTTCCGATGATAAGAAAAAAATGGTAATGGTTCGGGGAAAAAAGGTTTGGTTATTGAGAATAGTAGAGGACATACGACTAATGAGAGGTTGAGAGCATAAGAAGAGTGAACTTTCAATAATTGCGTGATACGTTCATTTAATTAGAAGAAATGGCCACCTCGAATAATTATTGAGTATTATGTTCATCGACTACATATGAGAAAGAAGTTTGTTAGAGAATCCTTAGACCTTAAAAATCTTGAGTAACACATCCTTTAGCATTATAAGTTCTAAGAGTTTTAATAGTAGTATTGAACTTCTTTTTTATTTTGTTAGAAAATATTTATAAAACTGAGAGAATTTCATAATGATTATGGAGCAAGAGAAACCAACTCATTCGTGAATAATCATAAAGGTAAGAAAGTACTAAAAACCAAAAAGACTCTTTAGTTTATAAGGACCTTAAATATCTGACCAATGGACCAATGAAAAAAAAGAATCATTTGGAGAAAAGGATGAATGAATGATGATGATTACCCAAAATAAAAGACTCGCAAGTAAACTCAAAAAATTATATAACATGGAGCATACTTTTGAGAAGTGGAAGGGGAGGATGACCCATTATATTGTCCTAATTAATCATAGAAAGAAAAGCCAATATAGATGGCAGAAAATTCAAGTGGTGCAACCCAATAATCACTGCTATATCTTGAAACCTGAATCATCATAAAAAGGAGAAGCTATTGAGCAATTAAGATCTTCCATCAGAGGACTATTATACAGTTGGCTCGTAAAGAAGCTACCGTAAGAACCTACTGAAAATTGAGGACGACAGTTAACTGAATTAAGCATAAGCCAAGGACAGGAGTAGCATCTCCAATGGATATAACTTTGCGAGGGTTAGGCATCAGAGATTCAAGATCAATATGAGACATATTTATCAAAAGCCCCAGAATCAAGGACCCACGGAGTATAATGAGAAAAATAGGTGTTACCTGAGGTGATAGACAAATATGTAGTAAAGAAGTTGGCAGAGGAAAGGTACATTGTAGGCACTGAATCTCCAGAGGAATAGTGCTGGAGGAAGGAAAATCAAAGCAGACATAGTAAACTTGAGAGCAAGAAGAGAAGTCGGTCAGGCCATTCTCATAATCCTTATGTAGCAATGCTCTAGTCAGCAAGTACCCTTTATATAGTCGGAACAACCATAATAGAGTGATATATCGGCACCTTAGCCACGAGATAAGTACAGGCGTCAATTGATGAAGTAAGGCCATTAAAATGGGAAGAGTTCAACCAGGCGAGAACAAGTAGAGACAGCCTTACAATAAGAATATACATGAAGAAGTCTGGAAGAAGATGCAATATGAAAGAAGACAAGTGCAAATAGAGAAAGAGCATCCAATCACGATACTGCCATCCGAAGGATCAAGAGGACGCCAGCCCAAGGGAGGAAGTTGCAGCGGCCAAGAAAGTAGACTTGGTCGAGGAAATAGCAACGTCTAAGGGAAAGATGTGACCAAGGAAGGGGAAGATGTGACCAAGGAAATAAACGTGGCAAAGGAAGTAGAAGAGAAGATGAGCACTTATCCAATCACCTCAGGAGAGTAGAGACAGAAATTACTGCAAAGAGTCGCAATAAAATACCATAGATCACCACACGAAATTGGTTAGATGCCATGAAGTAGAGGAAAATAGTTCCGATACAAAGAGAAGCTAAGGAGAAAATCAAGAAAAAATAATACAAAAAAATATAGTTTTCCTCTTTTTTTGAAATATACAAAGATTAAAGGCAAAAATTAAAATGCCATTTTTACAAAAGAGATACATAAGAAAGAAAAGTAAAAATAACAAAGATGGATGTTGTGTTGGGTCGCCAAGGTAGCATCTTGCTGACAATGAGGAGGGGTCGCCATTTGTCAAGACAACGCTAGGTCAATGTGGTGGCTAGAGATCAAGGCTAACAGTGAAGCTGCGGGCAGTAGAGGTTGCATCATTATTCTCATGGTGGCTAGAGATTGAGGAGGCGGGTTTAGGATTTCAACATTTAGAGTGCAATAACAGCAGTCAATCTCAAGGTTAAGGTTTAGTTCCAAGTTGCAAGTTGGTTCCAGAAGTGGTTTGGATCAAGGTTGTAAAAATCGCTAGTCGGCCGCTAATTGGTACAGCTACTATGGTCACAGCTGAGTTTTCACGGGGACTAGGGATTAATCGGAGACTAGTTGGATTAGTCGGTTTAGATTTTTTAATTGATTAATATATATATATATATATATATATATATATATATATATATATATATATATATATTCCATGTCATCAAAGTAGTAACTCAAGTACCCAAACTCCAAAGTCCTATTCTTTAAAACAGTTTGATCATATTTTAGCACTGCAGTTTCCTATTTTTGCACTCCAATTTCATGCAGGAAAAAAAAACAGCAAGCAACAGCAACCATAGAAGTAAGCAACCAAAATAAGAAGTAAAAGCTAACAGAAAAGAAAACAGCAAGCAATAAAAAAAATGCAGCAAGCAGCTAAAAAAGGCAGCAGCCAAAAAAAATTGCAGCAGAGGCCGCTCGATGTCAGCAAGCAGCAAGAAGAAAATACATGCAACTGATAGGAGGCCGCCGACGGTTGCTGGTCGGCGGGGATCGGAGGGGATGGCTGCTCTCAGGTCAGTACTTTATTTATTTTTCTCTCCTTCTTCTCCTTCTCTTCTTTCTCCTTCTGTTGGCTACTTAGGGGCCGATTAGGTTTTGTGAAAGAATTTTTTTTCTTACGAGACCCAATCAGCCGATTAGGCAGCCGACTAGCCCTAGTCGGCCGACTTGACCCGACTTAGGGTCCAGCCGACTAGACCTGCCGTCTAGGTGCCAAATCAAGTCGGTGGAGGCCGACTGCTGACTAGTCGGCCGCCTAGCCGGATTTGTGCAACACTGGTTTGGATAAGGGGTTCACATTTGAGGGGATGGAAAATCGGTGGGTGTGATAATGGCGATGATATGGGTTGGGTTAAACTTGGTGGGAAGATGCATAGGTTATGTAGTACGATGAACAGGGAAAGTTTAGCGGTAGATAGAGAGCACCTAGCTCTCTAATTCTATTTTGAAAATAGAACTCGACTCAACGGGAATAAGTTCATTAGTTTGGAGTACATACGTTCAATTTATCAAGTTCGACCAAACATATTCGGCGGATATTCTACAAATAGTTGTCGTTTAACCTGAGTGACGCCCGCCATATTTTCCAACATGTTGTCAATATATTAACATTTATATGCCAATTAGTGGTAATCAAACCTCAAGTTCTTGAAAGTAACATAGCTTTCCATAGGATATTTTACAATTAGAGTAATTACACCCCCTGTTAGCAATTCGGCAAACGGAAAAAATACGGGACGGCAAAAGTACGAGTATAAATCAGCACGGTGCAGGTAGAATACATTAGAAATTTCGGTCAAATATTCGTCAAACGAAAATATTGTGGTTAGAAACTTCACATACTTAAACAGGTTGTCAAATTTGGTTAATTAAACAGATTGCCACAACATTTTTTGTGCCAAATTTGTCAATAATTCGTAAGGAACACAGTTTAAAACTTCACATGCTTAAAATTTGCATACTAATCCGAATCTTTCAAAAGTACGAGTATTATACGTTTCTGAAAGATACCGAAAAATTCGTGTAAATACGAGTTGGGTGATTGCTAACAAGGATTACACCTCAAGTTCTTGAAAGTAACAGAGCTTTCCATAGGATATAGTCGCAAACACGCAGTACCTGATTTGGAGGAGGAAAGGCGGAGGGAGGCGGGGGCGGTTGCGGGTGGACCATCTGCTGTTGCGGCGGCGGCGGAGGCATCGGGTACTGGGGACGAGGAGGAAGAGGAGGAGGCGAGTACTGCTGCTGCAGATGCGGAGGAGGAGGAGGAACAGAGTACGGCGACGGAACGGCAGAGGACTGACCGTAATGCGCTGGCGAGGGAGGCTGGAATTGGTGGGGGTGGCGGCTGTCCATTGGAGGCCACTGGTTGTGGTGAGGATCAGGAGGATAGCCAGCGGGGAGATGGTGATAGCCTCCTCCTCCTCCTCCTCCTCCCGGTGGTGGCGGAGGATGAGAGGAGGAGGGGTACCAGTTCTGCTGCTGTTGCTGTTGCTGTTGCTGCTGGTGATGGTATGAATCCATTAATTTCTCTCGCTCTCTCTGCACTTTTGATTTTGGGAGAAGGAACCGACTTAGGGATTGGAGGAGTTATGATAAGGAGAGGTAAGATAATCATTTGGGGTGAGGGTCAGGTGGGAAAAACTAGGAGTCCATTTTTGTTCACCCATAAATGTTTGTTCACCCTCCAATAGAAAATGCACACGTGACATTTTCAAAGTCAAAATCATCTTGCTTGGTGAACAAAACCACTTATAAGATGGTTTTGTTTGGATGAAGATGTCACGTGTGTATTTTCTATTGGATAGTGAACAAATATTCTAGTATTTGTGGGTGAACAAAAATGAACACTTGAACTGGTTCGGATAGTATCCACTGGATCCTCTAGATTGGCTACTTTGCGTTTAAATATATTTTTTGTTAAAAGAACACCAAAAGTTGTTGAGGACAACTCATTATTTGATACTACCCTAGCTTGAAATAACTTTTACTCACGACAGCTAAAAAATTACTATGGACTATCCATCCCTAAATCCTCCCAACACCTCGGCGATGGTGTCGTCGCTCTCGACGGCTTCAGTCTCTCCGGCGAACTCAAGCTCTCGGCCTCCGCAGCTTCTCCCTATTCTTCTTGAGAAGATACCAGGATGCGACGGCGAAGAGGAGTAGTAGGAAGGAACTGGCGACGAGTTCGTAGACCCAGGCGGCGGTGGAGGGGTCGGAGGGGCTCAGGTGGCCGACGGCGTAGAAGAAGGGGTAGTCGCTGCAGCGGGTGATGTCACGACCCGCACCTAGAATTTGGGCACGAGTACGTGGTTACGCCCAGCCTACGCCGTAGAATCGACGGTATAACGATGTTTGGGTCATTTCTAACTATCTAGCATCTCAACAATATAATACGGTACCTGTCAATCATCTCAACTCCAAACGGAGAAACAAAATGGTATCTCACAATATAACTAAACTCAATCACAATACAAACTAAGGAAGATAAGCACGAATGGAATAGCGAAGGAAAGAATAAGATAAAACTACAAACCGAAATAATATATAACCCAATGAATCTCAACAATATAATATAATACAAGTCCAATACAAATAAATTAGACCTCCTCGGGCTATACAACTAAGTCCTCATGGTCTACCAAAGGATCCTCTAAAGATACACCGTCCTAGGGACCGTAGAATGTGGGACTGTCACTACCACATTCTAAAAATAGGAATATTTTTATCATTTTATATATTATAAGTATTATGTATATTTATTTTTAAATAATTGCATGATATGTGTGTATATATATTATCTGTATAGTGTTATTTAATGCATGAGTTAGTAGACTTGACCTAGAAGCCCACTAGATGAACCTCTGACCAAAATATAGGGTTCTGAATTTAATTGGTATTATTTCGGGATTAATTATTTAGGGTTATAATTAATTATTGTGATTTTATTTCATTGTTGTGCCTTACCGTTGCTTCGATATTTGGAGCGCTACTGTAGCTTTTGTCTTTCAATCAATTTTTTATACCTTGTTCTAGACGTGTCCGTCTTCCATTTTGACCCTTGTGTGACTCATAAATATGTTCTTTTGTGCTTTATTTTAGTCGCACAATATTCGTCGCGGACGTTTATTTTAATTCTATATAAATCCAACTTTGTATCCTTGTGCGTTCCAATCAAAATTGGAAACACAATCTCGACCCATTTTTTGCAACCCAAATTATGATAATATTCTATTCTGAATCTTCTATACCCATGACACTTGTGTCCCACCTAATTTTAACCCCATATACTTTTAATTAATTTTAGAACACCAAGTATATTAATTTTAATTAAATTAATCCAAAAATCCTATTTTGTGTAATTTCCTAATTGTTGGGCATTTTTATGCAAAAGTGCATTAAGGCGTCCACACCCTATTGGACCAACACATGAAGAGATCCCATTTTTTCTTCATGTGATATTTTTTCATAATTTTGGAGTGTGTAACACTCAACATCAACCCCTCATAAAACCTTAGCCCTCCATTTTGAACTAATGCAATCCTAGCCCTCCAATTTCTACATGTAAAGCTAAAGCCCATTTCAATGAGGGGTTGACCGGCCCAACTGTCACGCCCCGGTCCCGCCCGGGCCGCCGCTCCGCCCTGCCCTGCCCCGCCCCGTGCGGCCGGGATTTAACTAACCGGACACGAATCACCGTGCCTCGGCGCGCCGGACGCGAATCACCGCGTCCGTCCCGCGGGCGCGAGGGAGGAAGGGGAGCTAATCGAATGGCCCGAGTCGAGCTTTCGGGGGACGTGATGCCGCACGGGCCTGGGGTTGCGCCCGTGCAAGGCCAATCGTTTGAGTTGATAGTTGGCTATCATCGCATCAATCGAGTTAGCAGCGGAAAGGGACTTGTTGCAATGCAATGCATTTAGCCAACTGAGCGTTCGGGACAATCGAGGCAACTTGGGTTTCCTTTAGCAAAGGCACACGTTCGTTCCATATATTATGCCCCCTTATACGATAGCATTCTCGGGGCATCAATCGAAACCAGGATTTTCGGGTCTTCGGGACTGTGGCACGCCTATTGCTCCCTCGGACGATCCAGTACCTGCAAGCAAGTAAACTGTTGGTGGGTCAGCACTTTATATAAGTACTGGTAAGATAAAACAACTGAACAGAAACAAGCATTCACTCAAACAGGCACTAAGTAATCATGTTATAAAATATTACATTACTAGTGATCTTTCTAGTTTTACCTAGGTTCGTTTCATGCAGTTCTAGCAGAGTCATATTACTTGTTTGGAAACATATTTGGAAACAGAGTTTCATATTGAATATGCAAGCAAACAAGCCGTTCATGTTTCTGGGTGTGCGTAGCGTGTCTCGTGCGACTCGAGGGTCTGATGCAAGGCTAGACACACGATGCACAATCTTAGGGGCAGTCATCTATCCAAGCCAACACAATGACTTAGCTATATGCAGGGCGGTCCCCGAGTATCTCAGGATCGGCAGCTGGCTGTACAGCATACCAATGACTCATTCTCTGATGCTAATGGCAGCTGTGACCCATGGTGGCATGGACGCATGCAGTTCAGCTCTCCACCAAAAGCCATTGTCCGACCGCGTGCGAATGCATGGAACACTATCAAATAAACTCTAGTATGCAGACGAGACGAACCATCAGAACAGTTATCGTTGTTGCGGGGCAATCCGACTTATCACTTGAACACGTTCAGGCACAGTATGGTTCTCTCGAAGCATAGACGATAGTGAACATGTTCATGCACTCTAAGCAGGCGATTCTGGATTCTCGTTAAGCAGACATTGATTCAAAGACAAGCTAGGTGAGTTCGTTCATTAACATGCAAGGCAGGTTCTATCATTCTCTTAAGAAAATATTACAAGCAAAAACTCAGGTTAGTATTAAGGCGTGCAAGAATCAGAGAACGAAGTTCTGCCCACTCACCTTAATATATAACGCCGGCGCGGAGCGGGGCGTTACACCAACTCCCTGGGTCAACACCCAACCCTACTTTTCTACACACACACACACACACACACACACACACACACACACATATATATATATATATATATATATATATATATATATATATATATATATATATATATTATTTTCCCATTTTATCATCCCCTAAACCTATTCCCAGCTGAATACACCCCCTATCTCCTGTTCATCATCTCCCCAACCTAGTGAGCCCGACCGGAGCAGCCGAGTCCGCCACCCTAGCCCGTAGACCGCCGGAGCCTTCCACGACATTATCCTGACCCGCTGAACGTTCTTCCCGACTGCCTCGTCAGCCGCCTGAACACCTCATCGTTCTCCTCCCTACGACTGGACTACGGGAGCCCCTTCACCTCACGACTACACCCGCTGGACTTTATCCCGTTCACAGCCTCCTCCACCGCGAACAATCCCGAGCCGCTTGAGCATGACCACCTCTCCCATGAACACCACCGTTCACCACCAGCCCAACTCGACCTCGGCCACCACCACTTTACCTCGACTCTATTCCCCTTCCTCCGGCCACCCGTCGCCATAGCACCCCAACTTCGCCCTGTCCTCCTTCTCGCCTGAACGTTCCCCTACTCCGGCCATCCATGTTCATCATCATCACCTCAATCATAACCCTCATCATCACCTTCATCATAACCAGCATCATCATCATCATAACCATCATCATCGTCATCGTCGTCGTCATCGTCGATCTCGTGCACGTGCGCAGGTTCGAACTGCCCTCTTGTGATTTTATGTATACATGTGTGATTAGTATAGATATATATATTCTATGGTAATTAAATGCTTGTAATTACCTTCATAGTAAATTAGGTTAATAATCACTTTAATGGTAATCATGTTTAATAAGTATTGAATAATATTAGTTGATATATATAAAAAGATATGGATATATATATTTAAGTGATTATTACTAAGTACTAGTTATGACTGTATATATATACTATATGACCCTAGTATAATTACGGATATCTCGTATTTACTTTGACCATGTGACCCTGAATATTGTGAGTTGACCGCCTTGTGTACACTGACGTACTGGCGAGACATATGCTAGTGTTTGACTGTCTAATTATGAACAGCATTTGTTGACACATGTGCAGTTAGACGCACACTCGACCCTGCTAGTTGACCAGTGTCATACCTAGCGTAGCCCCTGAGCTCGGTGTATTTATGATTGTGTATATGCTAGTGTAATGGCTGATGCTATGTTGTATTATATTATATGTATATAGGACCATTGGATTGTTCTGCGAGACTTCAGGAGTAGGACATTGGTATTGCCCGCTCAGGACCCCAGGCGAGTATATTCTCTGATAATTTTCGTTATTTGATAATTTCTATAATTTAAGTATTTAGAAATATTACATCTGATTCTTGACACTGTGCTACATGGGCTAGTATATAGATTGGATCTACACTCATGAGATGTTACATTGGTTATCGTATTGACATTGTGCATGATATTGATATTAGACATTGATATTAGATATTGTACATGATATATTGGTCATTGATCGTGTATCGTAAAGTGTCATGGTTGGATCCATAGTACTAGTTGGGGCAGGAAAATTGCTAGTGAGAGATGTGATCAAATCCATATCGTACAAGTGTAGATATTGTTAGTGTTAATCATACACCTCACGTATGATTAGCCAGGCCATGTAGCTATCGTACAAGTTTCCAAGCCGATCATATTTCGAAACTACTATTTCAAACACTTAGAATAGTTACAGTTCTCTATTTCAATTCATATACTACATCACCCGTATATGATAGTGTAGTTATTTCTCTTCATTTCATATATGCACTAACTATGCCATATTGTCTATTGTCTTTTGTCTGATCTTTTACTATTGTCATTGCATCTATTTATTATTTCTCTCAGTATATAGCATCATCTATTTATTGTTTTATAGTCCCTATCAATTAACTGAAACTGTTATTTGGATTGTACTTCGCTCCATCCTAACTGGAAATATTTTTCCACACTGCAACTTTGTCATGGCCCGCACACGGTATAGGGGCACGAGTACGTGGGTACATCCAGCCTACGCTACAAAATCGGCGGTAGAACGCTGTCTTGGTCTACTATACTATCTTATCTCACACAATGTATATAAATACTGCCATGTCAACTCAATTCCAAATAATACTCAATCACATAAAAAACTGAAGAAAAATGTACGTACGATATGGAATAGAAAGAATAAGAAGTACATGTCTCAAAACATCACATAACCATCTCCAACTAAACACAACTTCATATCTCAAACAATAATACAAACCAATATCTAAAATAGAAATAACTACTACAAGATATAAAAATCAAAAAGGCCTCAGTCTCTGGCACTATCCTCAGGTGACACTCCATCTGTCAGTCCATAGTGAGTGGGACACATCCTTTCTAATCATTCATCTGAAAAATATTTTTCAGTCAGGAATGGAGCGAAGTATAACTCAATAACAGTTTCAATTAATTGGTAATGACTATAAACAGAAATAGAGAATATAATACAAGACGAAAAACAATGGCAAAATCAACTATAGTAGATGAACAGGTAAACAATGAACAATATAGTAAACACTGATCATAATGAATAGAACAAGACAATAGAATGAAACCATGAACTAAAATGTGGTGAAGAACTGTAACTATGCTAAGTGATTGAAATACTAGATAGATATGTGATCGGCTTGGGTGAACATTGTCTACTTTAACGTTAGATAAACATTGTCTAAGTTACACATTAAACATTGTCTAGGATTTGATCACATACCTAGCTAACACTTTCCCTTTTCCCCCAACTAGTACAATGGATCCAACCATGACATGTTGTGATACAAGATACTCAAGGCCATGTAAACAATAAACCATGAACACGAAATATTGAACATTAAACATTGAACACGAAATATTGTCTAAGTTAAACATTGAATGTTGAACACGAAACATTATCTAAGTTAAACATTGAGAACACGAGAAATAATGAAGAATATATATATAACATCCCAGACTGATCCATGTGTATACTAGTCCGTGTACCAATGTGTCAAGAGTCATGTAAAATATTTCTAAATTCCTACATTATAGTAATTAGCAATTAATGAAAACTATCAGAGAATGTACTCGCCTGTCGTCCAAGCAATGAATGTCAAACTGGATCCTAACTGGTGTCACACAAACCTATATATGGAATAGCACATTAATACAAGGTGTTGGAATAAAATTTAAGTTAAACTAGACAACATCTAGGTCACAAGGTCATTTCTAAGTCAAACCAATAAATTCTAGGTTGCAAGAGTCTAATGCTAAGTCACTAAGTCGATACACTATGAAACTAGGCTATACTAGCTAAGCTACGATACTAGAATCTCACAAAAAGGTCGTATCCTAAGATACGCAAGTTTTGAATATGAAAATTAAGGTTTTGTATATATATTCAAGTCAAATATTCATAACAATATAACAAAACAATGAAATAGGATACCTTGGTCTTGCACCAATGCGTATCACACTTATCACGATACACAAACTCAATACTTTGGGTATTGGCCCAATACCTTGGTATCCCAAGGTAAACTAAACCTCTATATTATAACTAATACATAAACAATCCTCAATACTAATTATATCAATATAACTAATTTATATGCTCACCCATTTACTAATACCATAATTTATATATATATCAATACTATACATAGATACTAACTACTAACATACATCATATACTAATACATACATATTACCTATCATCAATACAACATACATACCTAGATATAGTTATTAGCCTAATTAGTTGGTATATATATATATATATATATATATCAACATAACAAGTACATAACTAACTAATACACTATACTAACTAATACACTAACTCACTAAACCACTACCAACCCAACTAGACCAAAACCTCACCTGATACTGATATTATGCATATATCTGAACTGATACAGTATTGACCTCTCCGTTGCACCGGTACCTGATACTTGGTACTGAACAGTGAGGTGTTGCTGCTGAACTGACGAAGGCTTGTTGTATACTGAACTTGCTCCTTGTTGTAGCATCCTCCATTGCTGAACTACCTGAAACTGCATATGTTGTGCTGTTCCAATGCACAGTGCTACTTGATACTGCACATCCTGCAGTGAGTAGCTCCTTGTTGCAGCATCCACCTTTGCTGAACTGCAGTAAGTTGTACTGTACCTGCTGTGCAGTAGGATACTGCACCTAGCAATTACTACCCTGTTTGCTCATTGCTGCAGGATGGTCTCTGACTCGAGCACGCAGTTCAGTATATGCTGCACATTGAATTTCGGCTAACTGTTGATCTGCTGCATACAACTGCTTTGTTGTACATCGCCTTCAGTTGAAGCTGCACCTCCCTCTAGCTGCCTTCAGTTGATGTGCACATGCTGCCACTGTGCAGTTGTATTAAGGATGCAACTGCTCACTGCTCTTCAATGCACGAGCTGCTACACAAGCTTGCAGCTAGCTGATGCCAATGCTGAACTGGATGCCTTGCCTGCTGTAGCTCACAAGCTGTTGTGCATGAATGAATGCCTTTGCCCCCTCTTGCTGAACCGTCGAGTGCTCTGATGAACTGCCCGAGCTGTTGAAGCTGCTACTACTACCGTTACTGCTACCTCAAGGTGATAAAGCTACTGAGCCATACTGCCTCAAGGCACAGCAGTGAAGGCTTCCTGCAGTTGGCTGCACGAGCAGTGGTTAAATACAATATGGTATCTGTTGATGCATACTGTGCTGCCCGAGCCTCTGTGCATTGCACGAGCACTTTTACAGTTGATACTTCCCCTTTGCAGAATGATGCTGCTCGAGCCCCTTTTTCGAGTAGATGCTGATACTGCACAGTGGTACACATCACTGTGTCCTCTTCAAATTCTGTTGTTGCTGCTAATGCAGTTGGCTACTGCTCGACTCCCTTCTTGCTGTGACTGCTGCAAGAGCCACACACTGCCTGAATGCTGTTGTGCACACACAGTGCATACTGCTAGCTGATGATACTCCTCCTCACACACACACTGCCACACACTCTCACACCAACTCAATACATAACATACATGCCACACTGATACCAATATAGCTCATAACTCAATGCATCTATTGCATACATAGCTAAACAAAATATACATATACATCTACATCTACCTATATAAATCTCTCTATACTATATATATATATATATATATATATATATATATATATATATATATATATATCCTTCTCTCTCTCTCTCTCTCTCTCTCTCTCTCTCTCTCTCTCTCTCTCTCTATATATATATATATATATATATATATATATATATATATATATATATACACAAATCTATATAAGCATCTATACATATAGTCACTATTATACATAATCACACACACATACATATATTCAAGTACACAAGCATACATATAGATATATATATATCACTATCTACTCTAGTATGTATACACACATAGACACACACATATACACTAAACACAATATACACTATTATATATATATATATATATATATATATATATATATATATATATATATATATATATATATATATATATATATATATATATATATATATATATATATACATGCACGTATAATGAGAAGAACAAACATCAAATACATGGAGCGCATCGCACTCGTATCACACTAAATCTATGATACGCTTGTGATACGACTCCAACACACAACCGAACGTATTCCGAAGGATACAAGCAAGTCTAATTCATAAATTATGGGAAACATGTATAGTAATTAGAGTGTCTACGTCTCCATGTCATAATGTGATATGCACAAGGCCCCGTGTCAGGAGAAAACCCCCAAAATTAACTCATTTCGTCAAATTGACGAGATACGGCCTACACGTATCCAACTGTGGATACGACACTAGTCACAAACAAATAATCATATGTTAATTTGGTCTAATTGACCAATTGACAAACACAATATGTGCCAATCTCAGAATTTCTCTAAAATTGGCACCAAAATGCATATAACTTTCACCGTAGATCTCCGATTGTCCCAAAACCAAATCTTATGGGTAGTCAATGCATGTGGGTTAGTTTCTCATGGTAAAAATCTAATATCTAGAGTCTATTAGAGGGGAAAAAAACTAAAATGTACCTATTGGGAGATAGATTCCCAATAAAAAGTCTCCAAATGCAAAGTAGCTCCTCTCCTTGTAGATCTTGGCCTCCTCTTCCTTGCTCCTTGCTCCTTGCTTATAGATCCTTGATGTAGAGGCCTCAATAATAAATTTAGAAAGAGATTTGTGGAGAATTGGTGGACTATTGATGGAAGAATGGAGGGAAATTGGAAGAGAAAAAAGTAGATCTAGAAATTTGGAAAAGAAATGAAATAAGAGCACTCACTCTCCTCCTAATTATGGCTAGTCATAAACCCCTCTCCAAGCAATATATAATGTCCCAAATACCCCTTGGGGCCTCTCATGAAGAAATTAATTAAGGGAGAAGGTTCTAGTCTAATAGTTTCACTAATTAATCCAACCTCCTAATCCATGGGCCTAATTCATGGGATCAAACTAAACTCATCCTGTCACACCCCAGTCCCAAAATACGTAGGACTAGGACACGTGAGCATGCCAGCCGTATGAATATGGCACTCCAATATATGGAAACCATAACACACGTACGCTGTAATATGAATAACAATATCCACAAGTGGTATAATCCATCACAAATCATATGGTATAATCTAGATCTCATCCACATAATCAATATGAATAAATGACTAGTAGCTACGAGCTAGATATCAATGTGAGGTATCTCAAAAATGACAGTCGGATGGAAATAAATCTACTGCTGAACTAGAATAAAGAATAGACAAGGTAAATACAATATAAGAACATCAACTACCAATCCCGAGCTCGAAGAGAAGTCCTCATCGTAATATATGTAGCCAGTCCGGATTTGCGCTCCTGCGAATACTCAAGAACAGATACACCTGGCAGAGAACCAGGTCCTCAGAGGGACATAACAAGATACTTAAACACATGCCATAAAGTAAATACTGTGAAAACTCAAGGGTGACCTAACCATCTAAGTGAAATGCACTTTGAGGACAACTTGAGTATATGGGAAGGTGTAGGCTAGACATATGCTGACGTAATTCACCAATCGTGACAACTGGCTAGTATATGCCACATATGCCCCCATAGGAGGGCGCTCAGTAATAACGTCCATATCGCTCCGTAGAACGTGGCATCAGTGTAGTATATATCGTCCATATCACTCCGTCGAGTGTGGCATCAGTGTAAAGGAAGTGGGGTGTCCCATATGCCTACTAGTCGTCCTCCCCGCCCAATGATCTAAGCATGTTGTATCCACAACACGCGTCATAGTCTATCACTAGAACAGTAGCCCATCCTTACAACCAAACAAGGACAAGGATCGGGCCATTGTATCATGACAGTCTATGCTCCACCTACTAATAACTGCTAAGTCTTCTAACATGCATCACTATTAGCAGTTATACTCTATCCGTCGTATGCCTACACGTACAGGTGGCCAACCACATACGCAGGACCGTGCCCTACATGAGACTCACAACACGTGTACAAAAATGTGTCAAGGCCTGGGAGTCATACCAATAACTCCACACTTTAGGTGGTCCACTAGACACTAGGTCAGACAATATCCTAACGTCAACGCATCCGTTGACTGCATCCGAGTCTCTCTCGGACGCGCACAATTTAAGATAATAAACATGCATCTAATGTACAAAATTTAAACAATATAACAAAGGCAAGGTATACTTGCCTGGCAAGCGGCTGTGTAGTCCCAATACCCAGCTCCTGAAGTCGTGCAGATAATCCAACAGGTCTCCGGGGCAGTGTGCACAGGTACGGGAATCGGGGATATCTGCTACGATTGTCTGGTAAGGGTGAGGGGTCCATGATGTCGACGATGATGAGGGTGATTAGGGCAATGATGATGATGATAGAGGTGAGGATGATGTTGACGATCATTATGATGGGGATGGTGACGATGGCGATGGTGATGACGATGATAACGACGATGACGAGGTTAATGACGTGGATGATGATGTGTAAGGATGTTAAAAGCAATGGTGGGGGTGATGATATTGGTGATTGTAAGGTGATGATGAAGCGTGTTGGTGATGAGGAACTCCGGCCGGTGGGTGTCCGGCCAGAAGGAGGAGGAGGACAGGGAACAGGGGCTGAGGTGGACAGAGACAATGGTGAACAGCGGGGTTGACGGCCCGTGGTTTTTGGTCGTAGGCGTGGTTCAACGAGGGGGATGACCGGCTCGGGATGTCGGAGTTGATGGCGTTTAATGGCAGCGACGGTGGCGTGTTTAAGTACGTCGAAGGAAAGGGAGTTGACGAGGTGATCGTGCACGGTCGAGATCGAGGAGAGACGGGGGCATTCAGTTGGTCGAAGGCCGACGGGTGCAGCGTCTCGCGGCCGTGGCGAGGTGGGAGGTGCTGGTGGTGTGGTGTACTCCAGTGATGGGAGGAGTCGGAGAGGAGATGGCTGCTGGATGGGTCGACGTCGGGTGCACAGGCCGGTCGAGGGTGCTCGCCGTGGATGGTGGCTGGTCAGCAGGATCGAGTCAGTGCACAGTCGAGTCGAGGCTGCACTGGAGGGGAGCAGTCCTCCGCACAGTCGAGTCAAGGCTGCACTGTCGGAGCAGTTCGCACAGCCGCTGGCCGAAGTGGAGGGAGACTGCTGGCCGGCCGAGTATGGCGAGGTACAGCGGGAAAGATGGTCGGACTGGGCTGTCGTCGGCGAGGTTGGAGGACGTTGGGGACGATGACAGTGGTGGGGGTAACGCTCGACTGCTCCGGGGTCGGGCTCCGGCGAAGGGGGATGACGAAGATGATGAATGGGAGGAGGCCATGGTGGTTCGTCCGACGGCTGTGGCAAGGGAAGAGGAGGAATGAGGGAATACGCGAGTTGAGTGTAGGCGGAGGGGCGAGCTCCGGCGAAGCCAGGGTGGCCGGAGTCAGCTGCAGGGAGGAGGAGGAAGAGAACAGTAATTGAAAGGGGGGGGTCGGCTGAATAACTTAAGTTGGTTTTTTTTAGGTTTTTGGAAAAAGTAAAGAAAGAGGGATATTTATACATATGGGATTGGGTTTTGGGTTGACCTAGGAATTTGTGGACTTGGTCAACTATCCTTAGGGTTGGGCCTTGGGCTCACATGAGGGTGTTGGGGAGGCAAGGATTTGCATTAATTAAATGCAAGGGATAGAATTAATATGCGGGACGATGTGCGCTCGTTGCACCTGCTAAAAATTAGGGGGGAAATTTCGGCGAAGGGGAAAGTTGGATTTCTTCACGTAATGTCCAATGATGGGGACACCTCGATGCGTTTTTGCATAAAAGTGCCCAACAATTGGGGGAATTTGCACAAAGACGAAAATTAGATTTAATTAAATTAATTGAATGCGCACGATGTTCTGGAATTAATTAGGAGTACCTGGGAATAAAATTAAGTCGGACACAAGTGTCTGGGGCTTAGAAGTTACAGTGTAGAATATTAATAAAATTTGGGTGGTACAAAACGGTCTAGATTGTGTTCCCGATTTCAACTGGGACGCACATGGGTACAAGGATGTGTTTTATTTAGAATTACGAAATAACGTCCATGACGTTTATTGTGCGATTAAAATGTCGCACCAGAAGGTATGATTATAAATTATACAGAGGTCAGAATAGATGGTGGTCAAGTCTAGGACAGGGTTATGGAATTTGTAGACAGACAATGGCCAGTGTATTACTCCAATTAACGAGGCAACGGTAAGGTGCGCTACGCAATAAAATAATGTACAACTAAATCAATGTCGTGTTCTAAATTCTAATTGGGTTCAAACTAGCCATAATTCCACTATATAAGCCAAGTAAACCTAATTTTGGGAGAGGGGGTTTACACATCCAAATGTTGGGTTCATACATCTAATAAAATATGTTAGGTCCACTACACAAGTCTAAAATAAATACTACGTCTAATCAAATATTAAACAATACAATAAATAATTAATTACTCATGCACAATATTAATTACAACCCTCCTAAAAATAAAATTTTCGTGTCAATTACCAAACTACCCTTGATTGAAAAAGTGAGGGTAACGGACTTAGAGGACTGGTGTCCGACATATTATGGACCACATGGAGAGTAGCTACAACCTTGGACCTTGTAGCCATGTGTGATTCTGGGAGGTCTAGCCGGGATCACTAGTTATTCAGTTAATTTTTTTTAGCAGATTATTGGTACCAGATTTGTTTTCGGCATAATTTGAGACTTGGATGTTATTGTTTAAGTTAGATTTCTATTTAGACTTGTGATGTATTTCGTTTATTTTCTTCACTATCTTATCGTGCTTTAGTTATGTGATTGAGTATTTCCATATTATATTGTGATATATATATCTTCTTATGGAGTTGGATACTCATGTGAGATTGACTAGATAGTATTGTGACCTAGACATCGTTCTACCGCCGATGCTGCAATATAGGCTGGACGTACCCACGTACTCGTACCCCAAATTCTGGGTGTGGGTCATGACAGGGACACTGTTCTATAAGCCAATCATCTGGAAAAAAAAATCTAATCAGGATTTGAGCGAAGTACATATCTCTGAAAGCAGTTTCAATAGCACAATTGAGCATACAAACCGATATAGAAATAAAATACAAGATCACTAAACATACGAATAAATAAATGAACAAGATATACAGGTAATGTACGAGAATATAGATCAACAATATGAATATCAGCAATATGACGAAGTAACTACAATCTAACTAGCTAATGTACCTCAGAATACAAGTTCATTATGTGATCGGGTTGGATGAACATGATCAGGTAAGACGGATTACAAGTGAGGTATGTAACCAGAATGTACACGATTTGTAACAATGACTTTGATCACATAATCAACTCCTACTCTCCCACCCCCAACTAATACCGATGGATCCAATCACGACACGTTACGAACACGAAATATAACCACTAAACACGAGCAGTGGGTGTACACGAATATCATAACCACCAAACATGAGCGGTGGGTGTACACGAATAAGCACACTGAATACGAGCATTATGTGAACACGAAGTATCATCAATACCCAGTATACACGATGAGATACAATATACACGAGTATCCGCCAAACACGGTAGGGGATAACATCTCCTGACGGGATCCATATAATACCAGTCCGTAAAATCACCGTGTCGGGATCAAGTATACAATTCTAAAACATATATATATATATATATATATATATATATATATATATATATATATATATATATATATATATATATATAATATTATGAATTAAAAACTATCAGAGAAATATACTCGCCTGAAGTCATGAGCAAGGTGTGTCTCTCGATGCCCAAACTGGTGCCACACAACCTATATATGGTATGTTGCATCAATATAAGGTTCTCATCTATACATTAGTGTCACAATAAATATACAATTACTTAGCCATTAGAACGTCATAATTTTCCACTGGTATCCTTAAACCCTCGTACTATTCCCTGATACATACGACCTCTATACTCAAAATTAGCAAGGTACTATACCTACTAAACTTACTTCTATAAATAAATTGCATCTCTCCTCTATTGCCTGGATTACTTGCACTATTACTTCCAAATGCTTTTCTATCCATATTAACTGATACACTAATTTAATATTATTACACAAGGTACTTACTGTTACTAGCACACTACTCAACTAATCCCTGATATAGAAATACTAGTACTCTTGATATAGTAACACTAGCTTCCTAACTACATCACATATGCCCTTAATGTTCTAGGATACTAGTTTATCATTAGATTTCCTTATCACACTCACTAGAACTCATGATCACTTGCATCCAATGCTCTACTTATTAACTTCTATAATACACATGTTTCACTTCACTCTCAAAGGCAGGCACATGGTTCCATATTTTTATTGATGTATATATATATCTCCTTAAACCCTTTACAGACTGATACACTAATCAGTGATACAATACATATCTTTCATGACCAATCTTGATATTTTTCAACCCACGACATATTATTAAAATTTTCTAATACTCAGGCTTCCACTTTCTGATACTCATTAACTTTCACACTGACACTCATCACCCACTGTACATTCTGCATACAATTTCTAGATATTCTTCCACATATTGCTTCCAACACATTACTGGCCTCAATATCAGGTGATATATCCATCACTAGTCATCTACTGGTACACTCCTATCTACTCATATCAATGCTCTACTTATACTTGTAACACAAGTCCTACTACCTTAGCACAATATATTCTTATTCTCTCACACCCTCCTATACACTTATGGGTACCCTCCTTCTATGACACACTCACTAATACCCTTTATGCATATATATTTATTTACTCTTGACACACCCAAGTATAAACCACCAAATTGAATATCATGCTCCATTAATTTCTAACATAATTTTCTTAATACTTAATTGTTTACATGGATTACTCAACTACACGAATTCATGACTATCCAGAACTGGCATGCTGACTCTGATACTAACTCCCGAAACCATCACTAATACTCTTTACTCCCCCTTCTACCTATAGTACGAATACTAACTATAATGACAACTTATTATAGAACTATTGCTACAAGGTACTACGCTATGGGTTATCTCTAGATTGATTCATATTGCTCATATGCCCAACCAAGAACCACTTACAGACTCACAAGCCACACTCCCAACAGTTAATACTGATACTCAAGATACAGACCTAATTGCAAGTCATCAATTATCACACTAACAAGGAACCTTAATAAAATAAAGCTCTATAAGGAACTGGACTAAAGAACTGAAGGTATCTCTACTGCTAAGCTAAAGAAAATGATGGAACAAAGTCCTATAATAACAGAAGTAGATAATTATTGAGATGATACTTTAAGAACCAATTTAAGATATAATCTGATAATCATACACATCTGTCCAAAATTATGACACTTAGAATCCTCGCCACGTTAGTAAGCATAGCTGCGATAAATGATAGATTCCATAACTTAGGTATGCACCTCTATAATCATGTCATCTAGAATTTTTGTTGTGCCGACTAGTATAGCTGCAAGAAATTCTAAATTTTATAACTAAGATATGTACATCCGAAGTCAGGTACCTACGTTTCTGCCATGCCAACTAATATGGCTGCAATAAATTCTAGGCTCCATAACCAAAGCAGATATTTTACCTTTCTCACTGTCCTCATCAACATATGTCATCAGATGTTACCGTAATTTAGTCCATAAAATTTATCTCGATATAAAATTAAACTCAACAACAAACACCAATAATTAAATTCAACAATCGATCACCAATAATCAAATTCAATAACAACAAGTGAGAGTGGATGAAAATAAGGAAAAAGATTTGAATTAGAATTTATAATAAGATTCTCAAGGGTCATCCCAGAAATCTCTCAATAAATTTATGATTGAGTATCTTCTCTCATCCTAGTATCCTATTTCCTATATCCTATCATAGGCTCACAGTAGTACCACTAAGCCGTCGCACTACCACAACATCGCATAACTTGCAAAGCCTGGCCTACATGGGCCACCACTAAAATTGTGTCATGACCCGCACCCAAAATTCGGGCATAAGTACGTGGTTACGCCCAGTCTATGCCTTAGAATCGATGGTAGAACGCTGTCTGGATTATTTTTAATTATCTAGCATCTCAATAATATAATATGGTACATGTCAGTCATCTCAACTCCAAACGGAGAAACAAAATGTATATCACAATATAACTAAACTCAATCATAATATAAACTAAGGAAGATAAGCACGAATGGAATAGCGAAGGAAAGAATAAGATATAAACTATAAACTGAAATAATATACAACCCAATAAATCTCAACAATATAATATAATACAAGTCCAACACAAATAAATTAGACCTCCTCGGGCTCTGCAACTAAGTCCTCCTGGTCTACCAAAGGATCCTCTAAAGATACACCATCCTGGGGACCGTAGAATGTGGGACACTGCTCTATAAGACAATCATCTGAAAAAATATATCCAGTCAGGATTGGAGCGAAGTACATATCTCTGAAAACAGTTTCAATAGCATAATCGAGCATATAAACAGATATAGAAATAAAATACAAGATCACTAAGCATATGAATGAATGAACAAGATATCCAGGTAATGTACGAGAATATAGATCAACAATATGAATATCAGCAATATGATAAAGTAACTGCAATCTAACTAGCTAATGTGCCTCAGAATACAAGTTTATTATGTGATCGGGTTAGGTGAACATGATCAGGTAAGACGGATTACAAGTGAGGTATGTAACCAGAATGTACACGATTTGTAACAATGGCTTTGATCACATAATCAACTCCTACTCTCCCACCCCCAACTAATACCGATAGATCCAATCACGATACGCTACGAACACAAAATATAACCACTAAACACGAGCAGTGGGTGTACACGAATATCATAACCACTGAACACGAGCGGTGGGTATACACGAATAAGCACACTGAACACAAGTAGTATGTGAACACGAAGTATCATCAATACCCAGTATACACGATGAGATACAATGTACACGAGTACCCGCTGAACACGGTAGGGGATAACATCTCCTGACGGAATCCATATAGTACCAGTCCGTGAAATCACTGTGTCGGGATTAAGTATACAATTATAGAACATACATATATATAATATTATAAATTAAAAACTATCAGAGAAATGTACTTGCCTGAAGTTCTGAGCAAGGTGTGTCTCTCGATGCCCAAGTTGGTGCCACACAACCTATATATGGTATATTGCATCAATACAAGGTTCTCATCTATACATTGGTATCATAATAAATACATAATTACTTAGCCATTATAACGTCATAATTTTTTACTGGTATCCTTATACCCTCGTACTATTCTTTGATACATACGACATCTATACTCAAAATTAGCAAGGTACTATACCTACTAAACTTACTTCTATAAATAAATTGTCTCTCTCCTCTATTGCCTGGATTACTTGCACTATTACTTCCAAATATATTTCTATCCATATTAACTGATACATCAATCTAATATTATCACACAAGGTACTTACTGTTACTAGCACATTACTCACTAATCCCTGATATAAAAACACTAGTACTCTTGATATAGTAACACTAGCTTCCTAACTACATCATATATGCCCTTAATATTCTAGGACACTAGTTTATCATTAGATCACCTTATCACACTTACTAGAACTCATGATCACTTACATCCAATGCTCTACTTATTAACTTCTATAATACACATATTTTACTTCACTCTCAAAGCCAGGCACATGGTTTCATATATATATATATATATATATATATATATATATATATATATATATATATCCTTAAATCCTTTACAGACTGATACACTAATCAGTGATATACTACATATCTTCCATGACCAATCTTGATATTTCTCAACCCATGACATACTATTGAAATTTTCTAATACTCAGGCTTCCACTTTCTGATACTCATTAACTTTCACACTGACACTCATCACCCACTGTGCATTCTGCATACAATTTCTAGATATTCTTCCATATATTGCTTCCAACACATCACTGGCCTCAATATCAGGTGATATACCCATCACTAGTCATCTATTGGTATACTCCTATCTACTCACATCAATGCTCTACTTATACCTGTAACACAAGTCCTACTACCTTAGCACAATGTATTCTTATTCTCTCACACTCTCCTATACACTTATGGGTACCCTCCTACTATGGCACACTCACTAATACCCTTTATGCATATACATTTTTTTACTCTTGACACACTCAAGTATCAACCACCGAATTGAATATCATGCTCCATTAATTTTTAACATAATTTTCTTAATACTTAATTGTTTACGTGGATCACTCAACTACACGAATTCATGACTATCCAGAACTAGTATGCTGACTCTGATACTAACTCCTGGAACCATCACTGATACTCTTTACTCCCCCTTCTACCTATAGTACCAATACTAACTATAATAACACCTTATCATAGAACTATTGCTACAAGGTACTACGCTATGGGTTATCTCTAGATTGATGCCTATTGCTCACATGCCCAACCAAGAATTACTTACAGACTCACAAGCCACACTCCCAACAGTTAATACTGATACTCAAGATACAAACCTAATTGCAAGTCACCAATTATCACACTAACAAGGAACCTTAATAAAATAAAGCTCTATAAGGAACTTGTAAACCCCCTGAATTTTCAAAATTTTAAAACTTGGAATTTTCACAATTTTCTGGAATTTTTTGGGATTTTTTGTAAATTAAAAACAGGGTTTTAATAATTAAATGATTTTTCATTGATATTAAACAGTATTAAAATATTATGAAAATAATATTTTTGGGTGTAAAATAAAAAACTGGACTTAGGACAATTTTTCTGGAATTTATCGGACCCCGGACCTATTTTTAAAACACCTAAAACTATTTAATTAATTAATTAATTATTTATTTATTTATTTATTATTTACTGATTTATTATTATTATTATTATTTTTTCCCAGCCCGTTGGGCCGGCCCAGCCCGGCCCAACAGACCCGGCCCAGCCAAACCCGAGCCCAGCCCCTAGCGGGTCGGGTCGGATCCAGCAGACCCGACCCGGACCCGCCACCCGCCCGCACCCTCTCTCCTCCCACGTCGCTCCCCTCCCCGCGTCGCGCGCCGCGTCCGGCGCCGCTCCGCCCGCCTCGCGCCGCGCTGGCCGGCCACGCCCCCACGTCTCCCCGCCCTTCCCGGCCGCCCTCCGCCCATCTCGGCCCTCCCCGGCCTATTAATACCCCTCTCTCCCCCGCCGCTGACGACCACCGCCACCGCCACTACGCAGCCCGCCTCCGCCTTGCAGCGCCGCCGCCACCGCTTCCCAGTCCGCCCGGCGCCTCCGGCCGCCTGCCCGCTCCGTCACAGCTCCCTCCTCCGCCTCCCCCATCTCCGGCGGCTTCCCCCACCGCGGCGCCGAGCAGCTGCACACAGCAGCCGCAGCAACAGCAGCACGCCGCTGTCGGCCGCCCTGAGCCGCCGCCTCCACCGTGGACGCCGCGCCGCCCTCCGCCGCGTGCCCCAGCCCTCCGCCTCAGCCGCCCGGCCGCCCAGCCGCCGTCCCAGCCGCCGGATCCCCAAACCCTAACCCTAATTTAGTTCCTGTGTCCGGACACGTGTCGGACACGGTTCGACCCCGATTTTCGGGTCCCCTTCAGGTGCGTGTAACTTTTTGTTCGTAGCTCTGTTTTCGATTCCGCAAATTGCATTGCGAAGCCTGTATGACCCTCTCGGTGCCCGGACAAACAGTTCGGGGCATCGCGTCCTGTGGTGATCGCACACCGCGATCCAAAACCAGGAAAAACCAGACCCTGTTTTACCCCGGAACTGAGTACGCTCCGCCAAACGGGATGACTTGGTCGCGCACGGTCTTTACAGATACGTGCGCCTCGTCGATACGGACGTGTGGGATTTCGCGGAAGCTGATTCGGGTGTGCGTGCACACCGGAATCAACGCGTATCCGCGGACATCGCCCCGTATCCGCCTTTTCTGCAATTCACCCTAACTTCGTGCACACACGTCAGATCGAAACGAAACTTGCACCATCGGACTCGTAGCGATACGCTGGTCCTGTGGGTCAAGTTTGGTTCAATTCTGAGAACATTGACGAAATCGCGTGTCGTGGGCCCCACAAGCCCCGTTCGACGGGCGATTTTGTGATCGGCTCATCGGAATTCAATTCTGAAAGTTCCATTGGGTTCGTATCAGCATTTCTAACCTGTTAACACTGAGTTTGGTGAATTTGGAGACCTTTGACCCTGACGCATTTTTCGGTGCAAAGCGGACCCACTTGGGGACCCCGTTTTGACCCGAAACTGCCGTTTCTGCCCTTGTCTCCAAATTGGACCCAAGGACAGGCTTTTCTAGCTGATTGATATTTTCTGGATCTGATGGTGATGTTTGTTTTAGCAACTGGAGTACCGCCTGCAATTCCAACTGAAGTCAGAGCCAAAATCAGAGCCGGAACCACAGGCAAGTGTACCTCGCCAAAACTTGCAGTCTTTGCTAAATATTCCTTGGTTTAGTTATATATCAGAGGGCAAGTATACCTTGCCAACTTTACAGTCTTGTTGCATATTTCCTTGTTTTAGTTATAACTTGTCTTAACTGCTTAACCTAGGAAACGTGTGACGTACCGAGTGTCCGATCATAGTCGGGTGCCAACACCGTACGCGGTGTTGGGTACGTCATTTAGAGATGGATATTCGATACCCTTACTCTTGGTACTTGTCCTATCAAGTACAACAAAACCCAGGACACTTGACACTATCATGGACAGAATCTTCTTGAGATATTCACGATGATTCTGCATAGGATACAGGTATGACATGGACAGTTTATTCCTAGACATTATATGACTGCTGTATTAGTTATGATCTTGCGTGTCATAGACATGAGACGTGAATTACATTGGGTGGGGAGAGACACAAAGGCTACAGGTTGATTTATATTATGCTGGCGTCGTAGTCTCCCATTGAGCTAGACAACTACATGATATCACTGCTACCGGCTCCCCGACACAGAGCTTGTAGTAGTTTTAGCCTGAGTTTTCTGTACTGCTCTCATACTGCATATCACTTAGCTGGTTATATAGTTCACCCTATTACTTATTTATTTCTGCACTGCTTATATTTTGGCTTGTATTATCTGTACCTTGCTATGTCCCCTGAGGACCTGGAATGGACTATGTCCCCAGGTATAGCCGAAGAGAACCATCCAGAGATACGCCGTACAGAAGCACTTCCAGGAGCTGTACCAGGATCTGAGGACGAGATCGTACCAGAGGACTTCTCATGAGCAGTGGCTGTATGTAGTCAGTTATTTCTATTTCCAGTTGTTTATTTCCTGTCTATTTGCATCGTTGTACCAGACATATTCTCGGATTGTTTCCAGAGATATTTATGTGAGATCTGATAGTTATTCTATTGCATTATTTTTGGCATTTAATCTGTGATTATCTGTTGTGGATGAGATTAGAGTAGATTAGTCTGTGACCTGTAATAATTGCTCTATTTCCTGTTAGACTACAGCTTAAGCATGCCCCGATGGATCCATTAAGTTGGGTTGTCCATCGGTGCGTGCTGCTGGCCATTGCCACGCATCTTCAGTCCCTCGATATCTTGGGACTGGGGCGTGACATGGTTTTTGTGGTGGCCCATGCAGGTCTTCGACTAAATTGTTCGGTTTCAACTTAGGGACCGAACAGGCCTGCAATAAAGAATAGGATAAGTTTTTAGGATCTCATCCACTTGCTTGAATCATTCTTGATCTCTATTCGAATTAATTTATTGACTTGCATCCTGCCTTGATTCCTGTGCGCCTCTTATCGTTTATTTTGGATACAGGAAAATGTACCCACAAGCCAGCAACGAGGATCATGCGGAAATACCACAAACCGTTGTGGTTACCCAAGAAGACGATGTGATACCAGTCGGTGAAGGCCAATCGTCACAAGGCAGTCAAGCAAGTCAGCCTGCCTCGAGAACCCATCAAGATGACGTTCCACCATCGATGCAGCCTACTCCACCGATGCCTTCCTTCCCACTGGGACCACCTATGAACGAACAGCAGATGTTCCGCATGTTCTACATAATGATGCAAGCCTATCAAAGGGTGCAACAAGAAGCTCAAAAAAACCAATCGGAGAACTCCATCAATAGAACTAGCTCGGAGTCACGGAGGCCAAACAGTTCAAATACAACCGCCTTCGACGAGGACGTCCTTACTGCAGCAAGACCCGTGGAGTGCACCACAAGGATCGAGTCCAGCCAAAAGCGGTCGTATGCGTCAGCACCGGACCAATCACAACAAGAAAGAGCTGCAAAGCGGCCACAGATACATCCACTACCAAGAACAGCATCAGGAGTCTCATTCCTTTCTACTTGTCACTATTGTGGCAAGGTAGGCCACATCGCTAAAGAATGCCGACGCAGACTGGGACAATGTCTATCTTGTGGATCCTAGAAGCATTCGGTAAGGGATTTCCCAGAACGTCGAGAGAAACCAGTGGTGATTCACCAACCAGCCACATCAACACCAGCCGGAACACCACAGGAAGGAACTCCAAAGAAGTCTCAGCTGCACCAGCCACCAGAAGCATCTCCGCAAGTACTGCCTACCTGTCAACATTGTCACAAACAAGGCCACATTGAGAGCGGGTGCAGACGTAGGTTGGGATTATGACTGATTTGCGGAACCAATGAACACTTGGCCAAGGATTGTCCTCAGCATCGGGAGAAAGCAGTGACGAATCTTCAACCCGCCTCATCAGCCCCAGCTGTAGTACCACAGGCAGAAATCGCAAGGAAGTCTCACCTACACCAGCCACCAGAAGCATCTCCATCGGCAATACCTGTCTGTCCATATTGTCGCAAGCGAGGCCACACCGAGGACGAATGCAGAAGAAAGAAGAGATTATGCATAGCTTGCAGATCCAGTCAGCATTCATTCAAAGAATGCCCTGAGCGTCGAGACAGAGTACCAACAGGTAACCAACAAGTGTTACCAGCACCACGGTCAGCCTCTCCAGCATTGCAAGCTTCACCAATACCGAGGCCACCCTTGGTAACCCAGGCAACACTCTTCCGGCAGACTCAACAGCAGCAGAGGAAGCAACTGCAAGGACCCGGACAAGCTCCAGCGAAGATCGTGGAGAACGCTCCGATTCGTGGAATAGCTGATGCGCGTAAGTGATATATAGTTATCTGTTTCTAGTCTTGTTTTAGTCCGTGCCCGTTGGTTCGTGACCTCAGCGCCAACCTAGTAAATTGCAACTTGTTAATAACAACCTGGTTTTCATTAAAGTTGTAGACTTTTGCTTTAACTAGATTTCCTGGAAAGTGTAAACTTTCAATTTTTAGGGAAACGGTATTTCCCTGAAGTCTCTTGTGATGTGTTTTCAAACGATGCTTGCGACCGCGTCATCTCTGTTGACCGGTTATTCTTTGATTGCGAGGACGCAATCCTCTTAAGGGGGGTAGATTGTAAACTCCCTGAATTTTCAAAATTTTAAAACTTGGAATTTTCATAATTTTCTGGAATTTTCTGGGATTTTCTGTAAATTAAAAACAGGGTTTTAATAATTAAATGATTTTTCATTGATATTAAATAGTATTAAAATATTATGAAAATAATATTTTTGGGTGTAAAATGAAAAATTGGACTTAGGGCAATTTTTCTGAAATTTATCGGACCCCGGACCTATTTTTAAAACACCTAAAACTATTTAATTAATTAATTAATTATTTATTTATTTATTTATTATTTACTGATTTATTATTATTATTATTATTATTTATTTTTTTTCCCAGCCCGTTGGGCCGGCCCAGCCCGGCCCAACAGACCCGGCCCAGCCCAACCCGAGCCCAGTCCCTAGCGGGTCGGGTCGGATCCAGCAGACCCGACCCGGACCCGCCACCCGCCCGCACCCTCTCTCCTCCCACGTCGCTCCCCTCCCCGCGTCGCACGCCGCGTCCGGCGCGGCTCCGCCCGCCTCGCGCCGCGCTGGCCGGCCACGCCCCCACGTCTCCCCGCCCTTCCCGGCCGCCCTCCGCCCATCTCGGCCCTCCCCGGCCTATTAATACCCCTCTCTCCCCCGCCGCTGACGACCACCGCCACCGCCACTACGCAGTCCGCCTCCGCGTTGCAGCGCCGCCGCCACCGCTTCCCAGTCCGCCCGGCGCCTCCGGCCGCCCGCCCGCTCCGCCGCAGCTCCCTCCTCCGCCTCCCCCATCTCCGACGGCTTCCCCCACCGCGGCGCCGAGCAGCTGCACACAGCAGCCGCAGCAACAGCAGCACGCCGCTGCCGGCCGCCCTGAGCCGCCGCCTCCACCGTGGACGCCGCGCCGCCCTCCGCCGCGTGCCCCAGCCCTCCGTCTCAGCCGCCCGGCCGCCCAGCCGCCGTCCCAGCCGCCGGATCCCCAAACCCTAACCCTAATTTAGTTCCTGTGTCCGGACACGTGTCGGACACGGTTCGACCCCGGTTTTCGGATCCCCTTCAGGTGCGTGTAATTTTTTGTTCGTAGCTCTGTTTTCGATTCCGTAAATTGCGTTGCGAAGCCTGTATGACCCTCTCGGTGCCCGGACAAACAGTTCGGGGCATCGCGTCCTGTGGTGATCGCATACCGCGATCCAAAACCAGGAAAAACCAGACCCTGTTTCACCCCGGAACTGAGTACGCCCCGCCAAACGGGACGACTTGGTCGCGCGCGGTCTTCACAGATACGTGCGCCTCGTCGATACGGACGTGTGGGATTTCGCGGAAGCTGATTCGGGTGTGCGTGCACACCGAAATCAACGCGTATCCACGGACATCGCCCCGTATCTGCCTTTTCTGCAATTTACCCTAACTTCGTGCACACACGTCAGATCGAAACGAAACTTGCGCCATCGAACTCGTAGCAATACGCTGGTCCTGTGGGTCAAGTTTGATTCGATTCTGAGAACGTTGACGAAATCGCGTGTCGTGGGCCCCACAGGCCCCGCTCGACGGGCGATTTTGTGATCGGCTCATCGGAATTTAATTCTGAAAGTTCCGTTGGGTTCGTATCAGCGTTTCTGACCTGTTAACACTGAGTTTGGTGAATTTGGAGACCTTTGACCCTGACACGTTTTTCGGTGCAAAGCGGACCCACTTGGGGACCCCATTTTGACCCGAAACTGCCGTTTCTGCCCTTGTCTCCAAATTGGACCCAAGGACAGGCGTTTCTAGCTGATTGATATTTTCTGAATCTGATGGTGATGTTTGTTTTAGCAACCGGAGTACCGCCTGCAATTCCAACTGAAGTCAGAGCCGAAATCAGAGCCGGAACCACAGGCAAGTGTACCTCGCCAAAACTTGCAGTCTTTGCTAAATATTCCTTGGTTTAGTTATATATCAGAGGGCAAGTATACCTTGCCAACTTTACAGTCTTGTTGCATATTTCCTTGTTTTAGTTATAACTTGTCTTAACTGCTTAACCTAGAAAACGTGTGACGTACCGAGTGTCCGATCATAGTCGGGTGCCAACACCGTACGCGGTGTTGGGTACGTCATTTAGAGATGGATATTCGATACCCTTACTCTTGGTACTTGTCCTATCAAGTACAACAAAACCCAGGACACTTGACACTATCATGGACAGAATCTTCTTGAGATATTCACGATGATTCTGCATAGGATACATGTATGACATGGACAGTTTATTCCTAGACATTATATGACTGCTGTATTAGTTATGATCTTGCGTGTCATGGACATGAGACATGGATTACATTGGGTGGGGAGAGACACGAAGGCTACAGGTTGATTTATATTATGCTGGCGTCGTAGTCTCCCATTGAGCTAGACAACTACATGATATCACTGCTACCGGCTCCCCGACACAGAGCTTGTAGTAGTTTCAGCCTGAGTTTCCTGTACTGCTCTCATACTGCATATCACTTAGCTGGTTATATAGTTCACCCTATTGCTTATTTATTTCTGTACTGCTTATATTTTGGCTTGTATTATCTGTACCTTACTATGTCCCCTGAGGACCTGGAATGGACTATGTCCCCAGGTATAGCCGAAGAGAACCATCCAGAGATACGCCGTACAGGAGCACTTCCAGGAGCTGTACCAGGATCTGAGGACGAGATCGTACCAGAGGACTTCTCATGAGCAGTGGCTGTATGTAGTCAGTTATTTCTATTTCCAGTTGTTTATTTCCTGTCTATTTGCATTGTTGTACCAGACATATTCTCGGATTATTTCCCGAGATATTTATGTGAGATCTGATAGTTATTCTATTGCATTATTTCTGGCATTTAATCTGTGATTATCTGTTGTGGATGAGATTAGAGTAGATTAGTCTGTGACCTATAACAATTGCTCTATTTCCTGTTAGACTACAGCTTAAGCATGCCCCGATGGATCCATTAAGTTGGGTTGTCCATCGGTGCGTGCTGCTGGCCATTGCCACGCATCTCCAGTCCCTCGATATCTTAGGACTGGGGCGTACGTACATCCGAAGTCAGGTACGTACGTTTCCGCTATGCTAGCTAATATGGCTACGATGAATTCTAGGCTCCATAACTAAAGCAGACGTTTTACCTTTCTCATTGTCCTCATCAACATATGTCATCAGATAATACCGTAATTTAGTCCACAAAATTTATCTCGATATAAAATTAAACTCAACAACAAACACCAATAATTAAATTTAACAATCGATCATCAAGAATCAAATTCAATAACAACAAGTGAGAGTGGACAAAAATAAGGAAAAAGATTTGAATTAGAATTTATAATAAGATTCTCAAGAGTCGTCCCAGTAATCTCTCAAGAAATTTATGATTGAGTATCTTCTCTCATCCTAGTATTCTATGTCCTATATTCTATCGCATGCTCGCAGTAGTACAACTAAACCGTCGCATTACCACGACATCGCATAACTTACGAAGCCTGACCTGTATGGGCCACCACTAAAAACGTGTCACGACTCGTACTCGGAATTCGGGCACAAGTACGTGGTTACGCCCAGCCTATGCCATAGAATTAGCGGTAGAACGCTATCTGAGTCATTTCTAACTATCTAGCATCTCAACAATATAATATGGTACCTGTCAATTATCTCAACTCCAAACGGAGGAACAAAATGGTATCTCATAATATAACTAAACTCAATCATAATACAAACTAAGAAAGATAGGCACGAATGGAATAACAAAGAAAAGAATAAGATATAAACTACAAATTGAAATTAAAATAAACTAATTAATGGGATTAAAACTTATTTATGTTGTTTAAGTTACCGTTCAAGTAAAATTTATAAATATTAACTAAGTTGGGAGAAAAATGGCCATGAACATGGGACTTCGGGACAGTTTTCTGAACCATAAATTAGGTTATTATTTCATGTTTTGTATCACGATTTGCGACCTACACAGGATACGATACCCCAAACTAATTGTACAAAATTTGAGAGGGTCATACTGTGAACACAACACAACAAGCCGTTCGAGAATCGATACATTGTGGAAGAAGAAAACTCACTATAAACATAGGGGATCGGACGCAGTATGTTGCTGGACGGTGGCGGGTGACGTGCTCGATCGTCGGCGGTGGGGTCATCGTCATCGAGACCGGGTTCGTCGGTGGCGGCGACGACGAAGGTGAGTCGGAGGTTCCTGTCGAAGCCGTCGTCGAAGTCGTCGGGGTTCATCGAAGTCGTTAGGGTGGCCGAAGTTGTCGAGTGGTGGAGGTTGATGGTGGCAGTAGCGGTGGTATCGATGGTGGTACGGGCTGCTGTGGTGGTGGTTATGGTTCGTGGTGGTGGTACGGATTACTACGACCGGTGGTGCTGGTCGGGAATGCAGCAGGTAGCTCGTGGTGGAGGTAGCGGCAGCGGGTCGGGGATGCAGTGGCGGAGGTGGTCGTCGGTGAAGATGGTGAAGGTGGTGGAGGGTTCGGCATTTGGGGTTTTTTTATAGAGCTATGGGCGGCGGTTGCGAGGAGGTGGACCGAAGGGTCGTCGGCGTTGTCGGCCGGCGGGTGGGGAGACGAACGGAGGAGTCGGACGGCTACTGTACG
The DNA here is from genome assembly GCA_036927795.1 of Iris macrosiphon. Lineage (NCBI taxonomy): Eukaryota > Viridiplantae > Streptophyta > Magnoliopsida > Asparagales > Iridaceae > Iris > Iris macrosiphon. The sequence goes on from JAYESA010000169.1 coordinate 64,939, forward strand.
GTCGGGGAAGAGGGAAAGATTTCAGTTTACTGTATATAAGGGTTAGCGGGTCGGGTATGGGTAGGGTTGTGGGTCGAGTTTGGATCCAATCCATTAGGGTTGGGTTGGTTCGGTTTGATTTTGTTTGGTTCAAGTTTGGTTTGGTTTTGTTTGGTTCAGTTTAGTTTATTTAAAAATAATGCTTTTTAGCTATTTAAAAATAGTTTTTTAGCCCAATAAATTCTAATTTTTTTTATAATATCCTATTATTAATTATACACTCAAAAATATAATTTTTATAATATTTTAATAATAATTTAATTAACACAAATATTAATCACTAAAGAACATTAATTATAATTAATTAAAAATTACAGAAAAATCTTTAAAAATTCTTATTTAAAATTCTAAAAATATGGGTATTTACACAAGGGCCCTGAGCTAATTAATAATCAGTAACAATTCTAGGCTTTCTATAGAAAAGATACTGGCTCGGTCTTATAATTAAATTAGATACTGCACTCCACTTATATAAATGATATATAGTATCCGTAGTAGTTAGCCATTACTTCCAGCTAATTTAGGGTAGTTCGACATGCACGATCTTGAGATATTGTTCCCTCCCAATGCTCTACCAGTTAAGTTGCCTAATTTACCCTAAGTTAATTAGAATCTTATGTCGTGGTCACATGAATATTCCTTCTTAGATATCATACCTTAAGTACGTGCACTCTTGATGTGAATCCATATTGTAACTCGAAGTTAAATCTGGATTCACTCAAGCGTGATGCAACAATCAATACTATCTAGCCACGGCTAAAGTCACTGTCCAACTACCAGATCCGTGCATGGAAATAATTACATATATCATGTAACAGGAATATGTGGCACGACGGTTCAATATAAATATCAAGTAGCACTCTCGGTGCAATTAAGTGTATCAGCACGGATATAATAGTCAGGGCAGGAATAAGTTCTAGTATCAAAATCATGGACAAGTTGTCAGGAAACAAGTTATTCAGGACATGATAGTCTAATACTGGTCATATCAATTTGTCACTTTATTATATCGATGAATGAGAATAAGAGTAGTGCGAGAACCCCTCGAGATTAGATCCACAATCCTTAAACCAAACAAGGACCGAGATTGTAAAACGTCACCCGAGTTAAACTACACCTCTTATTATGTCCAACGTATAATAATGTGATAAAGAAAAAGTAATCTAATTAACAAGTAAAATAATATGTGTATACAGGACTACATCTACAGGGCTCAACGTGCGCAGGAAATAGTTGGCGCATAAAGCAAGTTGGCGCACAAATTGATAAAAATAAAGCGCACAAACAACTAAAACTGGGTTGTGGAGCACAAACTCACAAAAAAAAAGCTTGGCGTACAAACGACTAAAGCTGGGTTGTGGTGCACAAACTTACACAAATAAGCTTAGCGCACTTTCTCAAGAAAATGTGCTAGCTACAAAGGGTGGCGCACCTTGTCAAGTTAACCAATACGACGCACTTGACAAAAGTGGATGGGCAAGAACAAAGCGCGCTTTCAAAGAAAGTGTGCGAGCAAGCTAGCTACAAGATAAAATACATAAGCCGAGGTCAAAGCTCGACAGTCGAGAAACTCGTTAGTCGAGGAGCACACAAATCGATAACATAGAAATTGAGAAACAAACCAAAGCTTCGTCCCTAAGAAAATGAAGGGGAAACAAGTGCGCGAGCTACCAAACTTTTTGACGCACTTTGGCGCATGTTGGTTGCTTGTTCGGCCTTTGTTTAGACCGGACCGTGAGCTGTGGAGAAGAGTGGGTTTGGTTTGGTTGGTAGTATGTGTAGCTTGGATGGGTTTGAGTAATCCAACGATCCATATCTCAAACCTAAACCTATATATATTCTCATTCCTCTCTCTGGTTATTTTTTTTTTATTTCTCTCTTAGGTTTTCTCTCCCTCCGTAGGTAAGTACATCTTGCACAAGAGAAGAACCATAGATTTATGCATGCTTTTAATTCTAAATAATTCTTGTTTCTTGCTCGCTCATATTGTTGGGACCGAGCACCCCTTCATCTTTAATACTTGTTCTTCTTGATTTTTTTGGTTGAATTGCATGGACCAGAGTTTGGGTCAATGGGTTCATCTTTGCTTTCTTGGAATTTGATCTCCCAAAACCTGGTATTTTACCAAACTAATTAGCTCATTGTGTAGAGCACTATATTTTATGTAACTTTACTTTTGGTCGTGCTCAATTTTGAGTCCAGCTAAGTTCAATGCTAAAACTTGATACAATACGTGTATTAAAATAACTGACTGGAGAAGAAGAAGAACAGTGCTATGTAAAAAATATGCAAGAGAACCTCTTTGGTATAGAAATACATATGTTTTACTTTAGGCGCATTGGTGTGTTATTCCAACTCTTCGTACGTACTAATCATACTGCACTTAGTCTCCTAACAAAGGTACGTTAGTTACACTCCTTGAGTCAGTGGCACACTTTTGAGAGAAAATCTAGTTGGGGCACTTTGGTGCGTATTCCATCAACGTTCTCCCTGAAAAACCAAAGAAAAGTGTGCCACAGTCAGTTCACGTACTTTCTTCGAGTTGGCAATCTGGCGCACTTTTTTTATGTTTCGTCAGCCGACGCACTTTGCTTATGTTTGGTAGCTTGCGCACTTTTTCTCTCTTAATGTAAGAAGGAATATTCATATGACCACAATATTAGATTCTAATTAACCTAGGGTTAATTAGGCAACTTAATTGGTAGAGCATTGGGAGAAAACTGTATCTTGAGATTGTGTATGTCGAGCTACCTTAAATTAGCTAGGAGTAAAGGCTGGCCACTACGGATAATGTATATTATCCGCACTAGTGGAGTGCAGTATCTGATTTAATTATAAGACCGAGCCAGTATCTTTTCTATATAAAGCCTGGAACCGTTACTGATTATTAATTAGCTCAGGGCCCTTGGAAGGGACTGATGCACCATTTACATACATTCTTGCTTGCATGTCATTGGTTTAGCCAACCCTTCTTGATTATGGCACGGTCCGAGGTTACTCATATATTGCATTTGTAAGCACCCTAATTTTTGAATTAAAATTTAAAATTTATTAATATTGGTATTCTATAATTTTTTTGATGAAGGAAATTTTTTATTTATTTTTAGCTAATTATAATATATTCGAGTAGCCTAGTTTTCTGTATTTGTAAGCACCCTGATGCAGCCTAGTTTTATAGACTCATATTTTTTCTCGAGTCTATTCGAGTTTGTGTGTTACTGGGCGACCGACTTTAGCACATGTTGCTCATTCTTGTATATTCTGTTCATTATGGATTGAGGCATAGATATTTATATTTACTTGATTATATAGATAGTGGCTATTATAATACAGCTTATACGTATTCGAGTTGGACCAGAGTCTGATCGAATGCGTAGCTGGTATGTTGCGTATTTCTAGTCCTACGTATTTTGGGACTGGGGCATGACAACATTATTAGGATAACCCGGAGATCACATATCAAGCCGTAATACATGATTGGTCGTCTAATTTGCTTATGTAGGTGCCTAGCCCAAAAAGTGGGCTATCGTGGCATGATGATTCAATCCATGTCCTTGTTTAGTTATTGGGTTGCATCATCATGTTACGATATATACTCCATGGACTGAAGCTATATTATTTTCTCCTATTGTATCCCTGCTTGTGTATTATGTCTTACGTTGAGTAGAATTAGGGACATAAACTATTATGGCGTAATGGTTCAACTCACGTCCTTGTTTGGTTATTGGGTTGCGCTGTTGTGTTACGATAGGCTATGAACTGAAACTACAATACATAATATTATAGCTTGACCATAATCAAGGGACGTATTATATCTTGATATGATAGGGCACTTCATGTCCTTGTTTGGTGAAGGGATGTCGTATCATGTCATGGATGTGATATATGCCATTGATTATTGGCTCATACATCTCATGCTATAGGTTTAGTTTTGTTTCTTCATTCTGTGCTTCCTTTGTAGTACTTGTAATTTGGGGTCTGACCCCACTGTTTTGCATGGCCAGGTTTAGAGCCAGCACCGGAGGATCAAGCTTACTTCTCCCTCACTGATAGCACGCACCAGAAGAATGACTGTTGAGGGTCACGAATGGATTTTTTGTCTCACTGCTCGTCTTTTATAAACTATATTCTTTTGGGCGTTTAGCCAACCGGTACCTGTTTGAACACTAGTTCACTATATGACTGTTATATTCAGACTGCAACTGACTCACTATCATGTATACTTTTGATTGTATATCTGTCATATCAATGTGTATTGCTAGATCTCTATAATATTCTGATGCGGCATTTGGGACACATTAGTGCTTATTTTAAAATATTTTATGTTATTGCTAATTGATTAAATGATTGAGATATAGACGTTCTTGACCCTAGGAGACTTGATTGTAGTATGTACCCCGTTGTCTATAAACAATCTTAACACATTACGTGTTATTTTGGTAATTCCATAAGGTACGGTTGGCTTAGTCATTTTTTTGCTCTCCAGTATTCTGGATCTGGGACGTGACAAGGTTTTAGTGGTGGCCCATGCATGTCTGGTTTTCTTTTTAGACTTGTGGGGTGGCATGATCATGTGATGTCTCAATCAAATATGTTCCTTCTTGAAATCCTAAATTTGTCTTCTTGAAACTCAGCTTGACTTTTGTACCATCGATTCTTCGATCCTTTCTTGTCCTGTTCTTGATTTATCTTGTGTCCCATCTTTAGGGCTTCTCCAGCATCAATGGGTGGAGCACCAAAAGTTTTAGCGGTTTAGTATTTTGGAGTGGTAGCACAGTATGAGCTATAACAGAGGTTTATCAACCTCAAACAGTCTGGAAGGATAGTGAATTGCTACGCGGTGGAGTTCTGTAGGCTTAGCAGATTTCTATGACGGTGGTAACAACAGAACCAGAGAGGGCGATAAGGTTCCAGTATGGACTTCATCTGGATATTCTGCAACTGGTAAAGGTTAATAACTACCAGACTTTCGACGAAGTGCTAATCGTATCTAGGCGACACGATCTGACAATGCAGATGTTAGATTCAAGGACAGAAGGCCAGAAGTGGTCTTATACACAAAGCGAAGGAGGAGGAGGACAAGCACAATGAATGTCAACACCATCTCCTGGCGTTCGTATTCATAACACAGCGCCAAGAAGGCCAGTGGCATCGACAACAACAACACCAGTTCGGCCGTACCAGCCGAGGCAGCAACAGCCATTGGGAGCCCCAGTCGGATATATATATCATGGTAAGAGAGGCCATACCAAAGATGTGTGTAGGGCAGCATAAGGGCTATGCCTACGATGTGGTAGTCCAGATCATCGAATTGCCAATTGTTCGTTGATACAGAGGATTGAATGATCGGCATAGCGGTTAGCAATACCAGCACTAGGAGCAGCTCAGAATAGAGGACCAACACTGGCGATTGGGCCATTGGCTCAGTGTCCATTGTCGGTGCAAACTCAGATGTACAATCAACAAAGGAATCAACAATATAGGCTGCAGAGGCCACAACTGCGTATTCCAGGAGCACCGCAAGGCCAAGAGCAAACTCTTACCCTATCTCTGGAGGAGGCCTTGGCATCAGGTGATGTGATGGCAAGTAATATTTTTGTTACATCTTTTTCTGCCATAGCATTATTTTATTTAAGAGCATCATATTCATTTGTATGTGCATAACTTGCGACACGTATTGGATTGGAGTTCGAGGCATTGCCAGAGAGGCTGAATATACTCACTGGTAATAGACTTGTAGGAGTCAGTAGAGTATGTTTAGTGTGTCCAATCAGTGTGCGAGCATTTATTACCTGTAAAGTTGATTGAGTTATGTCACGACCTGCACCTGGTGTATGAGCACGAGTACGTGGGTACGTCCAGCCTACGCCACCGTATCGGCGATAGAATGCTATATAGGTCAACAATACTATATAAATATCTCACACAATATGTATATAAGGTACCTGACATGCTATCTCAACTCCAAATAGAGGATAATGATAATCAATCCTCAATCACAATATAAAACTAGAGAAAGATATGGCGTAATATGTAATAAAATAAATAAATACAGAGTCCGTATATATCACAAGTCCAAATCTAATAGTTAATCTCAACTCAAAGATCTCAAATATAGTACATGTCATAGTCTAGCTAAGATCAAATATAATATCATAATGAATGATCTAAAGCTCTCCAACGGGTGGTACTATATCAAGAGGATCTTTGGTACAATCCCAACAGCCTCGCCATCATGTGGGCCGTAGTAGGTAGGGCACAGTTGTTCTAACCAATCTTCTGAAATATATATTCAGCCATGATTGGAGTGAAGTATAATCCAATAACAGTTCCAATTAGTTGATAATGCGTATCAGAGAATGTACTCGCATGTGGTCCTGAGCAAATGGTATAACTCAGTGTCAGAGCTGGTGTCATACACACCTGTATTATGAATATCATGTCAATGGGTGTAAATAAGTAATAAATGAACTAAAATGAGTCAAAACATGCTTTTAATGTCATATCTAGGTCTCAACTAGTCAACACCTTGATATTAGGTCTATACCTAGCTTCTAGGTTGATTTCAAGTCTAACTAAGAAATACTAAGTTGTACCTAGGTTTCTAAGTTCATAACTTAGGGTATTCCTTGTGCTCGTGTTCATTCTTGTACATTCGTATTCTTCATGTACTCATATTATATTCGTGTTTATGATATGTCGTGATCGGATCCATGAGTATTGGTTGGAGGCGGAGGACATGCCAGAAGGATATGTGATCAAACCCTTAAATATTGTATCATGTAGACAACAGTCAGTCATACACCTCACGTGTGATTGTGTTACTCAGTAGACAACAGCCAATCTAATTTTTGGTAGCTTCTAAGAAGGAATATTCATGTGACCACAGCATGAGATTCTAATTAACCTAGGATTAATTAGGCAACTTAACTGGTAGAGCATTGGGAGGGAACGATATATCGATATCATGCATGTTGAAGCACCCTAAATTAACTGGGAGTAAAGGCTGGCCACCACGGATAATATATATCATCCGCACTAGTGGAGTGCAGTATCTGATTTAATTATAAGACCGAGACTATATTTTTTCTATAGAAAGCATGGAATTGTTATGGATTATTAATTAGCTCAGGGCCCTTGCAAGGGACTGGTGCACCATTTACATACATTCTTGCTCGCATATCATTGGTTCAGCCAGCCCTGCTTGATTATGACATGATCTGAGGATACTCATGTATTGTATTACTGGGATAACTCAGAGATCATATATCAAGCCGTAATACATGATTGGCCATCTAATTTGCTTATGTAGGTGCCTAGCCAGGAAAGTGGGCTATCGTGGCATGATGATTCAACCCATGTCCTTGTTTGGTTGTTGGGTTACGTCATGTTACGATACTCCATGGACTGAAGCTATATTACTTTCTTCTATTGTATCCCTATTTGTGTATTGTGCCTTCTATTGAGTAAAATTAGGGACATAAACTGTTGTGGCATGATAGTTTAACTCATGTCCTTGTTTGGTTGTTGGGTTGGGCTGTTGTGTTACGATAGGCTATGAACTGAAACTACGATGCATAATATTTTAGCTTGAGCATAATCAAGGGACGTATTCTATCTTGATATGATAGGTCACTTTCTATCATTGTTTGGCGAAGGAATATCGTATCATGTCATGGATGTGATATATGTCATTGATTGTTGGCTCATGCATCTCATGCTATAGATCTAGTTTTGTTTCTTCACTTTGTGCTTTCTTTGTGGTACTTGCTATTTGGGATCTGACCCCACTGGTTTTGCATGGCCAGGTTTAGAGCCAGCACTGGAGGATCAAGCTTACTTTTTTCTCACTAATGGCACGCACCAGAAGAATGACTGTTGAGGGTCACGACTAGGTTTCTTGTCTAATAGCTCATCTTTTGTAAACTATATTCTTTTGGACGTTTAGCTAACCGGTACCTGTTATCCGGCAAATATAGACACTAGTTTCCTACATGACTGTATTATATTCAGACTATAGCTGACTCGCTTATATGTATAATTTTGATTATGTATCTGGCATATCAACATATATTGCTGGATCTCTAGAATATTCTGATGCGACATTTGGGACGCCTTACTGCTTATTCTAAAATTTTCTATGTTATTGCTACTTAATTGAATGATTGAGATATAGAAGTTCTTGACCCTAGAAGACTTGATTATACTATGCACCCCCTTTTCTCTAGACAACCTTAACACATTGCGAGTTACTTTGGTAATTTCGTAAGGTGCGGTTGGCTGAGTCATTTCCCTTCTCTCTTGTATTCTGGATCTGGAGTGTGACATATACTTTTGAGGCATTTAGCCACCGAATACGTGTTTAGCTTGTGTTTTGGAACTTGATGTTCTAGCCTGCGGGCCTACATGTAAAGCATATTCTAGACTATAGCTAGATCTGATCATGTAATATTATACCCTTGCTTATTTTTTATTTTGTAACTAGCTTCATGATCATCTGTGTATGTATAGTTTATGACGTCTTACTATTATACGTTTGGTGATCATACATCTTATAACATGTTGCCTATGAGACACCTAGGACTCTTGACCCAGGACTGACTATTGGATTATAGAGTAAACCCTCACATGTCTAGACAGTCGTGACCGTATCTCGAGATTGATGCACTAATATTCCACTAAAACTTTGTTCTATTTGCAAGCCGAGACAAAGCTTTGTGTTTCCTAAGTCTTTATTTCAATTTTTTAAAATAGTTTACAACTTTCTCCAATTATGTAGGAGACCCGATCAAGTTTATATCATCCACATATACTTCTACTATAGAGAATCCATTCTCTGATTTCTTAATGAAGACACGTGGGCAAATTTGACTATTTTTGTATCATTCCTTAATCAAATATATATTAAGACAATTATACCACATTCTTCCGGATTGTTGCAACCCACACAATACTCGTCTAAGTTTAATTGATCACATGTCCTTTGACTTATGATTTGGCATTATAAATCCTTCTGGAATTTTCATATAGATGTCAGTATATAAGTCTCCGTACAAATATGCGGTTTATATCAAAAAATTTAAAAACTGTGAGACTAATTAGTTATTTAAAAGTAATGACATTCATAATTGTAGAGTATGTATCTACGTAGTCAATTTCAGGTCTTTGAGAGAAACCTTGTGCTACAAGTCGAACTTTGTATCTTTCAACTTCATCCATCTCATTTAGTTTTCTTACGAATACCCATTTTAAACTAACATGATTTATGCCCTTTGGTGTTTCCACTATAGGTTAAAACACCATATTTTTCTAATGTCATGCCCAGTCCAAAAATACACGGGACCAGGCCACGTGGCAATAGCCAGCTAATATGACTCCGGAGGATTTTTTTAATTTAATGGAACTGACGAAGCGTACTATGATATCCTAAAATACTATCAAGTCTAATATGTTGCGCTAACAAGCAACAGGTAAACAACTAATCTCATCCACGAAAACAAAGGTAATAAAGACTGAAGTAAGTGCTGGTAAATGAAATATAAAGAGTCTGAGTAACCATAATACAACTGAAATAGTCTGATGTGGACAAACCCAATAAAATACAATGATGGAATAAAAGTACAGAAAGCAGTAAGATAAATAGACTACAACATCGGCTAGCTAGATAATAATGCTCAAGTCCGAGGAGGTAGGCCTACAAGACTCAAGGGAACTCCGAAGGTAGCACCTCAAGATCCTCTGCAATGGCGAAACCAGTCTCAACACCTGGTCCGTATACCGTTGGGTACAAGTGCTCGTCCGGATTTAGAAGGGAACCAGGTCCTCAGAGGGACGTAACAAGATACAAAAAGTATATGTCATAATATAAATATTGTGTAAACATGAGGGTGAACTAACCAGCTAAATAAAATGCAATTGAAGACAACCTTGGTACGTATGGGTAGGTAATAAGGGATAAAGTATAGCATCGATCTAGAGGCTAAGTATCTGGCATTAGTTATAAACTGGATGCCAGATGTATATGCTAACTACATCACCGATCATGATAGCGCGTAGCTAGTAACATCTGTCGGATGTATCGACAAGCATATACGCTCATAACCGGGTAACACTGAGCCCATAACCGGGTAACATTGATGCTCACGACCCCGCAGTTTACTCTGAAACTACAGTAGCCAAATATCTGTTCCATAAGCCTATGAAGTATCTTCCCCATCCAATGGCAATGTATAAGTCGCGAATACGACGTGGACATCCCGTAACTATAATGCAAGTCGCTAAAGAACTATACAACTATGCTAAGTACCATCACACGTGCTACTCGCACCGATGATCAGCTAAGTGCGTAAGCCCGTGTCCTAACATGAACTCACTTAAACTCATTATGTGACATAAAATAATACGTGATAAGGCCTAGGAGTCATAATGATAACTCCACAACATTAGGTGTGTCCACTATACACTAGGTCAAACACAAGTCCTAACGTTAACGCCTTCGTTGACTGTATCCGAGTTATTCTCAGACGTGCACAGTTATATAATAATTAAAGCAATAAACATGTGATCTATAATAACTAAATTTAACTAGTATAGCAAGGCAATGTATACTTGCTTGAATCCTCAAGCCGTGAATGCCAAAGTCCTGCTCCCGAAGCGTCGTCCGAACGATCCAACGAGCCTATATATAATGTAATAATATATCCATTAGTCATTATGCTAAGATTTGCTAAGTACATACAAGAGTACATCTATATATCTCACCTAGAACTAACTTAAGTAAGGGGTTCTAACTAGGTCAACTAGAAGGGTTGAGTCGGCAAGAGTCTAAAGAGCGCACAAGTGCCAGGTCTTCATATTCATAACATTACCTCAACGTAATGTCCCAACTTGAGATGTATTGTTCTCGTGTTAGGGTAGGGCCCACTATAATCATGTAAATGCTACATACTATACCCTTAAGTTCAATGGTCAACAGCTCCTCAATATTTTCATGTATCAACCCATTAGGAAATGCCAAATGTCATGTGTCCCCAAGTTAATCAAATCTGGACATTAAGTAAAATAGGTGCAAAATACTATATAAACCATGGTGTAACACATATTAAAGCCTAAACATTATCCATATACATCTAGGTATTATACCCATCCTTAACATTGTGTTAGAACATGTTTTATATCATGTAAGTACTCAACTCTCTTTCCTACTTGTCATGCCCCAGTCCCAAAATACGTAGGACTAGGAATACGTAATATGCCAGCTACGCATTCGACCAGACTCTGGTCCGATTCGAATGCATATAAGCTGTACTAGAAGGGTCACTATCTATGTAATCAAGTAAATATGAATATCTATACCTCAATCCACAATGATCAGGATATACAAGAATGAGCTACATGCGCTAAAGTCGCCCGCCAGTAATCCATAAGCTCGAATAGACTCGAAAAAGAATATGAGTCTATAAAACTAGGTTATATCAGCAGATGAATAAACAATATGAATAATAACCAATATTTTGGAAGAAATGATATAAGTACCTGGCACCAAATTTCTGTATAGCAAAGCAACACACATCCGCAACTCCAAACTGGCTCCACAACGGTCTATGCTGCAAAACTGGCAAGGGACCAGGTCCTTAGAGGGACGTAACAAGGTACAAGAAACAGCATGCCAAAATAAATACAGTATATAAAATGTATCAATAGGCAAACTATGTAACCAGCTATGTGATATGCAAATGAGAGCATTAATCATACTTAGGCTGAAACTACTATAGGCTCTGTGTCGGAAAAACCCATAGCAGCATTTAGTATTTCGACTCCCGTATATATGCCAAAGCAAGCAGTATCACGACTCCCGTATATATGCCAAAGCAAGCAGTATCACGACTTCCGTATATATGCCAAAACAAGTAGTATAATATATATCAATAATCAGCATGTAGTATGGTATGACTCTCCCCACCCAATGTAATCACACGTCTCATGTCCATGATATCTCATGTCCATAACACACAAGATCATGACCTCTAAATAATGCAACGAGTCATAATGATAGCTAAGCATAAGTAATATCTATGTCACGAATCATGTAACCTATACAGAATTACCATGAATATCTTAAAAAGATTCTGTCTCATGAACAATGTCAAGTGTCCTATGGTATGACGTACTCGATAATACAAGCACGAATAATGTATAGGGTTTCGATATCAATCTCTAGTGACATTACACAACTTCGCGTACGACGTTGACACCCGAATATTATTCGGACGTTAAGTAATGTCACATGGCCCTAGGTTGAACATATATATCATATAATTAAATCAAGGAAATATTATGTAGCAAGTACTGCAAGACTGGCAAGGTACACTTGCCTGATGTTTGGGTTCCAACAGTTGCTCTGGTATCATCAGGATCTGCATGTACTCCTCTGATTGCTAAAATAAACACTACCATCATATTCAGAAGATATCAAATAGCTAGAATTTGCCTGTCCATAAGTCAAATTTGGACACAGGGGCAAAATTGACCGTTTTTGGTCAAAGTGGGGTCCACATGTGGTCTACTTCGCACCGAAAAATGTGTCAGAGATAATATTCTTTAAATTTATCAAACTTAGTGTCTACAAGTCCAAAATGACGATACGAATTCAAAAAAAATCCAGAACTGGATTCCGATGAGCCGATCACAAAATCGTCCGTCAAGTGGAGCCGTGGGGCCCACGATACGGGATTTTGTCAATGTTCTCAGAATCGAACCAAACTTGGGTCACAAGACCAAAAAAATGCTACGAGTCCGATGGCGTAAGTTTTGTTTCGAAACGACGAGCACACATGAAGTTACAACGGGTTTCAGAACAGGGCTGATACGGGACGTTGTCGACGGATACGCGTTGATTCCGGTGTGCACGTACATCCAAATTAACTTTTGTAAAATCCTATACGTCCGTATTAATGGTGCGCATCTTTCGGTGAAGTTCGCACATGACCAAGTCACCTGATTTAGCGGGGCGCACCCAGTTTTGAGAAAATTAGGGTATTTAAATAACCAAGTTTTTGGCCATTTTCACCCTCAAATAAAACATAACATACAATACAATAAATTGAACAAAAATAGAATTTTAAAACTTGGTCATACAGTCTAAATTATTATTCAAATGGATTTTGAAAACAGTTAACAGGTTGTACGCAAAACGGTCGTGAACATGCAAGTTCGGGACGAATTTCTGAATATTCAGAAATGGTTTTTTTTTTCTGATTTTGCGTCACGATTTGCGACTGACACAGGACGTGATACCACGAACAAGTTGTATGGGATTTCGAGAGGGTCACGCGGTCTACGCGTTACAGCAGACAGAACGAAAAATGGGTCTATACATAGGGAGTTACACGAGCGTGAAGACAGGTATCTCGCAGGTCGTAAATTGGGAGGCGCGGCGACTACGGGGTGACGGAGCTCGTCCGCGGCGGAGCTGCGTGGGAGGTGTGTTGCGGCTGCTGGGGCTGTCGGGGCTCGTCGTCGTCGCCGGGGAAGGGTCGTCGGGGGCTCGCAGAGGCTGCGGGGACGTCGGGGCAGAGGCTGGCGGTGGCTGTGGTGGGCGTGGTGGTGGAGAAGGTCGGCCGCGAGGGGTTTTATAGGGAAGGAGGGAGGGAGAGGGGCCGTGGGGTCATGGGGTGATTGGCCGCGGGCAGGGCTGGTCGTGGCGGTCGTGGCGGCGGAGGGGGCGCTGTCATGGCCGGAAAACGCGGGGGGGGGGGGAGCAGGTCGTGGCTGAGGGGGAATTGGGTTGGGTCGGGTTCGGGTTCGGGTCGGGTCGGGTAGGACCCGACCCGTTAGGGTTAGGGTTGGGTTCAGTTGGCCGGTCTGGTTCAGTTGGACCGGGTTCAGTCCGGTTCAGTCCGGTTTGAGCCCGGTTCAACCCGGTTTAATTAAAACGGGGGGTTTTAGCAATTTAAAAATAGTTTTTGAGCCCAATAAATTTCAAAAAAATGCACAGCATCCAATAAATAATAATACACCCAAAAATATAATTTTTGTAATATTTTAATACTTAATTTAATCCATAAAAATATTAATCCCTGAAGGACATTTTTAATAATTAATTAAAAATTACCGAAAATTTCAGAAAATTTATTTTAAAATTTAACAAAAAAGGGTGTTACAATCTACCCACCTTAAAAGAATTGCGTCCTCGCAATTAAGAAAGCATAACCGGTCAGAAGAGATGACGCAGTTGCAAAACATGTTTGAAAGCAAGACAAATGATAAAGAATCGTGATCAAAGTAAAATCGAAGGAAAAGTATGAGGTCAAGTGGAACACATAGGAAAACATCTTCCTAGACAAGTAATTCAAGAGTAAGGGAATCTGGATAAAGCAAAAATCCACAGCTTGGGTATCATGTACTAACAAATTCAAAATACTAGGGTTGAGGCTAAGGAAATGAAATAATAGGCACATGCTAAGGCATTCCTACGGATAGATAGCTATGAATAACTTAAATCTTGCTCGTATTCGCTATTCCTCGAGTCCATGCGTCCTCCACTGTCATTGCAAAAGCCTGTCCCACGTCCTTGCGGTGGTGCCCTCTTCTGTTGTTGGGCCTGCTGAAAGAGTGCTGCTCGTGCTCTACGTAGCTCTTGGAATATATCAAGATGTCATCAATATGCAACCACTAACTTGTCCAGGTACAAAAACTTTTTTCATCAAACTCTTGAACACATCTGGTACGTTGGTTAAATGGCATAACTAAGAACTCCCAGTGTCCATACTTGGTCCTGAAGGCTATTTTTGGTATATCATCTCTACGCACTCTAAGCTGGTAATAACTGGATCTAAGATCTATCTTGAGAATACACTCATACCACTCAACTAATCGAATAAGTCGTCAATGCATGGCAAGGAATACCGGTTCTTGATGGTTTATAGGATTTAGTGCCCTATAGCCAATACACAGGCATACCGTCCTATCCTTCTTCGGCACAAATAGTAGTGGTGTAACAGCTGGGTCATAAGATCTAATATTTGATAATACAAGTCACAAGACAACTAAGGTTTTAACCATAGCTTGATGCTAGGGATCATATGTGGCTCATGATGGTGATACAAGGAATTGTATTATGACCTTAAGAAAATGGAACCTTGTGTAGTAGGCCATAATGGTTAAAACCTTAGTTGTCTTGTGACTTGTATTATCAAAGATTAGATCTTATGACCCAGCTGTTACACCCATACTATTTGTGCCGAAGAAGGATGAGACGGTACGCCTGTGTATTAACTACATGGCACTGGATCCTGTAAACCATCAAGAACCGGTATCCCTTACCATGCATTGACGACTTATTCGATTAGTTAAGTGGTATGAGTGTATTCTCAAGATAGATCTTAGATCCGGTTATCACCAGCTTAGAGTGCGTAGAGAGGATATACCGAAAATAGCCTTCAGGACCAAGTATGGACACTAGGAGTTCTTAGTTATGTCGTTTAACCAACGTACCAGACGTGTTCAGAGTTTGATAAAAAGAGTTTTTGTACCTGGACAAGTTAGTGGTTGCATATTGATGACATCTTGATATATTCCAAGAGCCACGTAGAGCACGAGCAGCACTCTTTCAATAGGCCCAACAACAGAATAGGGCACCACCGCAAGGGCGTGGGACAGGCTTTTGCAATGACAGTGGAGGACGCACAGACTCGAGGAATAGCAAATATGACCAAGATTTAAGTTATCCATAGCTATCTATCCCTAGTAATGCCTTAGCATGTGCCTGTTATTTCATTTTCTTAGCCTCAACCCTAGTATTTTGAATTTGTTAGTACATGATACCCAAGCTGTGGATTTTTGCTTTATCCAGATTCCCTTACTCTTGAATTACTTGTCTAGGAAGATGTTTTCCTATGTGTTCCACTTGACCTCATACTTTTCCTTCGATTTCACTTTGATCATGATTCTTTATCCTTTGTCTTGCTTTCAAACATGTTTTACAACCGCGTTATCTCTTCTGACCGGTTATGCTTTCTTAATTGTGAGAACGCAATTCTTTTAAGGTGGGTAGATTGTAACACCCTATTTTTAAATTTTAAAATGATTTTTTTGAAATTTTCGATAATTTTTAATTAATTATTAAAAATGTCCTTCAGAGATTAATATTTTTATGGATTAAATTAAGTATTAAAATATTACAAAAATTATATTTTTGGGTGTATTATTATTTATTGGATGCCGTACAATTCTGGAATTTATTGGGCTCAAAAACTATTTTTAAATTGCTAAAACCCCCCGTTTTAATTAAACCGGGTTGAACCGGGCTCAAACCGGACTGAACCCGGTCCAACCGAACCGGACCGGCCAATTGAACCCAACCATAACCCTAACAGATCGGGTCCTACCCAACCCGACCCGACCTGAACCCGACCCAACCTAATTCCCCCTCAGCCACGACCCGCTCCCCCCCCCCCCCCCGCGTTTTCCGGCCATGACAGCGCCCCCTCCGCCGACATGACCGCCACGACCCCGCCTTCGACGCCCCACGGCCCCACGACCCCTTTCTCCGCCTCTCCCTCTCCCCTTTCCTATAACCCCCCCGGCCGACCTTCTCCGCCACCGCTCTACCGCTCCCCCTCTTCCCTTCTGCCACCACCATCACCACCGGCTCCCCGACGTCCTCGTCGACTCTAGCCCAGAGCTCCCCGGCCCGCCGATGACCCACGACCAACTCGCCAGCAGCCGCAGCGGCCCCCAACAACCGCCGCCGCCGTTGTGCCACGTCGCGCCTCCCAATTCACGACCAGCGAGGTACCTGTCTTCCCAGCCTCGTAACTCCCTGTGTATTGACTCATTTTTATTTCTATCAAATCCTGTATGAAGCCTGCGTGACCCTCTCGAAATCTCGTACAACTTTTTCGGGGTATCGCGTTCTGTGTCGATCGTAAACCATGACGCAAAAACAGAAAAATAATATCCAATTCTAAAAATTCAGAATTTATCCCGAACTCGCAAGTTCACGACCGTTTTGTGTGCAACCTGTTAACTGTTTTCAAAATCCACTTGAACAATAATTTAGACCTTATGACCAAGTTTTTAAACCCTATTTTTTCTTAATTTATTGTGCTGTATGTTGTGTTTTATTCGAGGGTAAAAATTACCAAAAACTTGGTTATTTAAATACCCTGATTTTCTTGGAACTGGGTGCACCCCACTAAATGAGGTAACTTGGTTGTGTACAAACTTCATCGAAAGGTGCGCGTCGTTAATACGGACGTGTGGAATTTTGTGAAAGTTGATTTGGATGTGCATGCATACCGAAATTAACGCGTATCCGTCGACAACGTCCCGTATTGGCCCTGTTCTGAAACTCATTGTAACTCTGTGTGTACTCATCGTTTTGAAATAAAACTTGCGCCATCATACTCATAGTATTTTTCTAGTCCTGTGACCCAAGTTTGGTTCGATTCTGAGAACATTGACAAAATCCCGTATTGTGGGCCCCGCGGCTCCATTTGATGGGCGACTTTGTGATCGGCTCATCGGAATCCAGTTCTGGATATTCTGTTGGGTTCGTATTGTCGTTCTGGACTTGTAGACACTAAGTTTGACGAATTCGGAGAATATTGTCTCTAGCACTTTTTTCGGTGCGAAGTGGGCCACATGTGGACCCCACTTTGACCAGAAACGGTCAATTTTGCCCCTGTGTCCAAATTGGACTTATGGACAGGCAAATTCTAGCTATTTGATATCTTCTGAATATGATGGTAGTGTTTATTTTAGCAATCGGAGGAGTACATGCAGATCCTGATGATACCAGAGCAACTGTTGGAACCCAAACATCAGGCAAGTGTACCTTGCCAGTCTTGCAGTACTTGCTACATAATATTTCCTTGATTTAATTGTATGATATATATGTTCAACCTAGGGCCATGTGACATTACTTAACGTCCGAATAATATTCGGGTGTCAACGTCGTACGTGAAGTTGTGTAATATCACTAGAGATTGATATCAAAACCCTATACATTATTCGTGCTTGTATTATCGAGTACGTCATACCATAGGACACTTGACACTGTTCATGAGACAGAATCTTTTTAAGATATTCATGGTAATTCTGTATAGGTTACATGATTCGTGACATAGATATTACTTATGCTTAGCTATCATTATGACTCGTTGCATTATTTAGAGGTCATGATCTTGTGTGTTATGGACATGAGATATCATGGACATGAGACGTGTGATTACATTGGGTGGGGAGAGTCATACCATACTATATGCTGATTATTGATATATATTATACTACTTGTTTTGGCATATATACGGAAGTCGTGATACTGCTTGCTTTGGCATATATACGGGAGTCGTGATACTGCTTGCTTTGGCATATATACGGGAGTCGAAATACTAAATGCTGCTATGGGTTTTTCCGACACAGAGCCTATAGTAGTTTCAGCCTAAGTATGATTAATGCTCTCATTTGCATATCACATAGCTGGTTACATAGTTTGCCTATTGATACATTTTATATACTGTATTTATTTTGGCATGCTGTTTCTTGTACCTTGTTACGTCCCTCTAAGGACCTGGTCCCTTGCCAGTTTTGCAGCATAGACCGTTGTGGAGCCAGTTTGGAGTTGCGGATGTGTGTTGCTTTGCCATACAGGAATTTGGTGCCAGGTACTTATATCATTTCTTCCGGAATATTGGTTATTATTCATGTTTATTCATCTGTTGATATAGCCTATTTTTATAGACTCATATTCCTTTTCGAGTCTATTCGAGCTTATGGGTTATTGGCTGCCGACTTTAGCGCATATAGCTCATTCTTGTATATCCTGATCATTATGGATTGAGGTATAGATATTTATATTTACTTGATTACATAGATAGTGACCCTTCTAGTACAACTTATACGCATTTGAATCGGACCAGAGTCTGGTCGAATACGTAGTTGGCATGTTACGTATTCCTAGTCCTATGTATTTTAGGACAGGGGCGTGACATGTTTTATATCATGTAAGTACTCAACTCTCTTCCCTACTAGATGTTGAATTTTTTTGGAACATTCAAACATTCACCACAACTAAATAAAACTCATTAATAATATATATTTATAACTCATGGCATATAAACCTATTATTTAGACATCAAAATATGAGAATAACAAGTCCTAAATATGAGTTCTAAATCATATTTAAAGGGTGTTTCACCATGGGTTACAAAGGTGTGTGCTCATGTGTTCATGGGTGTTCCAAAATTAAGAATGAAAAGATGATAAAGAACATGGAGAAAGAAGAGCATGCAACAAACAAAGAGAGAGTCAAGAACATGTAGAAGAACAAGATGAAGAAGAAGGGGAAGAAGAGAGTACCAAGTTTGCTTGAATGGAGAGAGGGAGGTGCTCGGCTGGGGTTGCTCCTGTCGTCGGAGCTGTTGCCACCAGCGTGAGGTGGTCCGGCCGGTGGGGGAGGGAGGTGCTTGACTGTGAGGAGGAGGAGGTGGTGGCAGCGGTATTAATGGTGGTAGTGGTTAACGGTGGTGACGGTGGTGGTTAATGGAGGAGGGAATGTTGCTTTCGGTTTTGAATGGGGAGAGGGAATGAGTGAATGTTGAGGGAGAGAGAGAGAGATGTAAGGAAATGAGAGAGAGAGAGAGAGAGAGAGAGAGAAAGAGAGAGATAATGTATTTAATGAAGAGGGAGGGGCATTAGGATTAGGGCCGGCTAGGTTTCCAAGGAGGGTGTGTGGGTGTTGTCATGAAGGAATGCGTGGTGGAGATGTGTGGGAGTTTGAATAGAGGGTGAGGATGTAAAGTAAGCATAGTACCATACAAAAAGAAAGGGAGGGGAGGATGATCAGTCAATGCTCTTTTAAATGGATTTTCTCTATTATTTTGCTCCAATGGGAGGTGGACACCTAGCCAATATTTCCATACAAGTGCTTAATAGTTTGGAAATTGCATAAAAGAAGTAAAGTTGGATTAGATGTAGAAAAAAATCATGTTTGGTGTGTTGTAGTGGGAGAAATTGATGTGTGATATTTGATATGAACCATGAGGGTTGAGTGTGGGTTTGGGTTGGTGTTTGGTCTAGTTTTGGGTTAGGTTGAGTCAGTTGTCCCAAAATAAATAAAAATTGCGTCGTTCATGTTCTTTAATAAATTTGAAGTGCATGGGATCTCAATTGGATTTGACACAAGTGTCATGAACGTAGAAGACTCAGAATAGATTATCGTCATATATTGGGTTGCAATAAATGAGTCAATGTTGTGTCTCCAATTTCGATTGGAACGGACATAGGTGCAAAGTTTATGTTCAAAATTAGATTTGTTTGACGAATGTTGTGCGATTAAAATGAAGCAAAATGAGGATATTTATGAGTGACACAAAGGTCAGAATGGAAGACTGGCACGTCTAGGTCAAGGGTATAAAATTTGTTTGAAGGCAAAAGCTAGAGTAGATCCCCAAATATCGAAGCAACGGTAAGGTGCACCAAGTAAATTAAATTAAAAGAGGCGAATTAATAACTCCATTAATTAATTCAAAGTAACCCTAAATAAATCATAATCCTAGATCTGGGTCAGGGGTTTACATCTAACATTTATAATTCTGCTTGAATAATTTTTTTCCATATTGGCCAATCTTTTCTTTATCGACATTCATTTATACTACACGAATCATTTTTCACAATCATCATTGTCCTTTGATATTTTAGTAGCTACTGCATAGCTAAATATGCCATTGATGACAAGTGTTTTCCTATTCTACAATTTACGTGAACATGTATGAAATATTAAGATCTTTTCATTTTCATGTATTTGTGCCACTCTAGAGGCATCCATAGGCATTTTAGTGAATTTGGAAACATGCACATCTTCATTATTTGTTTCTAGAGCTCTAGCCACTACCAGACTTTTATCAGAACAACATATCTCATTAACTCTCCTTTTTATATGAGCACTATCCTTGGAATCTATAGGCCAACCACTCTTTTGACGTGTAGTAATAGCTTCATTTACAACATTGTTTGGATTTTGTCCAACTGAAATGATAATTTTGACTAGCACATCCATAGTTGGTACATGTGATATAGTTATCTTTGCGGCATCATTAAATGAATCAGGTAATTGATTTACAATTTATTACAAATATATAATTCTTCGTGTCTCATAATCATATTGTGGAGTTATTGGATCATGATGAGATAGAGTATGCGTATTCCATCGGGCATATACAAGATTAAACTTACCTCTTAAATATAAGTAATTTATTCTTTTATTTTCTTAAGAGAAATCTTTCTCCCTTCTTCTATTCTCTAGAGCAATTCGTGCTGATAACCTTATATAAAGTAGAGAAATATAGATACAATTATTTCTTGCATTCACTTATCAATCAACTATAGAAAAATCCTTTATATAAGCTTACAACATTTAAGGAAATAAATGCCAAAAGACATGAGTTATGGATAACCAAAAGACATAGGTTATGGAAACAAAATAATTATGATGAACCATCTATATACAACATGATCATATTTTTTGTAATAATATTAAGAAATTTAATTTTTATGTGCATCACACATAAACATGACTAGTAATAGTAGAGATAACTTGAAAAAAATCTATTTCATTCACGAAGTCAATAAAGATTCGACTCCACTTGTTTAAACCAAATCGGATTGGATTGCCCCTTTTTAAAACAGGTCGAGTTCGGTTTAACCTTAGGTCTAGTTTGGTTCGTGGAATCATGGGGTTGGATAAAAATATTTTTTTCTTTTCTATGTTTTGGTGTCAAAGGAATTGAGGAGGAAAGTAAAATGAATCCTAATGGAAAGAAAAATAGGGAAAAACCTGGTTTCCTCCACCAACTCAACGATTCATTTTTTAACTTTTAAGTATTAACTTTTTCTCTTAATTTGTTTGGCATTTTTAAATACCAAAAAAAAAAAATGGAAATAAATTATAATTTTTAAAGAAAAATGAAGAGCATAAAATTGATTGATTGATTGATTTTTCTTTTTTCCGTGAACCGTACAGAGTCAAATCCAAACAGGATCGGATTCAAGTTTTCAAGTTTTTACTAAATGAGCCGATCCGATTTTGAACCGAACCCCCCACCACCACTCCCCCGCACCCCACCTTCCACCCCCTCCGCCCCCGTCGTCCACTCCAACCCGGATTCGAGAAAAACCCGACCCATTAATATCCGCTATCCACTCGTTATATATTCCACATAAAAAACCCTAGTTGCTGCTTTATTACCTCTCCGCTTCAGCCCATCGAATTCGCCCAAAAAAGAAAGCAACTTCTCGAAACCCTAACCCTAAATCTCAAGAAGCCCTCGCCCATGGCCTCATCGGAACCGGCAGCGGTGGCGCAGGAAGAAGAGGAGTTGGAGGAGGTGGAGGAGGTGATAGAAGAGGAAGTAGAAGAAGAAGTAGAGGAAGAGGAAGAGGAGCCGGAAGAAGAAGAAAAAGACGCCGGTGTCGGCGCCGGCGCCGTAGAAAAAGAAGCCGGCAGTTCCCATGCTAACAATAGCAACAATGCTCCCTCTTCTGCTCCTTCGATCGATGGCGCCAGTCCCGGGTATTTTGGGATTTTTTTATTTTCAGACTGGTCCCCGTTTTGTGGGAAATTATTTTTGTTGTTGTTTTAGTTGCTTAGTTTAATTTGGAATTTGCTTTTCGTTTTTGCAGTAAGATTTTCGTTGGCGGCCTGCCAAAAGACACAACAGAGGGTCAGTACTCTGTTTCTATATACTTTTGTTGTGAAAATGTGTTTGAAGATTGCTTTTGTGTAGGTTCATATACGCTGATAGCTAAAAATTCGTAAAAATTTCACTTTATAAATTTTGATGACAGTGAATTTTGATGTGAGTCTTGAGAGTTGAAATTGGGGCGTTTATGTTATTTGGGAATCTAAAATGATTTCAAGTTTATTTATTGTAATGATCTCTATGGAATAGGTAGAGTACAACTTTTAGCATTATGACCTTGTATTGCTGATCTTACTTGGGATACATACTGTAATTTTTGAAGTGTTTACAGGTTGATCTAGACTCATAAGCCAGACTCATTCATTTGGTTGTAAAATATGTAACACAACTGTTTGGATGTCAAATCTAAGAAGTTCTAGAAGTGCGAATCCGAGGGAGGGAATAAACTAGCACTTATCAGATTTGCTGCTGCTTGTAACATGTTTGGAATCGGATGGCAAGAAGTGGTCAATGGAAGACACTTGGATTTGTCACTTCCTTTGTTGGGCAATAATAGTATGGAAGTACCACGTGAACTACATTTTAATGTGTGGAGAAGTAGGATGGAGACTAGAAGAAAATGACAACGAAGAAGATAAGACCATAGTAACTGTTCACCCCTGATTCCTCCTTTGCCATTTCCTCTTCCTCTATCCAAACGGTGGAAGCAATGAAAGTGCTCTCCACTTTCTCATTGCATTGCCATTTCCCCTGCAATCCAGGCTATAAAAGAAACTGTTTTTTTGGGGGGGGGGGGGTGGGGTTGGATTTGGATTTTAGTTTCAAGGGAGGTGATAGCATCATAATAATTGTAAATTCTAATTAATTTCTTTAACAAACTAACATGATTATTAAATACTGATAATTAATATTAACAAAAAGTTAAACCCTAATTAATTACTATGTTGCTCTAACACGGATACAGCACCAAACAGTAAGGAGAGGGCAAGGACACAACACGTATTTTTTCATGTCATAGTGTATTTGAATGTCCTATACGTGTCCAACATGACACAGATATTTGTATTGCCCCTCCTTCCTAGAATAATTATCTTGAATATTAAATACTTATTTGATTCATGAAATAATTAACCTAATCATATGATAATGAGAATTAATTATATTCTTAATTAGTTATCATGACAACAATTAGTTATCATATATTTTTAATACTATTAGCATGAAATCACTATTAATATTAATTAAATGTATCAATTATTATTTATGAAGATTCATTAAGTATTAAATTTGCTTGCGTGGGCGGGGATACAATATTTTCTGTGTCCTTATGTATGGAATTACAAAAGAATTTTTTCCAACAAAGATGTGAATTAGGAACGATTGGCCGACGAAATATAAACCGGAGAGTAATCACTACTTAATATTAATTAAATGTATCAATTATTATTTATGAATAGTCATTATGTATTATTCATTACCTACTATTACTTGAGTGTCATAATTACTAAGTTATCAATATAACACTTTAATTACATACTTCACTACTATTTATTTGAGTAATAAATTAAAAAAAATCCCAAATACGACCTTTTACCCAAGTACTTGTATTGTCAATATTATTTGGGATATGTAATGTAATTTAAAGCTGACATGACTGAAATTCATGATTAGCATATAACAAAGTTGTGAAAAATTACATACTACCTCTGTGAAAAAAATAGAAGCTACGTTGTTTATGTGCATTACTGGGTATCTGATGTGACATAATCCGACTAAAGGAACATTGAGAAGCAACATTACTCTGCTGTGTTGATGGATTTGGAAAATGTAGTATAATGAAAATAATAGTTGGTCTGTACACATAACTTCCTCCTCTTAAGTTGGAAATGGTAATTTATATGACTTCTTTCACTTGAAGTGAGACACAACTTAGAGAAATTTTACATTGCTTTTACTGCATTGTGAAATAGTAGATTCTTTGTTGTTTGGGATCAATATTACTATTTATCAAAGGGCTCAAATTGATTCAGACTGATTTAACTCCCAAGTTATGGGAGTTCCATCATGTAAGTTGTGAAAAAGTATTCACATTGCCTTACACAAGAAAAGTAAAAACTTGTAGAGTTCATACGTTAATGGTACTTTATTATAACCTACTATTCTAGAGTTATAGTTGAAGTTGATTTAGACTCACTTTACTTGGTTCCAATACCAGAATTTGTAAAAGCTAATGACATAATCATCTCAAAAGAAAGAACGAAAAGGTAGCGACAGAGAAATGAAACTCATCTTAGAGGACAGGGACACTAGAGTACTGCATTCTAAACTAGGATTGATGATGTTCTTTGGGAGTTGTGAAATTTTAGTGGAGAACTAAAAGATGATTATATAATTTTGTTGACATGAGGACCATGACATATGATATTTAGTTTTAGCCAGGCCTTTGTTACCTATCTGGTGAATTTTTAGCACAATCTTGATCATAAGTTGGCCATGGTCGATGATATTTTGTTCTCAAACTAGGGGTATTTGATTAACTTGCTTAGCATAGTCATGAAGATATTCCTTTTATATCCAGTGTTACACCTAAGAAAATCTAGTTTCATCCAATTTTTATTGCAGAGTTGGTCAGATGTTTTCTTACCGAAGCTGATTTTTATTTTGTTTGTACATTTCCAGAGGCATTTTCTAAACATTTTGGGAAGTATGGGAAGATCACAGATCTTGTGATAATGAAGCATCGAGGAACAGGGCACCCTCGTGGTTTTGGGTTCATTACCTATGAAGACCCTTCAGTTGTGGATGCAGTCATTCTTGATGAGCACGACTTTGGCGGCAAGAAAGTGAGATATTTGATTATTTTGTTCACCCGTATTTGTACTTGTCCCCTATTTTTAGACAAAAGAAATGGGGCTCATTAGGGGCAGCCCAAGAGCTAATGTTTCTTCCAAGACCAGATCTTATTAATTACATTACAAACTTGTCATAGTTAACTGTCCTAATTCATGTTGTAACTCAAATCTTCATTTTGCTTTTTTCGCTTTACATATAATTCCAGGTTGAAATCAAGAGAACAATCCCAAAAGGAGCCATCAGTGGAAAGGATTTCAAGACTAAAAAAATATTTGTTGGAGGCATCCCAACAACTGTAAACGAGGGTATGATTTTTTGGTTCAGTAATTATTATTAGCCCAATCATCTATTATTGTTATATCATCATCATTATATTATTATCTTCTTCTTGGAGTGTAATGGGTGGAAGATTTTTTGGTTATCTGATGGGATGTCATTATCAGATGAACTCAAGAACTTCTTTGCAAAGTTCGGTGAGGTTGAAGAGCATCTAATCATGCGGGATCACTCCTCTGGCCGGTCACGTGGGTTTGGGTTTGTCACTTTCAGTTCTGAAAAGGTTGTCGATGATCTCTTGACCAAGGGGAACAGGATTGAGTTTGCAGGAGTTCAGGTTAGCTTTACGCTTGGGTTATTATTTCTTCTTACTCTCATGTATACATATTCTGTACTTGGTTTTGCTGAAACAATAGTAGTTCAAAAGTAGTTTTTGGCAGCACACAAACTCAGAGGATTCTAAGAGGAAGCCTATCAATTTTCCTACCATTGGATTACTTAGGTGGTTATGGTTATCATACACCCTGTATCTTTTATATTTTTGGTAGCTTCTTCCTCTCTTTTTGCCATCCTTCCCTCACTATTGGTATTGCCCTATATTGCCCGATAGGATTCTAAGAGGAAGCCTATCAATTTTCCAACCGTTGGATTATTTAGGTGGTTATGGTTATAAATACAGCCTGTATCGTTTATTTTTTTGGTAGCTTCTTCCTCCATCTGCTCTTCTTCTCTTTTTGCCATCCTTCCCTCACTATTACCTTTGCCATGGATGATCCCGTCCCAAACTAGGGTATCTTCAATAGAGGAGTTCCAACCACAATATGTCGCGAAGCCACAAGGGCATTGTGTTACAAAACACCCTACATTAGATAATATTTGTTATAAACATTACAAAAATATCTGACAATATTATTTTTTCGGTGGATTAAAAATACATAGAATTTTGTAGGGAGAAAAAATGAATAATTTAGAACCCCAATACATTCCGATAGACAGTCTGGCAGAATTTTGGTTTATATTTTTTAAAAATCAATATAATTTTTTTGTATTATCTATTGTATCAAATTTGTTCAAAATTATTTAGCTAAAAATCAATGTAAAATTTATTTAGTTATAAAACTTATTATTATCAATACACAATTTGTTATTATCGATGAAAGATATTTGGTTACAAATTAGCCTCAAAATCCTAAATTTTGTATCTATTTAAAATAAAATTAATATAAAAATGTTATTATCCATTCGCAAAGTTATTTCTTTGGAAAATTTAAATTAAATTATTCATTCGTCCATTGTATAAATTTTCTTATTATCTATTGTATAAATATTTTAATTATTCATTCAGAATAATTTAATTATCCATGCACAAAATTGTCATCAATACAATGTATAAAATCATCTTATTATCGATTGTATAAAATTATCTTATTATCCATGATAACAAATTATCTTATTGATGATAGCAAAATTATTTTATTATCCATTTTATAATTTTAATTTGATAAATAGATAACTTTGTGTGTGTGTGTGTGTGTGTATATATATATATATATATATATATAGAGAGAGAGAGAGAGAGAGAGAGAGAGAGAGAGAGAGAGAGAGAGAGAGAAATTAGAATTTTGAGGCTAATTTTTAACTATATATCCTTCATGGACAATAAATTTTTTTGTAATGATAATAACATATTTTATAACTAAATAAAATTTACATTGATTTTTTAATACAATGTATAATAATTAATTTTATATTGTTTTAAAAAAAAACCAAAATTATGATTTTGAGGCTAATTTGTAACTAAATATCCTTTATGGATAAAACAATTTGTATTTATAATAACAAATTTTATAACTAAATAAATTTTACATTATTTTTTAGCTAAATAAATTTTGAACAAATTTGATACAATGGATAATACATAAAATTTTATATTGTTTTTAAAAAGAAAGAAACCAAAATTCCGCCAGTCGGACTGGCTGCCAGTTGGTCTGGCGGAATGTATTAGGGTTCTAAATTTTTCTAAACTTGTTTCTCCTATGCGTATATTTTTTAAATTTCTCTCCCTACAAAATTTTCTGTTCAAATTTTTGTAGTTAGCTCAAAGTTCTAACTGTTTATGAATAGGTTTGATCTCTCTCTGCTACTATGCCTGAATGATGACCTTCATGTCTATGAGAATTCATTGAGGAGGAGAATATAACAAAACCAAAGTAAAGCAGTGGCGGCAAATCAACTAGTTCATTTCTAAGTTTCTAACACTCCTCTCTACTGGTTAGTTCTACTGCTTTGCGTGCTTTAAAAGACAAGCGGCAGTTGACAGCCCAATTGCAATTGGACTTGGTTTCCAAACCCTCCTGGAGGTAAAAAGAACTGATTTGTGGTGTTTCCCAAGTGGTCAAATCTTTTCTAAAAGTTGGGATTTTGTTGCTGTTTGATAAGTGATCACTGAGAAAACAGTTTGCATTACGTATTCAGAGACCAAAAAGGAAAAGTTGACAGGTTGTATGGCTATAATGTGAACGATTTAAAGATATAACTATAACTACCTATGGAAACTTATTATTATATGTCACAGATCTTAAGGTAACCTGACGGTTGAAAAATCCTATCGGGAGTACCACAAGCCCTCTCTCTCTATACAAACACACAAGTATGTTTGATGGAATTAACAAGTTGATTTGGGTGATGTAGAAACAGATTTGATGAGTTTGGGCATAGCTTATTTTGCCTGCTACTGCTATTTTTCGAAAAGCAGCAACAAAACTATTTGGTAACAACTGCATATGTTTATTTTTGAATAAGTCGGTTCATTTTGGAACAACTTTTGCATATGCTTTCGGAAGCTGCATTAGGAATATACCACCGTAGGCCTTAATGCCTATGATTTATGTTGCACGGATACGGGTAAATTGTGTCTTTATCGTGCTCATATTCTTACAACATAGGTGACTACTTATAGTACCTACAGAAAAAATGTCTGGATCTCTTATCTATATCTCCTTATTCGTAGTTGTTTCCATATTTGTGCAACATGGCCTATGGTTAACCTTAATGTTCAGTCTTGTTTAGGATCTGTTTCGATTGTAAATCGTATGAGTAGTATACTTCTCGGATCCTTTAAGAAGTTGTTTGGAGGGAGATATTTTGTGTCACGTCCCAGTATCGAAATACGAAGAACGAGATATGACTCGGTCAGCTACGCACTACACGTTCGTATTCTACAATACGACCACGACTGTATGTAGACAAGGGGTATATACTACGATACAAGTCTCCTATGATTATCTCTCAACCAGTCAAACAAGAAGCATGAATAAAGAACATATACGATAAAGCCGGAAGGCGTCCTTGACGTTATATCAAAATGACTATGAAACTTTCTATACAAAATATAAAGCTAGCACAATACTAAGTTATATATGATCACATCCTACAATTTGATATATTTATATATGTGCTACCAAAAAGGGCTAGGGAACAAGCTCCCAGAATACACGAGCTAAACAAGTATCGGCGGCTAAATGTCTCAAAAAAATCAAAATGATAATAAAAGTGGTGGAGAAAATCCACTCAAGCTCTTCGGCGATCATCCTCCTGTTATGCACCATCGGGCTGGAGAGATGGTAGATTATTGGGCTCTGCTACTGTAGTGCCCCGCTTCGAGCGGCACACTGTGTAGACTTGCGACGAGTCTGACTTAGTCGGAACTGAATATTGTGGAACCTTTCACCATCTAATCGATCATGACGAATGTATAAGGAGCGGTTCTACCTTACCGATCACTGCCTATATGGACCCGCCCCTCTCTTAAAAGTTAAATCCTGGTGAGCGTCTTCGAAGATGGAGATCAGTATGGACTTTTAAGGCATTGACGGTTCAGTGTATCATGATATGAGTTTTGTCAGTTTGGTTGTAAGGAGCGAAACGACTGGCTAAGTATAGTATCATTCAGTTGTAGCGAGCGGTTTCTCCCGTTGCGGGAGAATTAGCGAGCGACTAAAGAAATGGCGTGATGAAAAACAAGGCTATTCATGGACATTTTCGCTGCTTGGTTTTGATGAATGCACTTTTGTGTTATTTTTTTATGATTGTTTCTATTGTCTACTTTGATCCATTTATGCATTTATTTTTGAGAATTCTGAGGGAGAAAATGATAGAAGATTGTACTAATTCGATGTTGGTGCTACTGCAGGAGGACGCGTAATTGAAGTTTGATCGTTACTAATCGATTCTCAATCGTTCGACGAATTCTCTAACCGGTGGTTGGTTCTGGCCCTTCTATGCAATCCCTTCACATCTTAACAAAAAGAATTTTTCGTATCCTTGTAACGTCTTTAGATCGATGATGCCTACTAGTAGAAAGTAACACACAAATGAAAGTCACATGCATGTTGTAACACTAATAAATGTAACTATTAGGCGCATCTATGTACGAGATTTATTCAAGGTTGTAAAAATCGCTAGTCGGCCGTTAGTCGGTTCGTGAGGACTAGGGACTAGTCGGATTAATCGTTTTTTATTTTTTTAATTAAACTCTCTCTCTCTCTATATATATATATATACAGTGCTCAGTCATATATTAAAAATACACTTTCCTTGCAATTGCCACTTGACAGTGTGATCGCAGACCCACTTTTTTGACTGGCAGTCAAAAGTGGCACTATGACCAACACAAATCCACTTGCAATTTTTTTCACTGTGCTGAGTGTTCTCAAGTATTAAAATATGCAAGTCATGTTTATATACTGAAGAAAACAAATTGACACTGCAAGTCAAGTATTAAAATATCTCAAGTATTAAAATATGCTAGTCATGTTTGTATACTACAAGAAAACAAGTTGCAATGTGACCACATACCCATTTTTTCACTGTGCGTGTATAAAATATCTCAAGTAATAGAATGGGCACTGTGACCACATACCACAAACCCTTTTTTTCAGAAGAAGAAGGAAACAAATTAGAAGGAGAAGAAGACGATTAGAAGAAGAAGATTTACAGCCGCAAACTACAGCCAGATGCGGCGGAGGCAGCTAGACTGGCGGGCGCTTGGCTCGACGCTCCATGGCTGGAGGCGCGCGCTGGCGTGCGGTGCATGCGGGCAGCTTGCAGGGGAGGGAGGCGGGGCGCACAACGGCAAGGCGGGAGGGGGGGGCGGCGCGCATGACGAAGAGGCGGGAGGGGGGTGCGGGCGGGGAGGGGGGGGGCGAACGGGGGGACGAAGGGACTGTTAAAGAGAGGGTAAGGGTATTTTTGGGATTTTTTTTAAGGTATTAAGTTGCCTATTTTGAAAGTTTAGGGTATCAAGTTGCCAAACATGAATATTTGAGGGTATCAAGTTGAAATTTAGTCTTGTTTTTTTTATATAAAATATGTATCTTTTTTCTGAGATAGGCGTCCGCCTAGGCCGTCTCACCTACGACTACGCCACTAAACTGTCGCTTACGACAAAAAATGGTACGGAGAGCGGCCGCCTCGATCGCCATTTAACATTGATTGCACAAAGTCCCGACTTCAATAGTTTAATATTGTGATGGACGATTCTTGTCGCATTTCTGGAATAGTCTACAGTCTGCAATGGGGACAAAGTTAAAGTTCATATTTGCACATCCTCAAACTAATGGTCAGACAAATGGTGAATCAAATTCTTGAAGATATCCTACGGCTTTATGCGATTAATTTGAAGACAAGTTGGGATACTTGTCATTAGCGGGGTTTGTATATAACAATATTTATCATTCAACTATTCAAATTGTCCCGTATGAGACGCTCTACGGGAGGAAGTGTCGATCATCGATATGTTATGATGAAGTCGGTGAACGACAAGTACTTGAGCCAGAACTATAAAGCAGGTCGTCAAAAAAGGTCTACATGATCCGAAAGTGGCTTGGTATTGCACAAAGTCGATATAAGAGTTATACGGATACTAATTGATGATCGTTGGAATTTAGGGTAGGAGATTGTGTTTTTATAAGTGACATATACGAGATTTGATGCGATTTGGTGTCAAAGGCAAACTGAGCCCAAAATTTGTTGGTTATTTTGAGATTCTTGGGAGGGTATCACATGTAGCTTAGAGGATTGCGCTACCACTGACGTCTGAAGCGTATGCTATTTTTCATGTTTTTCAACTTCGGAAATATGTACATGATCGAGTCATGTAGTGAGTTTCGATCAGCTAGAGCTGTGTGCAGACTTATCATATTCAGATCCTGGACAAGAAGGAACAAGTTTTGCGGAATCGATCTGGGTCTTTGGTCTAAGTACTTCGGCGAAATTATTCAGTTGAAGAGTTGACATGGGACTTAGAGGCAGAGATTAGGGAGAAATATCCTTTCTTGTTTGTTTAGTTTGAGGTAGTATTTTTGTTTTAAGTTTCGAGGACGACTTTTTTACTTAATATTATAGTGTAGTGTCTCTCTTCGGACGACGCACTATGTATAGGCTTATCGCTAGTTTGACTCAGTAGAAACTGAGTATTATTGAACCTTCCTATATATGGATTGACTTTTGTTGTAATGAATATTAAATGCAGGGGATTCTATCTTGACGAATGAACTTTATATAAGAGTCTCTTCCCATACATTTTTATTGTTTTCTTTGGACATTTTCGTTGCTTGGTTTGATGAATGCATTTTCGTGTTGTTTTCGATGGAAATCCGTTTCAAATTATCAATGCAAAGTTATTTTCTTATTATACCATGTCTTCATCTTTCTACTGCTATATTGTTTTAACCTAACGTTCAAAATGAACTATCACTCGGGCATGTTTTTGTCTCGTATGAGTGCAATTTAGACCTGTACAACATTATGTCCGGTGGTGACTTAGCGATTCAGTGGAATCGGGATGTGATTACTAGTATAACTGGCTGAATAAAACCAGAGGGGTCAACCCTAATTGTGCACTGCCGAAGCACTAACAGTCAACAATGTCCCTCTCATGTGGCCACCTAGTTGATAACAATGTATGTAAGAGTCCCAGTGCTCCTATAGTAAAATAGATACTCTACTCTGCACAAGTGGATGATATACCACAATATCCGGTAGCTGACCACAAGATGCACAAAATTGGTACCATTTTCCTCCCAATGGTCTGTGTATTAGACTAGTTATTTAACCCTATTGAATCATGTGGAATCGTGTCGTAGACATATGGTCATCTGACATAGACGTCGTACCAAATTACGGATACGTTGGGCGTGAATCCTTGTTGGTTCCCAATGGTTCCAACCTGGATTTGTCCTTTAGCATTAGATGCAACAATCAAT
This sequence comes from Iris macrosiphon, assembly GCA_036927795.1. Classification (NCBI taxonomy): domain Eukaryota; kingdom Viridiplantae; phylum Streptophyta; class Magnoliopsida; order Asparagales; family Iridaceae; genus Iris; species Iris macrosiphon. The sequence continues at coordinate 98,075 of JAYESA010000169.1, forward strand.
CTACAATCCTATTTTTAATCCACGATATGACTACTGGGTAACTACGGGAGTATCGTCCCAATAATAATAAATATATATGACTAGGACATGATATAGCACCTCAGTGCACAAGTAACATGAGGATCAAGTACCACAAAAGTATATCGGTAATATAACACATATACTGCCGTAGCTTAGGTCAGGAACATAGTCATGTAATCAGTCAATCATGAATCAACCTCAATAATAATTCCTCGATCTACTGAGCATCATATATATCATAGTGTGAGATACGACTACTAGATCTTTTGCTACCCCAACAATAGGTGTCTAGGACCTAATGGTTCACATAAAATCCATTAGTTAATTTCACAGGTTTTAGGAATCAATTTATTCTTCACTCTATAGCAGGATGATGAGGGTTCCGCTGTCCGGTAAGTGGATGGGGTCGAAGGGGCAGCGTCCCTCGTGGGGTTTCATGTGCGAAGTCCCTGAAAGCTAGAAAGCTTTCGGATGCTGGGGTTAAGGGACAGTGAGTAGGTAGGTACTAGAAAAAATGTCTTGGGAAGGTTAGATGCTCATACGGCGAGACGACGCACAAAACCATAAGTTATCCTGAATAAATAGCAGAAAATATTATACTTGACTGTATATAGTCCGCTCTACTGTTCTGAACACAGAACAATACGCCGATCTGCTGGACAACAAAATTTGGGCATGATAGTATTATAGTGTCTAGTATACTGTTCTACACAGAATAATGTGCAGACTTGCTGGACAGTTTTGAGCCCTGACAATATACTGTCTGCATTGATACAGTGCAGACATGGCTCAGACGGGGGTGCTCGAGGTCCAAAATTTCTTTTTGGCTTCTCTAAACTATGTTCAATAGTTAGGAAAAATTAGAATAGGGTTCCTACAACAATTGGAAGCCTAGGTTTTAGCTCAACACTTAGATCTAGGCCTTAGATTCATAGATTTATCCCTAGTGTCATAAGATTTATTCCAAACTTAAAATCAAGCAAAATCCATCACAATTGCACCAAATTCACAAAGAATAAAAAGGGAAAAACTGATGAACACAAAGAATTGAAATAGCAACAATTAAATTGAAGAAACATCAAAACATTAAGTACAAGTACAAAATGTATTTGCCTCTATTTCAGTGTTGTAAAAGGCGACCTAGTCAGCCGACTAGGCGGTAGTCGGACTCCGCCGACCCACCGTGGGTCCTAGGCGTTCCAACTAGTCGGCTGCCGCCTTTGGTTGCTTGAGTTGGCCGACTAGGGAACTTCGGCTGACTAGTCGGCTCCTAGTCGGCCGACTAGTTTCAAAAAAGAGAAGAATGAGAAATTTAAAACAAAAACTACTTACCGTCGATCCCCACCGCCTCGGCCGACTAGTCCGGCTCCTCCACCGGATCTGGCTGTAGTTTGTGACGGTAAGTCCTTCTTCTAGTCGTCGTCTTCTTCTTCTAATTTGTTTCCATCTTCTGAAAAAATGGGTCTGTGGTCACAGTGCCCATTCTATTACTTGAGGTATTTTAAGCACGCACACTAAAAAAATGGGTCTGAGGTCACAGTGCAATTTATTTTCTTCTAGTATACAAACATGACTTGTATATTTTAATACTTGATTTGACTTGCACAGTGCCAATTTGTTTTCTTATAGTATATAAACATGACTTACATATTTTAATACTTGAGAATACTCAACACAGTGAATCAAGTCCAAGCTAGTCTTCTATTCCTCCTTGGTGGGTTAGAAACTACTACCAAGCCTCAAGGCTGCTCATAGTTGTTGCTCCAGCTCCTAGGTGCTAGGTGAAGAAAACAGAAAAGAGCGGAAGATGAAAGTCTATGGTAGGAGAGAGTGAGAGTTTAAATAAGGGGGGGGGGGGGGGGGGAGAGTAATTTGGAGCCATTAGATGGCTGCCAACTCACCAATCCTAACCCCAACCAATTAAAGTTCTCCAAAGAAAACCAAGTGTCCAATGGGTAAATGACTTGCCATGTCAGCAAGGCTGACCGGATCAGCAGCCTCTGCACATAGTATACTGGGCCTCCAGTGTGTTGTTTGCATAGAAATTTCCTACTTTTGGGGATTTCTAGGTATCCAGTCGTAGTACGGATCTAGGACAATGCCTAGGGTTTATCTAGGGGTCTAGGGTAGTCTTCCATATAATTATCTTGTCGAAAATCGAAATCTAAATTAGTTACATAAGTCACTTGATTAGTTTTAGACCTGTCGATTGCCGTACGGACAAATTGTCCGTATGACTCTCGAACTCAAATAGAAAATCAATAATCAAGATACATGGATCCAATATGGGATATGTGTACTAGAAATACAAGTACATGATAGTACATGATATTGTATCGGTATTGGATACATGATAAAGACAAAGATACATGATAAGGATAAAATATCCGTATAATTATGGAAAACGGGAACGTGGAGGGACATTTCTAAGTGGTGGCATGAAAGATTCTTTCCTTGTGTTTGTTTCGCTAGCATTTTTTTTATTGTGCAGTGGTGTCATAAAATAGGATTTGGATGAAAATTTTCAAGCATTAACAAATTAGTTAAACCTCCGCTCCACACCCACTTCTTCTCTTGATGAGATTCCTCTCTTCATGAGAAATGAAAAGGAGGGGGAGGGGATGACAAAAAGTAATCTCTGACCTTTTGGATTTGCACTTTGTGAACTTCAATCCAGATATAAAAACACAAGAAAGAAAGAGAGACAAGTGGATGAGAAGTCGCATCTTCTTGCAACCCAAGCAGGCCTTAGTTCTATATCTAACTTTAAATTGAGATACAAGTCCCTTAGGTTCCCTGAATCTTGTGCTTTGCTTAGAAGTTACCCAAATCATTGAAAATACCAATTATAAATCCAAATCCGTCTTCCTCAGTCAAAAATAAAAACCGATGCTTGGACTCTAAACAAAGGTGGGAAAATACTATTTCACCCGTTCTTTTGTTAGCCCAGTCCTGCAACCACTGGCTCATTGGCCTCTGACAATACCAGTCCTTCCCCTCTCCCTTCTTCTTATTGTTCTTCCTTCTTCCCTCTCCCTTCCTCATGCTCCTCCGTCCCCTATCTCTATCCTCTATTACTAACTCCATGGCTGCACTATCCAACTCCCCGGCAACATGTGGAGTTGGTGGTGGATGGGATGGAGGGAGAGGGAAGAGATAGAGGTGTGGTGGAGCAAGCAGCCACATTGGTGGTGGTGCCAAGGGTTGCGGGATTGGGCTCGGAGCGAGAAGAGCTTAAGAGGTGGCAAATTGTTTATAATTTTTTTTGTTTAAGAAAATATTTCCCTCTTTCCAAATAAAGATGCAAAAAGACTATTCAACCCTTTTCTTTTTTCAACTCAGTTTCGCAACCACCAGCTCTTTGGCCACTGACTATATCAGACCGCCCCCTTTTCATCCCTCATGTTGCCACTTACTCCACTTGCTGCATCCCTTCTCCTGGACTACAGGTGGAGTTGGTGGTGGAAGGGAAGGGAGGGAGGATGTGAGGGAGTAGATGGAGGTTGGTGGCACATGCAGCCACATAATTCGAGTTGGTGGTGGTGGTGCTAACAGTTGAGGGATTGGGCCATGGATGAGGAGGATCGAGTGAGCAAGAGGGGGAAAAATTGTTTGTAAATTATGTAAACTATTAATTTTTTGACACAAGAATATTCCTCCTTATGCTAACATAACCATAACGAGGGAGACTTATAAATCACATTATTTGTGTTTTGAAGGATTGGTAAGAAATACCAATATTTAGTCAGCCTATTTGGACAAGGACTTGATTTTGATTTATTTTTGTACCCATTAAGTTCCAAAACGAAACAAAATCTGTATCAGAACGAGAACAATGATGAACTGTTTGTGTAGTGGTAAAAGTTTAATGATGTAACATGTCTCACTAGCACAATATGGTAAAAGTTTAATGGTAAAACAATATGTTACATGTTAAGTTTATTTATGTAGTTGTGCTAGTGAGACACTGTACAAACGGTTCATCATTTATCTCATTTGTGTTTTTAAAAAGCCAGTGTGTGTCAGTTGCTAGATGTGGAGAAGTGCTTCTGCTAAATACATCTTTGCAACACTTTGTTGCTTCTTGAAGAAGCCTTTTTGTTATAGCAGAAACAATATGTTACATGCTAAGTTTACTTATGTAGTTATGCTAGTGAGCCATATGACGTATTTTGGTAAAGATTATATGAGAGTTATCTTGGTGTTATCATAAGCAGAAACAATATGTTACATGTTTACTTATGTGGTTATGCTAGTGAGCCATATGCCGTATTTTGGTAAGATTATACGAGAGTTATCTTGGTGTTATCATAATGAATGGCAAATTTATTTGTTCTGTTTCCTTGCAGGTGGAAATCAAGAAGGCTGAACCAAAGAAGGCTGGGTATGCACCTCCACCACCAGTACCAACAAAGCACTTCGGCAATCCTAGGCCTGCTTATGGGAGAGGGTATAGGGAACCTTATGACCCTATTGATTCTGGTGCTTATAGGTATGGTAGTAGACCTAGGAGCTATGGTGGTGGATATGGGGGAGGTGAGTTTGATGCTGGTTATGGAGGATATGGAAGCGCAGGCATAGGGGCCTACCGTGGGGAAGCTTCTCTACCATTCTCTAGTCGCTATGGAGGTGGTGGCTTGGGCCGAGGTTACGACTATGGTGGCTATGATGGCCCTAGTGAGGGCTATGCGAGGTATGGTGGTGCTGGTGGTTATGATGACTCTGGAGCTGGGTACGGATACGGAGCCACTGGTGGTTATGGAAGTACTGGTGCTGGAATGTATGGAGGACCCAGGAGGGACTATGGTGGTGGCCCTAGTGGTCGCTATCATCCTTATACAAGGTAAGAGAGGCTACTCGCATCCATGTACAACACTCGGAAGAAATCACATTTTTTGGAGTGTATTACCCTTTGGATATGTACGAGGTTTTTATACCTAACATTTCAAGGAATGATCAATTGCTGAGACAGTTTGGTCAATTGCTGAGACAGTTCGTGCTATCATTTGACACTGTATTTTGTTCCGATATGTCATGTCAAATGATCTATACTTTAGCAGTTTAGCTGTTTGTTTTCAGAGTCTGCGAATCAGCCATTGCTATTGATCTTGTACTATTTTGGAGATTGTATCTTTTTTTGTTGTTGTAGTAGCTGCTGACTCCATTTTGAAGGAATTTTGAATTTGAGTCATTCATTGCAATAATCAATTTGATCAGTTAGCTTTAGGCTAAACTTGGTTTTGCTAAAAAGTTAATATTCATCAACATGTAGATGATAACTATGTTGCTCATGCATCAGTTTCTTGGTCACTTTTTCTTGGACCGTTGACCTGCTTAGTGAAGCAAGGCTTGGTTTGCTGCTGGTGTGGTTGATCTTGATGTAGAATTTATACATATTCATCCATAAATGTTATAGTTACTTGGCTTATATTCATCCGTAAATGTTATAGTTACTTGGCTTGTCCTTTGGATTTGGGCTTTTATTTGTACCGCAAACTTTAAAAATTTGTTATTTGCTATGATGAACTTTTGAATATTTACTTTTAGCTATAATATGCTAGTTTTTATAATTTTTGGATTACCGTCCTAGAAAAAAAAAAAAAAACCTTGTTGGTATGACCATGGATGGTATATTGATCATGTATATTTGTACTCTGCTAGTGTAGCATTTTGTCCTACTAGCTTCATGATTATATGTGATATGTATTTTGTGACGCCTCTTTAATTTCATGTATAATATATTCTTGGTACTTGTTGTTGGATTGAGATAATATGGTTTGTCAGCCTTAGGACTGACATCATAGCATATTAGAGTTCTCTCACTTGTCTTTTAGACAGCCGTGACCGTATTTCGGGGTACTTATGTACTCTGATATACGTAGCTGGCTTTGTCTGTCTCCGCTCTCCAGTATTCTGTTTGTAGGACGTGATAGTATACCGACGGTATAACTATATAATGGCTAAGTTCTTGTCACGTCCCAGTCCCAAAATACGTAGGACTAGGAATACGTAAGCATGCCAGCCGTATGTATATGATAACTTCAATATGGAGACCACAACACATATTATGAATAATAATTCACAAGTGGTATATAAGTTACAAGTTACAGGCAATACTAATCTCATCCACAAAACCAAATATGGAAATAAATAGCCAAATATGACAACGAACCAAGTATGAAATAGTCGAAAAGAACTAATAGTTGAGCGGAGACAAATCCACTATCAAACTAGAATATAAAAGAAAATATAATAAGTACATCATCTAATGATAAGAGAGGCTCGAAGGGAAGACCTCCTCGAAAGAGAAAAAAGTAGCATGTCCTGATCCGTGCTCCTGCAAATAGTCTCAATCGTCTATACCTGGAAAGGGATCAGGTCCTCAGAGGGACGTAACAAGATACATAAAAGCATGCCATAATAAACTGTAATAAACACCCAACAAGGTTCCTAACCAGTCTATGTGATATGCAATTTAAGAACAACTTTTTCGCGAATGGACTACTGGCTAATATAATGGGATGTGCATAGTTCTTTCGGACATCCAGGGGCCTCTGGCATAACGTCTTTCGATCGTCATAGGCCTGCAGTAAATAATGGGGTCATAACGTCCCGCGTCTCCGGCGGAGCTTACGGGCCAAAAAGAAAAGTGTAAAGGAGTCACATACGCTTACTCATTGTTCTCCCCTCCCAATGCTACTAACCATGTCATATCCATGACACGCAAATACCTCTAGTAACTACTAAGTCTTCTAGCATGCAATTCTATTAGCAGTTATTCCCTATCGCACGTCCAATACGTATCAATGGCCAGTCAATACACAAGTCCGTGATCTACATGAGACTCACAACTTGTGTAACACCTGTGTCAGAGCCATATGAAACATAAAGATGCATCAAAATCATGGGGTGGTCTCTTAACTCTAGGTCAATATGCATAACAAAAGAAATAAGAAACAAAAGACGACGACATCCGTCGTTGCACCAAAGTTTCCTTAAACGTGCAGTTTAATAATATACATAAATAAGAAAATAAAGGACACAAATAAAATATCCAGATGTGAATGTAAATAAGCAGTAATAGTGACAAGGTATACTTGCCTGGCAATGGTTCGGTGCTGAAACGACGCAAGATAATAAGTGCAACGAACCATGAAATACGAAAGCTGAACAAACGTCTCCGGATGTTGAAATAAACATCACCAATAGTCCCAGGATAAGCGAGATAATCAGAAAACACTACCCTTTCGTCCAATTTGGACATGACAAAATGATAATTTCTGATCAAAGAGGGATCCACTTGTGGGCCATTTTGCACCGAAATATGTGTGAAGGTCAAATGTCTCCAAATAGGATAAATTATAGGTCAAACAAGTTATAAATGACGATGCGAACTCAATGGTATGTCCAGATTTGAATTCCGAGAAGCCGATCACAAAAATGCACGTCAAGACGGATCGTGGGGCCCGCAAAATGGTGCCTCAGTCAACAGTCTCATAATCCGACCAAACTTGGGTCACAGGACCAATGTAACGTTGTGAATCCAATGACGCAAATTTTGTCGTATTTCGACGAGCGTGCACAAAGTAGGGTGGTTATTTGCAAAAAGTTGCGATATGGAGATTTTTGACGGATACGAGTCGATTCCGTCGCGCACACGCAACCAAATCGGATTCTGTCGAATCTCACACGTCGAAAAATACCATACATGCCTTTTGGTGCAATTGGTACACGACGAGGATGACCGATTTGACCGAACCAACTCCGTATAACAATTTTTTATTATTTTAAAAACTATTTTTCTTCTGTTTTGGAACTCAAATAACTATCAAAATATTACAAACTAAAATAAACTAATTGAAGGTGATGGAAGAGGGTCAATTAGAGAGTTTACGAGAGGCCGTGGTTCGAGGATTCGTTGAGTAAGGACGAAGATATCACTCCGCGAAGATGAGTCGTTGAAACTGAGATTTTGATACGAGTTCGAGAGCTCTGCCGCGGGAAGGGTAATCCGGTCATGGAGGCCTTGGGCTGTGCGAGGGTGGAGCCGCAAGGGGGGAGACTAGCCAGGATCGGGGGGTCACCGGAGGACGTTGCCGGCGGTGCAGCCGCGATCACGCCCCAGTCCCAAAATACCGAGGGACTAGCCACGTGGCAATGGCCAGCAACACAACTCCAATGGGTAAACCCAATTTAATGGACCCGTTAGAGTGCACTTAAAATGTAATAAATATAAATGCAGTCTACACCATCTATCACAGAATAATTTTAATCTCATCCACAGAAAGAAGTATAACTAATTATGATAGACTAATCAAGATAATAGATAAAAATAAATATAGTCTATCAACAAGTCCAAATAAATAGTGTCTCGGGAAACAACCTGATAAAATAAGTTAATACATAAATCCAAGAGTCAAGATATGAAATAATTGGAAGCAGAAATAACTGAGTATGTACAGAATACTCAGGAGAAATCCTCTGGCACAACCTCGTCCTCTGGTGCCAGTTCTGCTCCAGCATCAGCTCCTGTCCCGTATATCTCGAGGTATTCCTCCGCTGTTGTACCTGGGGACATAATCCGGATCCAGGCCCTCAGGGGACATAGCAAGGTACACGAATAACTCAAGACAAATAAAATACAGTAAATAAAAATAGATCCTCAGGGCAAGCTATGTAACCAGCAATGTGAAATACAATTTGAGATCATCACTAGTACTCAGGCTGAAACCACTACAAGCTCTGTGTCGGGGAGCCGGTAGCAGTAATATCACGAAGGGCCAAATACATGTGCCAAAGCTCTAGTACAGAGACTAAGGCACTCTCCAGTAACATAAGTATATATATATAATCAGCCTGTAGCCTGTGTGTCTCTTCCCACCCAATGTAACCTCACGTCTCATGTCCATAACACGCAAGATCATGACCTCTAGCTAGTCCAACGAGTCATAATGATATCTATGTATACAAGTCTTATGTCACGAATCCTATAAACCTATACATAATCACCATGAATAACTCAGGAAAGATTCTGTCACATGAATAGTGTCAAGTGTCCTATGGTATAACGTACTTGGTAAAGCAAGCACGTAAAATATAGGATCGTGGAATCAACTCTCTAAGTGACATTACACGACTCCGCGTACGGCGTCGACACCCGAATCTTGTTCGGACGTTAAGCAACGTCTCACGGTTCTAGGTTGAACAGGTACATCACAGAATATATATATAAAGAAAGAACTCAAACAATAAAGTCACAGGATCTACTGCAAGTTGGCAAGGTACTCTTGCCTATGTTGTAAGCTCCGTTAGTTGCTCCAATATAAGTGGGATCTCCAGGTACGCCTTCGGATGCTGAAACAAACATCATTATTGCTCTCAGAATACTTGAAATAACTAGGATTGACTACCATAAGTCTAATTTGGACACAGGGGCAGAATTGACAGTTCCTGGTCAAAGCGGAGTCCACATGTGGCCCACTTCGCACCAAAAAATGTGCTAGAGAAAAATTCTCCAAATTTGTCAAACTTAGTGTCTACGAGTCCAGAACGATAATACAAACCCAACGGAATGTCCACAACCGAATTTCGATGAGCTGGTCACGAAATCGTCCGTCAAGTGGAACCGTGAGGCCCACGAAATGGTGTTTCGTCAATGTTCTCAGAATCGAACCAAAATTGGGTCACATGACCAGCGTAACGCTACGAATCCAATTGCACAAGTTTCGTTGCAAAATGACAAGCACACACAAAAATTATGACGAGTGTCAGAACAGACTGATACGGGACATTTCGACGGATACGCGTTGATTCCGGTGTGCACGCACATCCAAATTAACTTCCTAGAAATTCCATACGTCTGTGTTGACGATACGCGCCTTTTGGTGCAATTTTTACACGACAAAGTTGCCTCGTTTAGCGGGACGCACCCCATTTCGAAAAAATTCGAGTTTAGAAAACTAAGTTTTTGGTCAATTTCAACCTCGAATAAAACATAACATACAATAAATTAGAATAAACTAATTAAAGAGATTAAATCTCGGTTATTTTTTTCTAATTTACTGTTCAAGTAGAATTTAAAAATATTAAGTTGCTTGGAAGAAAAACAACCATGAACATGGGTGTTTGGGACAGTTTTTGAACTACCAAATTGTGTCATTTTTTTCCTTTTTGCGTCGTGAATTACGACCGACACAGAACACGATACACAGAACTAATTATACATGGTTCAAGAGGGTCATGTGGTCTTCGCATAGGATTCGATCGATTGATTTTTGGATTACTATGCAGGTAGATACAAGGGTGGGAATTAGGGTATCTCGTTACTGCTGTGCTCGGGATGTTGGGCAGCCTGTTTTCGCGGCGGTGGTGCGCGGCGGTCCGCTGGCTGACGGCGACGGCGATGGTCGAAATTGAGAGAGGAGTTGTTGATGGTGAGGTTCGGATAGGCTTGGAGTTTTATAGGGGTGAGGGTGGGCGGTTACAAGGAGACGAAGAAGAGGGGTCGGGGCCGGGTTCGGTCGGTTGGGGGAGGGGAAGCGTTGGAGTCGGGGGTTAGGGGAGAAGCACTGTAGCAGAAGGGGGATTTGGGTTCGAGTGTAAGTTTAGGGTTTCGGGTTGGTGGGTTTGGATCCGATTTGGTTTGGTTTAGGTTGGTTTGGGTTGGGTTGGTTCGGTTTGGGTTGGTTTATTATATATATGGTCATAAAAAATAGTTTTTGGTCCCAATAAATTTCAGAAAAATTATACAATATTCTATTATCATTTATACACCAAAAAATATAATTTTTGTAATATTTTAATAATTAATTTAATTTACAAAAATATAAATCCATTAAGAATATTTATTATAATTAGCTAAAAATTACAAAAAAATCTCCTAAAATCTCAAGAATTCATAATTTCAATAATTAAAATTCTAAAATTAAATTCTAAAAATCTGGATGTTTACAATCTACCCACCTTAAAAGAATTGTGTCCTCGCAATTAAGAAACGAAATAACCGGTTAGAAAAGGTTTGCTCCAAAAGAGATGACGCGGTTGCAAGACATGTTTGTTGAAACACGACACAAAGGATAAATAACCATGAATAAGAAAAAATCGAGAGAAAGTGTGAGGGTTTTGTTCACGCAGAACACGTAGGGAAGGAATGTAAACTTTTCCCTAGGCAATGAGAGATAAGTAACTCAAGAGTAAAAGGAGTCTGGTTAGAGCGAGGATCAACTACAACTTATGAAACGTGTACCACTGACATATTACTAATATAGACTAACAAGCCCATGCTAACATAATACTAGGTTTAGGCTAGGGAATGGAACTAACAGGCACATGCTAAAGTATTACTAGGAATATTCGCTACTATAGCTAGCTATGATAAAACTAAATCTTACTCATATTCACTACTCCTCGAGTTTGTGCCTCCTCCATTGTCATTGCAAAAGCCTGTCCACGTCCCTGTGGTGGTGCCCTCTGCTGTTGCTGGGCCTGCCGGAAGAGTGCTGCCTGTGGTGCTAATGGTGGCCTCGGTTGATATCCTCCCGGTGCTGATGGTCTGACTCCTCTAACTTCCGTCTGTGGTGCTCCCAGTGCTGGATAATTTGGTCGATGTGGCTGCTGGACTAGTCTCGGTGCTGGTAAAGCCTTTCGGTGTACCATCGGTGCTCCTTCTCGACGCTCAGGGCAATCCCTGGCTGAATGCTGGCTGGATCCGCAAACTAAACATAATTTCAATTTGAGTCTACACTCCCTCTCAATATGGCCTACCTTGCCACAATAGTGACAAGTAGGAAGGACTAGTGCTAGTGGTGTAAATGTTCTCTGTGGTGGATTCATCTGTGGTCGCTTTGCAGCTCCTTTCTTCTGTGCTCGGTCTGGTGCTAGTGCATGCGGCCGCTTCTGGCTAGACTCTCTCCTGATAATGCGTTCCATGCGTTGGGCTGCAGCAAGGACGTCCGTATAAGAAGTAGTTACAACGGAGATGATTAATCTCTGTAGCTCAAAGCTAAGTCCGTCAAAGAACTTCTCCGCCTAGCATTGCTGGGCCTCTTGATGAACCTGATTGTAAACCCTCTAAAATTTTAAATTTTATTTAAAGTATTTTTATTAAATTATTAATTTTTTAAAAGTATTTTCATAGTTAATTAGAAAATAAATTTTATTGATTAAATTACTTATATAAATACTCATTTAGAATTATTCCACAAAATAATTGTTTTTAATTATTTTTGGAGACTTGTTAAAAGGTGATAAATTTTCTAGAATTTATTTTGTGTGCATATATTATTTTTGAATTTTTAACCTCATATATCTATGTAATTATATATAAATAAATATAAAGTTAGTAATAATAATAATAATAATAATAATAATAATAATAATAATAATAATAATAATAATAATAATTAAACAAAAAAAAAAAGAAAAGAAAAGAAAAAAAAGAAAAGCAAAAAAAAAAAAAAAAAACTAAAACACAAAACTAAACTAAACCTAACTAACCTATTCCTAACCTACCCTAGAAACCCCCCCCCCCCCCGGCGCCCCCCCGTGAACCCAGCGGAACCCCCCCAAGCCGACTCTCTCTCTCTCTTTCTATATATATATATATATATATATATATATATATATATATATATATATATACCAAAAATCTAAACCCTAACCCTAACTACCTTCTCCACCCCAGTGCCGTCGCCGCGTCCTAACCACCGCCGGACGGCCGTGAGACCGCCGCCGCCGCCGATCAGCCCCGCGGTTAAAGAGCAGGCGCACTCGCCTGGGCGCGCGCCCGCGCGCGCATGTGCACAGCCCCGAGCCCATCTTGACGGTATGATATCTCCCTCATCTCTTATTCTTTTTGTGAGCGGTTTATCTGTGTACGTTCATAACCCAACCCTCTAGGATTTTCTTCAAGTGAGACGAGTTTTCGTGCCCTAGATTGGTCGAAAAATCGACCGGAAGTTGGCCGAAAAGTTGACCAAAAACAGTCCAGAATTTCAATCCAAACCCCCATGTTCATGTCTAATTTGCCAACAACCTGTTTAATATTTTCAAAATCTAATTAAAGGATTTTCTACTCTATATAAGGAGAATTTAACTGTTAATTTACTTTTTATTAATTTATTTTATTCGTTAAATTATTCGACTCCCAAAACGACCAAAAATTTGGTAATTTAAAATTGAGATTTTGTGATACGGAGTGCGCCATGCCAAATGGGACTGCCTCATCATGTACTAATTACACCGAAAGACGCGTATGGTATATTCTGACGTGTGGGCTTTCGCGGAAGTTGATTTGGACTTGTGTGCGCGTCGGAATCATCCCGTATCCGTAAAAAGTCCCCGTATCGCGACTTTTGTAAAATACCACCCCACTTTGTGTACGATTGTTAGAATATGATGAAACTTGTGCCATTGGATTCATGGTATCTCGTTGGTCCTGTGACCCAAGTTTCACGCGATTCTGAGACAGCTGACCAAGCTGCCTATTCGCGGGCCTACGGGTTGACTTGAAGGGCGAATTTGTGATCGGCTCATCGGAATCTAAAATTGGACATACCGTTAATTTCGTATCGACGTTTAGAATTTGTTTGACCTATAATTTATCCTATTTAGAGACCTTTACCCTTGGCACGCATTTTGGTGCAAAGTGGGCCACATGTGGACCCCGTTTTGATCCAAAATTATCGTTTTGCCCCTGTGTCCAAATTGGACGAAATGGTAGTGTTTTTTAGCTATCTCGCTTATTCTGGAACGTTGGTGATGTTTATTTCAGCATCCGGAGACGTTTATTCTGATGCCATAGTTTCTGATCCCTTGTGCTTGACGTCTAGACGCTTACACTACGCAGCTTTCTTGCCAGGCAAGTATACCTTGCCAAATTGCTTACAGTACTTTTGTATGCTTATCATATTTTTATATATTCATTATATATGTATTTTCTTTCAGTCATAATTATATACTATATATGTTGACACACACTTAACACATAGTATCATGGGAGGGGAGGACAATCAGTAGGCGTATGAGCTACCCACTCTGGTAAACCATAGTAACTAGCACGCACTATAGTAGTTGTGTCGTGATGGTCGCTAACCTCGAGGTATATCGATTTTTGGTGTCGCGATGGTCGCTACCCTCGAGGTATGACGGCTTTTGATGTTCATGGACGTGTGTGTGAGTTGTGAGATAGATAGAGTATCCTTAAACCTACCCATACGTCGAAAAGGTTGTCCTCATTATGTATTTCATATAGATTGTCTAGCACAGCATACTTATATATTTTCTGTCTATTATGCATGTTTTACTGTATTCAATTGGCATGCTTCTATGTATCTTGTTACGTCCCTCTGAGGACCTGGTCCTTTTCCAAGTGTAGACGATCTTGACTATTCGTAGGAGCACGGATCAGGACTTGCTACTTATCTCTCTTTCAAGGAGGTCTTCTCTTCGAGCCTCATCGTTCAATAGATGTACTTATTTTGTTTCTCTTATATTCTAGTTTGGTAGTGGATTTGTCTCCACCTAACTACTTGTTCTTATCAAGCATCTTATACTTGATTCAGTTATATAGTTGATTGTTTATTCATTTATATTTGATTCTGTGGATGAGATCTAGTTATGCCCTATGACTTATGACATAATTCTATACCACTTGTGAAGTGTTATTCATAATACAACATACGTATGTGTTATGGTTTCCATATATTAGAGTTGCCATATACATACGACTGACATGCTTACGTATTCTTAGTCCTACATATTTTAGGACTGGGACGTGACACTGATGTTGTGCTTACATTATTGCGTAGAACATTTGGAACATCTGCTGTCTGTCCATAGGCTGTCCTGGTGGAAAAATGGGCATCGGTGGAGTAAACTGCGACAGTGGTGGGATATCATCTCGCCGGAACCTCGAGGCGTGCTGATATGCTTGATTGCTTTGTTGAGTGGATGGATCTCCACTTAATAGCATCGCTTCATCGTCGTAGGTGACCACAACACCTTGTGGTGTGCCTGCGGGAGTCTCATCACAGGCTCGTGGATCCATTCTCTGCATCCAAAGTAAACTATAAGAGGCGCACAGAGGAATCAAGGCATGATGTAAGTCAAAAAATTATTTTGAAGTCGATATAGAGGTCAAGAACAGATCAACAAGTGGATGAGATCCTATAATTTATCTTATCCTAATCGCAGGCTTACTCGGTTCCTTAGTTGAAACCAAAGCAACATAGTCGTAGACCTGCATGGGCCACCACAAAAACTGTCACATTCCAGTCCCAAAATACCGAGGGACTAGCCACGTGGCAATGGCCAATAGCACAACTCCAATGGGCAAACCCAATTTAATGGACCCGTTAGAGTGCACTTAAGCTATAATAAATATAAATGCAGTCTACACCATCTATCACAGAATAATTCTAATCTCATCCACAGAAAGAAGCATAACTAATTATAATAGACTAATCAAGATAATAGATAAAAAAATATAGTCTATCAACAAGTCCAAATAAATAGTGTCTCGGTGAACAACCCGATAAAATAAGTTAATACATAAATCCAAGAGTCAAGATATGAAATAACTGAAAGCAGAAATAACTGAGTATGTACAAAATACTCAGGAGAAATCCTCTGGCATAACCTCGTCCTCTGGTGCCAGTACTGCTCCAGCGTCAGCTCCTGTCCCGTATATCTCGGGATATTCCTCCGCTGCTGTACCTGGGGACATAATCCTGATCCAGGTCCTCAGGGGAGATATCAAGGTATAAGAATAACTCAAGTCAAATAAAATACAGTAAATAAAAATAGATCCTCAGGGCAAGCTATGTAACAAGCTATGTGAAATATAATTTGAGAGCATCACTAGTACTCAGGTTGAAACCACTACAAGCTCTGTGTCGGGGAGCCGATAGCAGTAATATCACGAAGGGCCAAATACATGTGCCAAAGCTCTGGTACAGAGACTAAGGCATTCTCCAGTAACATAAGTATATATATATAATCATCCTGTAGCTTGTGTGTCTCTCCCCACCCAATGTAACCTCACGTTCTCATGTCCATAACACGCAAGATCATGACCTCTAGCTAGTCCAACGAGTCATAATGATATCTATGTATGAAAGTCTTATATCACGAATCCTATAAACCTATTCATAATTACCATGAATAACTCAGAAAAGATTCTTTTACATGAATAGTGTCAAGTGTCCAATGGTATAACATACTTGGTAAAGCAAGCACGTAAAATATAGCATCGTGGAATCATCTCTCTAAGTGACGTTACACGACTCCGCATACGGCATCGACACCCGAATCTTGTTCGAACGTTAAGCAACGTCTCACGGTTCTAGGTTGAACAGGTACATTACAGAATATATATATAAAGAATAACTCAAACAATAAAGTCACAGGATCTACTGCAAGTTGGCAAGGTACTCTTGCCTGTGTTCTGAGCTCCGTCAGTTGCTCCGATATAAGTGGGATCTCCAGGTACACCTTCGGATGCCGAAACAAACATCATCATTGCTCTCAGAATACTTGAAATAGCTAGGAATGACTACCCATAAGTCTAATTTGGACATAGAGACATAATTGACAGTTTCTGGTTAAAGCGGAGTCCACATGTGGCCCACTTCGCACCGAAAAATATGCCAGAGACAAAGTTCTCCAAATTCGTTAAACTTAGTGTCTACGAGTCCAGAACGATAATACGAACCCAACAGAATGTCCATAATTGAATTTTGATGAGCCGGTCACTAAATCGCCCGTCAAGTGGAACCGTGGGCCTACAAAATGGTGTTTCGTCAATGTTCTCAGAATTGAACCAAACTTGGGTCACAGGACCAGCATAATGCTATGAATTTGATGGCACAAGTTTTGTTGCAGAACGACAATCACACACAAAATTATGACCAGTGTCAGAACAGACAAATATGGGACTTTTTGACGGATACGCGTTGATTTCACTGTGCACGCACATCCAAATAAACTTCCTGGAAATCCCATACATTCGTATTGACGATACGTACCTTTCGATATAATTTTTATACGACGAAGTTGCCTCATTTAGCGGGACGGACCCCGTTTCGGGAAAATTCAGATTTAGAAAACTAAGTTTTTGGTCAATTTCAACCTCGAATAAAATACATCATACAACAAATTAAAATAAACTAATTAAAGAGATTAAAACTCGGTTATATTGTCTAATTTATCGTTCAAGTAGAATTTAAAAATATTAAGTAGGTTGGAAGAAAAACAGCCATGAACATAGGTGTTTGGGATATTTTTTGAACTACCAAATTGGGTCATTTTTTTTCTGTTTTGCGTCACAAATTACAACCGACACAGGACACGATACACAGAACTAATTATACAGGGTTCAAGAGGGTCATGTGGTCTTCGCATAGGATTCAACCGATTGATATTTGGATTACTGTGCAGGTAGATACAAGGATGGATAGTAGGGTACCTCGTTACTGTTGTGCTCGGGATGTTGGGCGGCCTGTCTTCGCGGCGGTGGCACGCGGCGGTGGCACGTGGCGGTGGCACGCGGCGGCTGACGGCGGCGGCGATGGTCGAAAATGAGAGAAAGATTATTGGTGGTGAGGTTTGGCTAGGCTGGGGGTTTTATAGGGGTGAGGGTGGGCGGTTACAAGAAGACGAAGAAGAGGGGTCGGGGCCGGGTTCGGTCAGTTGGGGGAGGGGAAGCGTTGGAGTCGGGGGTTAGGGGAGAAGCACTATAGCAGAAGGGGGATACAGGTTCGGGTGTAAGTTTAGGGTTTCGGGTTGATGGGTTTGGATCCGATTTGGTTTGGTTTAGGTTGGTTTGGGTTGGTTTGGGTTGTGTTGGTTCAGTTTGGGTTGGTTTAATATATATATGGTCATACAAAATAGTTTTGGATTCCAATAAATTCCAAAAAAATTACACAATATTCTATTATTAATTATACACCCAAAAATATATTTTTTGCAATATTTTAATAATTAATTTAATACACAAAAATATAAATCCATTAAGAATATTTATTATAATTAGCTATAAATTACAGAAAAATCTTCCAAAATCTCAAGAATTCAAAATTCCAATAATTAAAATTCTAAAATTAAATTCTAAAATAAATTCTAAAAATTTGGGTGTTTACAATCTACCCACCTTAAAAGAATTGCGTCCTCGCAATTAAGAAACGAAAAGTAACCGGTCAGAAAAGGTTTATTCCAGAAGAGATGACGCGGTTGCAAGACATGTTTGTTGAAGCACGACACAAAGGATAAGGGACCATGAATAAGAAAAAATCGAGAGAAAGTGTGAGAGTTTTGTTCAAGCAGAATACGTAGGGAAGAAATGTAAACTTTTCCCTAGGTAATGAGAGATAAGTAATTCAAGAGTAAAAGGAGTCTGGTTAGAGCGAGGATCAACTACAGCTTATGAAAACTTGGGTACCACTGACATATTACTAATCTAGACTAACAAGCTCATGCTAACATAATACTAGGTTTAGGCTAGAGAATGGAACTAACAGGCACATGCTAAAGTATTACTAGGAATATTCGCTACTATAGCTAGCTATGATAAAACTAAATCTTACTCATATTTACTACTCCTAGAGTCTGTGCCTCCTCCACTGTCATTGTAAAGCCTGTCCACGTCCCTGTGGTGGTGCCCTCTGCTGTTGCTGGGCCTGCTGGAAGAGTGCTGCCTGTGGTGCTAATAGTGGCCTCGGTTGATATCCTCCCGGTGCTGATGGTTTGACTCCTCTAACTTCCGTCTGTGGTGCTCCCAGTGCTGGATAATTTGGTCGATGTGGCTGCTGGACTAGTCTCGGTGTTGGTAAAGCCTTTCGGTGTACCATCGGTGCTCCTTCTCGATGCTCAGGGCAATCCCTGGCTGAATGCTAGCTGGATCCGCAAACTAAACATAATTTCAATTTGAGTCTACACTCCCTCTCAATATGGCCTACCTTGCCACAATAGTGACAAGTAGGAAGGACTAGTGCTAGTGGTGTAAATGCTCTCTGTGGTGGATTCATCTGTGGTCGCTTTGCAGCTCCTTTCTGCTGTGCTCGGTCTGGTGCTAGTGCATGCAACCGCTTCTGGCTGGACTCTCTCCTGATAATGTGCTCCATGCGTCGGGCTGCAGCAAGGACGTCCGTATAAGAAGTAGTTGCAACGGAGATGATTAATCTCTGTAGCTCAAAGCTAAGTCCGTCAAAGAACTTCTCCGTCCAGCATTGCTGGGCCTCTTGATGAACCTGATTGTAAACCCTCTAAAATTTTAAATTTTATTTAAAGTATTTTTATTAAATTATTGAATTTTTTAAAAGTATTTTCATAGTTAATTAGAAAATAAATTTTATTGATTAAATTACTTATATAAATACTCATTTAGAATTATTCCACAAAATAAAATTTTTTAATTATTTTTGGAGACTTGTTAAAAGGTGATAAATTTTCTAGAATTTATTTTGTGTGCATATATTATTTTTGGATTTTTAACATCATATATCTATGTAATTACATATAAATAAATATAAAGTTAGTAATAATAATAATAATAATAATTAAACAAAAGAAAAAGAAAAGAAAAAAAAAGAAAAGCAAAAAAAAAAAAACTAAAACACAAAACAAAACTAAACCTAACTAACCTATTCCTAACCTACCCTAGAAACCACCCCCTCCTCGCCCCCCCGTGAACCCAGCGGAACCCCCCCAAGCTGACTCTCTCTCTCTCTCTCTCTCTCTCTATATATATATATATATATATATATATATATATATATATATATATATATATACACCAAAAATCTAAACCCTAACCCTAACTACCTTCTCCACCCCAGCGCCGTCGCCGCGTCCTGACCACCGCCGGACGGCCGTGAGACCGTCGCGGCCGATCAGCCACGCGCCCGCGCGCGCATGTGCACAGCCCCGAGCCCATCTTCATGGTATGATATCTCCCTCATCTCTGATTCTTTTTGCGAGCGGTTTATCCGTGTACGTTCATAACCCAACCCTCTAGGATTTTCTTCAAGTGAGACGAGTTTTCGTGCCCTAGATTGGTCGAAAAATCGACCGAAAGTTGGCCAAAAAGTTGACCAAAAACTGTCCAGAATTTCAATCCAAACCCCCATGTTCATGCCTAATTTGCCAACAACCTGTTTAATATTTTTAAAATCTAATTAAAGGGTTTTCTTCTCTACATAATGAGAATTTAACTGTTCTTTTACTTTTTATTAATTTATTTTATTCGTTAAATTATTCGACCTCCAAAATTACCCTATTATTTTTACGCACAGGGCGTGTTGGCACAACTTTGTTGATCAAAAAGTGAGAGCTTGCAGGAAGGGTAGAGGACGTCTTAGGCATCTATACTTTACGCAGCTTCCTATTGTTATAGACATACGAGGAATGAGAGCTACCCCCTGCGTGAAGCATGTCTTCATAGGCAGATTGGTCGAAATAGGCGACCAAAGTCTTCTTCTTCGATCCGATGGATACAACATCGTGTTGAGCAATTGCTTTCTCGTTAGATGAAATAAATAAATTTTTGGTTTATACGAAACCTTTTTGTTTACAAACGAGAAAAGAGAAATGTACAATAATCCTATACGAGGATGTTAAGTACAATCAAATGATTCTGGAAAAGTATTGCTATAGAAGTCTGATCTGCGGTCGATCACTTTGTTCCTTGGACTACACGATGATGAAGAAGTACTGTAGAAGAAGCTTCAAACTTTCTCGGAACTGAAGGCAAAAGCCAGTCAAAGAAAAGTTGCAGGTAGGATTCAACTCAATTTGAATACAAAACACTATCAGAGGTAATATTGACATGATAGGTTTTGAAGTTTCAAATTAGTTAAACATATATATTCACAGGTCGTATGAACATGATAGAATATGATTCCTCCTCCGCCTCCTCTCTGCTCTTTTCTGATCTCCCGCCTCTGTGCTGATCTCCCTTGATCCTCTCTTCCCTGTGACCAGGGGTCTCTATTTATAGAGATCAATTAGATAACTGTCTAGCTGGCGTAGAAGGCCAAACTGTGAAGAAAGTTGCATCTTTTACGCGGCGATTATAATAACTGCTACCCATGTTCAAATAATCTTCTGAATATGCATATGACACGTGTCCCATTATAAGATAACGCGTATAACTACTTCTCGAAGATCATGGCATGCAAGCCACGTAGGTAACTGCCCCTGCTTAAAGATGGTTGGCGTAAAAGCCAAATAACTGTCTTGTTGGCGTAAAAGCCAAATAACTGTCTTGTTGGCGTAAAAGCCAAATAGATGTCTTGTTGGCGTAAAAGGCCAAACTGTGAAGAAGACTGCCTCCTTTACGCTGCGGTTATGACAACTGCTACCCACGCTCAAATAATATTCTGAATCTGCGTGTGACACGTATCCCTTCATAAGATAACGCGTATAACTGCTTCTCGAAGATCATGGCATGCAAGCCACGTAGGTAACTGCCCCTTGCGTAAAGATGGTTAGCGTAAAAGCCAAATAACTGTCTTGTTGGCGTAAAAGCCAAACTGTGAAGAAGACTGCCTCCTTTACGCTGCATAAAATTGGAGGATTCATGAATAATAGATAAATAGCCAATTATCCATCACGACTGAGGTCTTGAGCGTATTCTGGGTTAAATAGCCTTATCACGTACCTTTACAAATATAGCCGAGTTGGCGTATTTCGAGGAGATAGCATACGGCGTACTCCTATAGTTGAAAATAGCCTGGTTGGCGTAAAATGCAAGGATGGTAATGTGAGCGTATTAGTCACAGTTTTAGTTTTCCTAGTCAATTATCCATCACGACTGAGGTCTTGAGCCTATTCTGGGCTAAATAGCCTTATCACGTACCTTTGCAAATATAGTCGAGTTGGCGTATTTTGAGGAGATAGCATACAGCGTACTCCTATAGTTGAAAATAGCCTGGTTGGCATAAAATGCAAGGATGGTGATGTGAGCATATTAGTCATAGTTTTAGCTCTCCCAGTCATGGAAAAATCTAAAGAATAGAATAAAATCTCGTGCATTAAATGCAGAGATATGCCTCCATCTCGTGCATTAAATGCAGAGATATGCCTCAAGCTCTGTACGAGAAACAACTTTTGACGTAGCGTCTGATTTTGTCTTATCTTGAGCGTAAAAACTCATTTCTGGGTCTCTGTGCAAAATCATCATCACAGCCGTTCTTTACGAAGGAATGTATAGCAACCTTTTACGCCAAACAACCTTGAAGTTTCTGCTTTACGCAGACAGCTCTGAAGCTCAACTTTACGCGGACAGCTCTGAACTTTACACGGGCAGCTCTGAAGCCATGTTTTACGCCAAACAGCCCTGAAGCTCTGCTTTACACGGACAACTCTGAGCTTTACGCGGGCAGCTCTGAAGCCATGTTTTACGCAGAGAGTGACTTCATGTATGTTGGGAGGTTTGACTGTAAAAATATGCGAACAATTTCCCAGCATATTTCATGCTTCTATAAGACCCCCTTCAAAGTTTTCGGACTTGGTTAAGTCTGGAATACTTTGAATAAGAAGCATGAAATCGGTACATATTTACTGTCCGACTCTTTCTGCTAAGTCAGGTTGGCGTATGTGGGGATGATAGCTCAGAGATGACATAGACGTGAGCTGATCAATGGCCATACCGAGAGGTTATGTACGGTCCTGAGGACATCCCACTGGGGGATTTTTGATATACCTATTACCCTGTTGCACACTTTAGGGTGTGAGTAATAGATTCGAAATAAACCCTATCAGGGGTAATATGAACGTGATATGTTTTGTGGACTTATCACGACTGGCATACTCCGGATTGGGTACGGGTGATAAGTTGAAACGACTAGCCCTATCAGGGGTTATGTGAACGTGATAGTAGAAAGTCTAAGAGAAAAACTTTACTCAGAGGTAATATGGACATGGAAAAGTTATTATTCTGTAGGGACAGTGGAGAGACGTAGTTCAAAGAAAATGTGAACATGAACTGACTTTTTCTCTGCTGGGGAAAAGGAAAGTAGTTCCGAGGTAATGCGGACTTGAACTATTCATTTCCATTGAGGACATCCCACCGAGTTTTTTTTGGGTAGACCTATTACTTCTTGTGCACGTTAGTGCAAGTAATAGGTTTGAGACAGGCCCTGCCAGAGATAGTTTTTATGGACATAACACTGCTGGTGTACCTTGGTGAGGACGGGTGATAAGCGGAGATGACAACCGATATCAGAAATAATATGAACGTGATGATCGATAGCCAAAACCAGGAATGTTTGCTCAGATGTCACTTGGACATGTCAAACTCAGCTGGGGAGAAATATTAGGATAATAGTTCAGAGGTAATATGGACGTGAACTAATAACTGGGACACTCACTGGGGAGTGGTTTGCTGAGTGTGGTCTATCCAAGAATGAAGATAGACCTGAGGGTTGATCCGCTAGGGAGATTGGTAGGACGATAGCTTAGAGATAATGTGAACATAGCTAGCGTCTAACGAGATTGGTTTTAGTGGTCACTGCGAGAGTGTGCAAGTGGACCTGAGGAATGCTCCACTGTGGAAATTTATGGGACGACAGCTCAGAGGTAACATGTACATGGCTAGCTCGGTCAGGAAAAATATTAGGACAGCAGTTCAGAGGTAATATGGACGTGAACAAATATCCAAAAAATTTATTGATGAGTGATTTGTTGAATACGGTCTATCCGAACATGAAGATAGACCTAAGGTTTGCTCTGCTGGAGAAATTGGTGGGACGACAGCTCAGAGGTAACATGTACATGGCTAGCGTCTAACGAGATTGGTTTTTTGAGTGGCCACTGCGGCATTGTGCGAGTGGACCTAAGGAATGCTCCGTTGGGGAAATTTATGGGACGACAGCTCAGAGGTAATAGGTACATGGCTAAAGCTACTGGGGAGGATGTGAGGGTAGTAGTTCAGAGGTAATGTGGACGTAAAATAATGGCCAAGAGAATGTAGATGGACCTGAGGGTTGGTTGATCCGCCGGGGAGATCGTTAGAATGATAGCTCAGAGGTAAATGTGAACATGGCTAGCATCTAACAGTATTGGTTTAGGTGGTATGTCTACCCCCACACGTAGTTGAGTCGGAGGAACAGGTGATCGATACTCAAATAGGGAAGTTTGCTCTGAGGTAAGATAAACATGGCAAACTCTTGGGTTGTGGACTTATTACCCATGGCGTACCTTAAGTACGAGTAATAAGCTGAAATGACTAGCACTATCAGGGGTTATGCCAACGTGATAGTAGAAAAAAAAAAGTAGAACTTTACTCAGAGGTAATATGGACATGGAAAAGTTTTGAAAAATATCTTACTTATAGGTAATATGGACATAGTAAGATATTATTCTGTGGGGATAGTAGAGAGTCGTAGTTCAGAGGTAAAATAAACATGAACTGACTTTTTTCTCTGCTAGGGAAAATGAGGATAGTTCAGAGGTAATATGGATTTGAATAATTCGTTTCCATTGCGGGCATCCCACATGGGGGTTTTGGTGGACCTATTACTTCTTGTGCACGAGAGTGTAAGTAATAAGTTTGAGATGAAAATCCTATCAGAGGTAATATGAACATGATAGGTTTTGTGGACTTAACACCGTTGGCATACCTAAATTTAAGCACGGGTGATAAGTTGAGATGACGACTGATGATAGTCGTAGGGAGAGGTTTGCTTAGAGGTCACTTGGACATGGCAGACTTTTGTGGACTTAACACCACTGGCGTACTTAGAGTTAAGTACGGGTGCTAAGTTGAGATGACAACCGATATCAGAAATAATATGAACGTGATAATCGATAGCCGAACCTGGAAGATTTGCTAAGAGGTAATATGTACATGGCAAACTTTTATGGACTTAACACCACTGGCGTACTTAGAGTTAAGTACGGGTGCTAAGTTGAGATGACAACCGATATCAGAGGTAATATGGACATGATAATCGATAGCCGAACCTGGAAGGTTTGCTCAGAGGTAATATGGACATGGTAAACTTTTGTGGACTTAACACCACTGGCATACTTAGAGTTAAGTACGGGTGCTAAGTTGAGATGACAACCGATATCAAAGGTAATATGGACATGATAATCGATAGCCGAACCTGAAAGGTTCATCTTCGGACTCAAAGGGGATGCTACTCTCAGTTTCAGATGATGCTCTGACTATTCGAGGGTGACTACCCCTAGACATGTCATTGTCTGGTTCTTGGGAATCACCGTCCTCACGGCATGACAGGTTGGTGTGGATCATCAGAAGATTGATACTCCCGGCTTGCAGAGTTACTGCGGGTCTTGAGGTCAGCAGGGCCATGTTTGCCTTGAGGGCCAGAGTTTTCATTGTGGCACTCATAGTATGCATTATTACCTCAAGCGTATCGAGTCGTTGGCGATCGCTGAGCCCTTCCGCCTTGGGTTCTTGAGTCGTACTGTCCTCAGGGAAGACGGTCATAGTTGCATCATCTTCAGACTAAAAGAAGATGCTACTCTCAGTTTCAGATGATGCTCTGACTATTCGAGGGTGACTCCCCCTCAGCCTGTCATGGTCTGTTCCTTTGATGTGGTCAAAGGGTACATCTGCCTTATCATAGACCGGAGATATAATTTTACGCCAGGGCGTGTTTGAAATTTTTGGATTGGCACCGAGGCATTGCCAGAAGTTGTGTCTACCACGTCATAGACATGAGATGAAGGTTTACGCGCAATGCGTGTTTGGGACTTCTGGATTGGCACTGAGGCATTGCCAGAAGTTTTGTCTACCACGTTACAAACGGGAGACAAAGTTTTGCCCACATGGCGTGTTTGAGACTTCTGGATTGGCACTGAGGTATTGCCAGAAGTATTGTCTACCACGTCACAGACGGGAGACAAATTTTTACGCAAAGAGCGTGTTGGCACAACTTTGTTGATCAGAGAGTGAGAGCTTGCAGGAAGGGTAGAGGACGTCTTAGGCATCCATACTTTACGCAGCTTCCTGTTGTTATGGACAGAGGAGGAATGAGAGCTACCCCCTGCATGAAGCATGTCTTTATAGGCAGATTGGTCGAACTGGACGACCAAAGTCTTCTTCTTCGATCCGATGGATACAATATCGTGTTGAGCAATTGCTTTCTCGTTAGATGAGAAAGTTGTCCCCAGCAGAGTCGCCATTTTGTTTGAAATAAACAAATTTTTGGTTTATACGAAAACTTTTTGTTTACAAACGAGAAAAGAGAAATATACAATTAATCCTATACGAGGATGTTAACTACAATCAAATGATTCTGGGGAAGTATTGCTATAGAAGTCTGATCTACGGTCGATCATTTTGTTCCTTGGACTACACGATGATGAAGAAGTGCTGTAGAAGAAGCTTCAAACTTTCTCTGAACTGAAGGCAAAAGCCAGTCAAATGAAAGTTGCAGGTGGGATTCAACTCAATTTGAATACAAAACATTATCACTACCAGAAAAAGTCAAATTAGCGACGTCTAAAAACGTCGCTAAATAACAAAATATCGTCGCTAATTTGGTTTAACGACGTAATTAGCGACGTTATAAAGTTGTCGGAAAAACCCAAGTCGCCAAAAAAAAATATCGCTAAACGTCGCTATACCGACGTTTTTAGCGACTTTACTGTGTCGCAAATTTTTGCGACGTTTAGCGACGCCAAGTCACTAAATAACGACGTTTATTAAAGTCGCTAAAGGTCGCTGATTAGCGACGTATATAGCGATGTTACACCGACGTCTTTAATGACCTGGCTATACTGCCATGTCAGCAATTGGCGACGTATAGCGACGTCATTAGCGGCGTATTTAGCGACTTTTTACAGCATCGCTAATTAGCGACGTATTTAGCGACGTAACTTAATGTCGCTAAACGTCGCTAAAAACGTCGCTAAAAACGTCGCTAATTTTAAAAAAAAATAGTGTCCAGAAGCAAACACCTTACCACAAACACCACATTGGTGATTCCCTGCAGTTTTAGCCTTTCCACTGTGGACAACTGTCGGATCGACGACATCCAATGGGCTAGTAGTACTCTTGCCTCCTCTGCTGCAGCATCCCCCTTTGAGCCTCTTGTGGCTCGCACGGTGCCCGCCTAGAGCCTGGTAGGAGTGGAAGCTCTTCTTGCAAGAGGCACACTCGTATCGGCTCTTCCCCAATCTAGCACCGTAACCATCTTCATCACACACACCAACATGATCCAATCTAGTCCTCCTCCTCCTCCATCTCCTCTTCTTGACACCACAAGAACCACCCTTCTTCGACTCCTCCTCGTCCGAATCACAGTAGAATTCACCATCTTTGTAGCTGTTTGGCTTCTTCAACTCATTCCAATCCCTATCCTCCTCCAAGATTGTAGAATTCTTGTCCGACGACTCGGCAGGATTGGATCCCCAGTATCCGGCGTCTCTAGAGAGCATCATGAGACTAATGGCAACATCCTCCTGCTCATGCTCCTCTTGTCTAGATTAATCTTCGGTTAGCTTTTATTGAATGCAAGATAACTATATAATCCAATTAAATTAAAGACCACAAGAAGCATTGTTGAAGTATCAATCCAATTAAATTAAAGACCACAAGAAGCATTGTTGAAGTATCAATCCAATTAAATATGGATATACAAGATAACTATTTAATCCAATTAAATTAAATAAAAAATTAAAGACCACAAGAAGCATCATACATCATGCCTATTGTTGAAGTATCAATAATTCATAATATACAATCGCATCCTAAATAATAATAAAAATAACTATACTACTGCGGATCTGCAGGAGGCTGACCACCGGCGCGCTTGAAGGATAAGAACTCCTCATGCTCGTCCCGTGGAATCGACACCGATGTCGATGGAGAAGGCAGTGACGTCGGTGGAGGCCGTGCCCGCTCCAAGTCTGCGAGTCGCTGGTTGTAAGAATCCAGGGTAGATAACAACCTCGTACTGCTATGACCCATTGTATCCTGCATCCTTGTCAGCTTCTCGTCCATCGATAGCTGTGATGCCTGCAGCTCCATGATGTTGCGATCATTGGAGGCTCTAATATCATTTGTCAATTCCCGTAGCTCCGTCATGCTACGGTCGAGCATATCCAATCGTGCGATGAGCATCGGATCGTCCGCCTGCGGCTGGGACCAGGACTGCTCCTCCATACTTTGCAGCAAGTCATCACGGAGAGACGCAATCTGACGGTCAACGGCCTCCTGGACGGCCTCCTGGACTCTAGCCGGCGACTGCGAGGGCTGCGACTGCGAGGGGTGTGTGGAATGCGCAGCTGTCGGGGAGGCCCTAGATGACTGCGTCGCAACCAGGGCGCCATAGGAGCCCGTACCGTAGTACGTATCCCTCTGGAGACCACCAGCTGCGGTTACCCATAGGTCGTCCGCCGACGGAGATGGAGCGGGCTGCGACGAAGTACCAGCCTCTCCAGGTGTAGGTGCACTAGCAGTCGCCCGCTTACGAAGCCTAAGATACTCGGCCTAGAAAATATTTGGAAACTCGATAATTGCCTAAGTTATATTAAAATAAACACAAAGTAAAGTAATACTTACATAGGTCTGTGAGGCCCTCTCATCAATGAGATTTTCGTCCTTGCGATGGGTGGCCAAGAAGACGGTCACCATGTTTGCATCCTCACCCCTCTGTACCTGTTAAAAATATATTATTTATTACTAAACTTAAATATTTTTTCCAAGTACCATTTTATGGTACTTATATTAAAATAATATATTTTAAAAGAAAAAATATACCAAACGACGGAAATATTTCGTCATCGGAATCGAGCCACCACACCATTTGGCAGCATTCTGCCTAGCCGCCTTGGCCTTCTTAGACCTTTCCTTGTAGCTCGGATAGTCGAATCTAACCCTCATCGCAGTCCACTGCTCAGGTGTGATCCAACCTTGGATCGGTTTTCCAGCACGATCACGAGCCTTCTGGTCATCCAGAGCATCTCAGATAAGCTTGGCGGCAACGGTAGGAAAGAGCCGCTCGATCAACTCGACCCGGTACGGAGGATAAAAATACGTTTGCTACAATAAATAATTCATTAAGTTAGCATCACGAATATGCATAAATTAGATGATTTATTTAATATACTTTTACCTGAAAGTGCGCAAACCAGAACGCCTTCCTCTCCTCCGGAGCCTCAGAGTAGTTGATCCAAGGGCCACCGTAGTTGTTCCTCAGAAATTGGCCCAGGCGTCTCTGAACCGACGATGGACGATATCTATACAGAGATAATAATTTAGATTACTGAAAAATTCAATATACGATGAATAAAGAGAAACACAAATATATACTAAACCATCTATTGACTTACTTTGTACCGTCGGCCAAAATCTCTGTCCTCGTCTCCTCCGGAGGTGCGCATGGAGGATCTTGCTGATGCTGGGACAACATCGACACGACCTCCTCGACATGCTCATCTGTCCCCATGGTTCCGTCAGCAGGAGGAACGCTGGACGAGGGTGTACTATCATGCCAGGAACTACTCGTCCCAACAGTCGGGCATGTGTGTGATCGATATACTGGAGTACTGGGCGACGATGATCCAGAACCAACAATAGGCAGTACCGGAGTGGCACTCTGTCTACCTCGGGACCAGCCGAATCCTCCGCGTCGTCCTATCATATCTGATAACAACATATAATGAATATAGAGAAACACAAATATATACTACATTCTACAGTCAAAATGTGATACATATCTCAAAGCATTATACAGTCAAAATATAATACATATATTCGTTATTGGGTACATCTACTTCGTCAATTTCCAACCTTGATCTATATTCTACAGTCAAAATATAGTTACATTCTACATGCAATATTTTTTATTTTCAATCATCTTCAGAAAATTTATCTTGTTCGCCTTCGTCGTCCTGCTCTTCCTTTTCCTCGTCTTCACTTTCATCTACTTCGTCGTCCTCTTCGGATAATTCTACATCTTCTACATTATTACTCGTGTAATGAATAACTTCCGTTGAGTCCACATCTACAATATTTGTTACAAGAGGTAGATCGTCCTCCTGATAAGCTATTT
The DNA here is from genome assembly GCA_036927795.1 of Iris macrosiphon. Lineage (NCBI taxonomy): Eukaryota > Viridiplantae > Streptophyta > Magnoliopsida > Asparagales > Iridaceae > Iris > Iris macrosiphon. The sequence goes on from JAYESA010000169.1 coordinate 128,122, forward strand.
CGTCAATGTCAAAGATATTTCTAGCTTTAGTCTTGCATACTGCCCACCAATCCGACCTCGCTGTCCCCCGTCTAGGATAAGTTGTGAAGTACACGAGCTGAGCCTGACTTGATAGGACAAATGGTTCGTAGCCTTGATATCTACGCTTGTAGTTTATATCCACAAGGCCATGCTTGTCAATTTTCCAACCTTGATCTTGAATCGGATCGAACCATTCACACCTGAATAGCATGATATTAGCAGGTTCTGTGCCATAATTATATGTCAACTCCACAATCTCTCGTAAGATGCCAAAAAAATTATTGCCCGGATTGACGTCTTTGTAGTTTGAAGATTTGATACACAAATTACTATTTTTCGTGGAATCAAGATCCAGAAAGCTGTCTCTGATAGGAGCATTTGTTGACTTGAACCTGAACACATTCACACAGAAACTTGGCCATATTTTTATGGCAGTAATTGGTCCCTTGGCTAGAGTCCTAATAGATTCAGTCTCGGGTGATATTAGACGATCGACCTAAATACCAAAGTAGCGATAGTAAGTTATTTGTTTTGCAAGTGCAGAAATAAAAAGTAATTACCAAGCATCTTACATATGCGCTCAACCAAGAAGGAAAATGGCATCTCATATCTTGTTCTACTTCTTCGTCTGTTATGTAGGGTCTAACCGACCTCAACTCATCATTATATGTGCTGAAAAATAATGAAGCAACTGCTGATTATTAGCATAATAGTATCTTATACTATTACATTGAGATGATGTAAACATGGACGTATTAATTACTTACCCCTCTAGCTTCTCCACTTCATCCTCGTCGCAATTGAGTAATATATACAATTGAGCAGCCCTTAGCTCATCGTCATTCAAATATCTCTTCTTCATTTTTCCCGAAGGCTTTCCGGATGCATTGAATACTTTGAGTATTGTATCATTAGATTCCTGATATGCGTCGTCGTTTCTGGGAGCTTTCGTCCTATTAGTAGCAACATGCGGTTTGAAATACGTCGAGCAAAAGTTTGTAATCTCCTCGAGAACATAAGCTTCACAAATAGAGCCTTCAACCCGTGCCTTATTTTTCACCTTTCTCTTTAGGTGATTCAGATAAAGCTCGAAGGGGTACATCCACCGATAACCGACAGGACCACCAACACGTGCCTCATAGGAAAGATGAATTGACAAATGCTCCATAGAGTCGAAGAATCCAGGAGGAAACACCTTCTCGAGCTTACATAGTGTTACCGCAATGTCCCTCTCTTGCTTTTCTAGACGATCGACGAGCAACTTAGTACAACAAAGATCTCTGAAGAATATGCTCAGCTCTGTCAATGGGTCCCAAACGACCTGCGATAAGAATTCCCGAAATACAATCGGAATTAACCTCTCCATGAATACGTGACAATCGTGGCTCTTCATACCTACTAGTTTGTTCTCCTTGAGGTCGACGCATCTTCTCAAGTTCGACACGTATCTGTCTGGAAACTTTAGACCCTGAATCCACCTACAAAGTCTACCTTTATCCTCTTTATCCAATGAAAAAACTGACTTAGGCTGCTTTAACTTTCCATTCCCCTCCTCTATCAAATGTAATGCAGGACGTCTACATATGTCTTCTAAGTCCAACCTGGCCTTCGGATTATCTTTCGTCTTCCCCTTTATATTCATTACAGTGTTAATTATGTTATCAAACACATTCTTCTCGATATGCATGACATCAAGGTTATATCTGATCAGATTGGTGCTCCAATATGGCAGATCCCAGAATATACTCCTCTTCGTCCAGTTATGGGTACGACCAAATCTGTCACACTTGTACCCCTTAGCAGGCTCTTCGATAGCACTTGGTAAATCTTTTACCTCTTCCCATATCGTGCATTCGGGCCACCTTGGCGATGGATTGGCCTTCTCCACAACTCCCGTACGAAAAGCATTCCGATTCCTCCGGTACGGATGATCCTTCGGCAAAAATTGTCGATGACAATCGAAGAAGCACCGTTTGCCTCCGTGTTTCAAACGGAAAGCCTGAGAACGGTCCATGCAATATGGACATGAGAGATGACCATTGGTGTTCCATCCCGATAATATTCCATTGGCCGGAAAGTTGTTGATGGTCCACATAAGTGCTGCCCTCATCTGAAAATTTTGCTTTCTAGAAATATCGTACGTGTTGGCACCTACTTCCCACAGCTGATTCAACTCATCTATCAAAGGCTGTAAATACACATCGATGTTCCTCTTCGGATTGTTCGGACCCGGGATAATAACAATTAGGAACATATACGGAGTCTTCATGCACATCCAAGGCGATAGATTGTACGGAGTGACGATCACAGGCCAACACGAATACTGGGAGCCCGAAAGTCCGAATGGGGTAAAACCGTCAGAGCAGAGCCCCAATCTGACATTACGCACTTCCTCGGCAAAATGTGGATACTCTCGATCAAAGTGCTTCCATGCTTCTCCATCGGATGGATGATCCAATACTCCTTCGATCTGTTTTCGCCTGTGCTAACTCATGTTTTCTGCAGTCTCCTTAACCATAAACAACCGCTGCAACCGCGACGTCAAAGGCAAGTAGTGCATCGAATCGGTAGGCTTCCTTGCACCGACAGACTTTTCTCTAACAGTGGCCTTGTAGCGATCAGCACCACAGAATCTGCACGCATCTTCATCCTTGTCGTCTTTGTAGTACAACATGTACCCCTTGCGACATGCATCAATTTTCTCGTATCCCATCCAAAGCGATCTCACCATCCTCTTAGATCGATAGAAGTCTTTAGGCAACTTTGCACCCTCGGGCAAAATCTCTATAATCAAATCGAGCAGTCGATTATAGCATTCTTGCGACATGTTAAAATTGGACTTGATGCTCAATAATCTTGTAACCACCTCCAACGGTGAATGATCCTCACAACCAGGATATAGTGGAGTCCTTGCATTCTCAAGCAACTCCATAAATTTTGCAGCATCGGCATTCGGTGCCTCCTCAGCTGTATCATAATTGTCCGGATTGAAACTAGGTCCCGTCGCATCATAATTGTCAGGATTGAAACTAGGCCCCGCCGTATCATAAACCATGTTCACCAACCCGTCGTCGTAAGCATCGTGGTCTTGGACATCCATATACGGCTCCACATAGGGCTCCGACTCCGATGCTAGAGATACAAGTTCTCCGTGCGCGGTCCACTGATAGTAATTCGGCGTAAAGCCCTTCGAGTATAAATGATATGTAACTTCCACTTCTGGATGATATTTTCTGTTGCGACATCTCACACACGGACACTTAATTTTGGTACCGTCCATGTACTGAGGGAACGCCTTGGCGAACTGCAGGAACTGCTGTACACCCTCAATGAATTCATCCCGCACACCGCACATGTCATCAGGATGACGGTTGTACATCCACGAACGATGACGCAGATAGTAATTCATATCCATTTCTAGATACTTCTGCAAAAATGACAGTATGTATCATATAAATCATTACATACAGTGGTTTATTACCTAACTTCATAACTTAACCGTACTATAAAAATCATAACTGATATAATACATACTTTCATTTATCAAAGTCTAAAATAAGCAATATTCAAAACAACTGAAAAGAGGCCAAGTCTCTTAGTTTTTTAATATTTTATACTATTGGTAAAAGCTTGGGTTCTTTACTGTATACAATGCTTACTAGGACATATAGTTACTTAGCTAACTATTAACAAAATTAAGTATATCAGTAAGTAACTATTTAACTACACTAACTATGTACTAATTTAATACTAAACTGATACCCTTAACTTCTACCCAATAACTCATGCTAACCCATCTTAAACCAACTAACCAATACCTGGACACTAAGCTAACTAAAACTAGTATACATAGCTCACTAAATGCAACTGAAAATGGATACTGATATAGTAGGACTTGTTGATACTTACTGATACATGGTTGCTGAAATGACACAGTGCTGATGGTTTTCCTCTTCGGTTGCCTGCTCACTGTTGCAGACCTCCTTCTCACTGCCCACTACAAGGCTCGAGCATGCCATCCCACTTATTCTAGATACCATCTTAGTACACTCCTATCTAACATCTCTAAACATCACTAACCTACATATCTATATATACCCTATTGACACTTGACTTTATACCTTGCCTGCATCAACTCCTATAATTGCCTGTACTGATACCTCATACAGTCCCTGATACGTATCAGTGTATAAGTACTGATGACTGATACCAAACTGAAACTGAGATGCACTAAGGCATGCCTCTGTAGTGTAAAGGGACTGCCCCCAAGCCTAACTGATAGGCACCATTTGGGTGCACTGCTGCAGTACCCCATGCCAGAGCCCCAAGTCTGTAACCAAACTTCATTTGGTCTCCTTCATGTACCAATACTAACAACAGATAATATACTAACTGATGACTCCACATACTAACACTTCTAAAGTGTATCACTTGCAGGTAATAACCCTACTACAACTGTCACAATCCCTCACATCTCGAGCTCAGTGTCTGTGTCACTGTCTGTGTCCATGTGATATTAGTGTCTGTGTCCATGTCAAAAAACCTAATCCTAACCCTAGGTCCTTATCAGTGTCTGTGTCAGTGTGTGTGTGTGTCGTGTCTGTGTCATCGTCTGTGTGTGTGTGTCATGTCTGTGTCAGTATCACATGTGTTCTGAGAGAGAGAGAGAGAGAGAGAGAGAGAGAGAGAGAGTTAAGCTTTACCTAGAGCTCGAGGAAGAGGAGGGGGATGCCGGAGTAGCCGCGGGGGAGAGGCGGTCGAAGGAGCAGGCGGTCGACGGAGCGGGGGGGGGGGGGAGAATTTTTCTCGTTTCAAAATTTTGACAGATGGGGAAAAATGAAACCGAGCCCTAATTAACCAAATTTTAGCGACGTTGAGCGACGTCAAAGAAGGACGTCACTAAATTAAATTATAGCGACGTTACGGTCGTCGCTAAACACGTTGCTAAATATTTCTAATATAAACCTCGCTATTTGCGTCGCTAAACGTCGCTAACAGATATATTAGCGATGTTTAGCGACCAAAATTGAACTTATAGCGACTAATCTTATAAAAACTGAATAAAAGTCGCTAAACGTCATTAAATGTCGCCAATTAGCGACGTCTACGGACGTTTTACATGGAGTCGCTAAATTAGCGACGTTTTTACCTGGAGTTGCTAAAAAACGTTGCTAATCCCGCTTATTCTAGTAGTGTATCAGAGGTAATATGGACATGATAGGTTTTGAAGTTTTAAATTAGTTAAACATATCTATTCAGAGGTCGTATGAACATGATAGAATATGATTCCTCCTCCTCCTCCTCTCCGCTCTTTTCTGATCTCCCGCCTCTGTGCTGATCTCCCTTGATCCTCTCTTTCCTGTGACCAGGGGTCTCTATTTATAGAGATCAATCCGATAACTGTCTAGCTGGCGTAGAAGGCCAAACTGTGAAGAAAGATGTATCTTTTATGTGGCAGTTATAATAACTGCTATCCATGTTCAAATAATCTTCTGAATTTGCATATGACACGTGTCCCATTATAAGGTAACGCGTATAACTGCTTCTCGAAGATCATAGCATGCAAGCCACGTAGGTAACTGCCCCTGCATAAAGATGGTTGGCGTAAAAGCCAAATAACTGTCTTGATGGCGTAAAAGCCAAATAGCTATCTTGTTGGCGTAAAAGCCAAATAGCTGTCTTGTTGGCGTAAAAGCCAAATAGCTGTCTTGTTGGCGTAAAAGCCAAACTGTGAAGAAGACTGCCTCCTTTACGCTGCGGTTATGACAACTGCTACCTACGCTCAAATAATCTTCTGAATCTGCGTGTGACACGTATCCCTTCATAAGGTAACGCGTATAACTGCTTCTCGAAGATCATGGTATGCAAGCCACGTAGGTAACTGCCCCTTGCGTAAAGATGGTTGGCGTAAAAGCCAAATAACTGTCTTGTTGGCGTAAAAGCCAAACTGTGAAGAAGACTGCCTCCTTTACGCTGCGTAAAACTGGAGGATTCATGAATAATAGATAAATAGCCAATTATCCATCACGACTGTGGTCTTGAGCGTATTCTGAGTTAAATAGCCTTATCACGTACCTTTGCAAATATAGCCGAGTTGGCGTATTTCGAGGAGATAGCATACGACGTACTCCTATAGTTGAAAATAACCTGGTTGGCATAAAATACAAGGATGGTGATGTGAGCGTATTAGTCAAAGTTTTAGTTTTCCTAGTCAATTATCCATCACGACTGAGGTCTTGAGCGTATTCTGGGCTAAATAGGCTTATCACGTACCTTTGCAAATATAGCCGAGTTAGCATATTTTGAGGAGATAGCATACAACGTACTCCTATAGTTGAAAATAGCCTGGTTGGCACAAAATGCAAGGATGGTGATGTGAGCGTATTTGTCACAGTTTTAGCTCTCCCAGTCATGACAAAATCTAAAGAATAGAATAAAATCTCGTGCATTAAAGGCAGAGATATGCCTCCATCTCGTGCATTAAATGCAGAGATATGCCTCGAGCTCTGTACGAGAAACAGCTTTTGACGTGGCGTCTGATTTTGTCTAATCTTGAGCGTAAAAATTTATTTTTGGGTCTTTGTGCAAAATCATCATCACAACCGTTCTTTACGCAGGAAGGTATAGCAACCTTTTACGCCAAACAACCTAGAAGTTTCTGCTTTACGCAGACAGCTCTGAAGTTCAACTTTACGCAGACAGCTCTAAACTTTACGCGGGCAGCTCTGAAGCCATGTTTTACGCCAAACAGCCCTGAAGCTCTGCTTTACACGGACAGCTCTGAACTTTACGCGGGCAGCTCTGAAGCCATGTTTTATGCAGAGAGTGACTTCATGTATGTTGGGGGGTTTGATTATAAAAATATGCGAACAATTCCCCAGCATATTTCATGCTTCTACAAGACCCCCTTCAAAGTTTTCGGACTTGGCTAAGTTTGGAATACTTTGAATAAGAAGCATGAAATTGGCACATATTCACTGTCCGCCTCTTTCTGCTAAGTTCGTCAGGTTGGCGTATGTGGGAATGATAGCTCAGAGATGACATAGACGTGAGCTGATCAATGGCCATACCGAGAGGTTATGTACGGTCTTGAGGACATCCCACTGGGGGATTTTTGATATACCTATTACCCTGTTGCACACTTTGGGGTGTGAGTAATAGATTCGAAACAAACCCTATTAGAGGTAATATGAACGTGATAGGTTTTGTGGACTTATCACGACTGGCATACTCCGGATTGGGTACGGGTGATAAGTTGAAACGACTAGCCCTATCAGGGGTTATGTGAACATGATAGTAGAAAGTCGAAGAGAAGAACTATACTCTGAGGTAATATGGACATGGAAAAGTTATTATTCTGTTGGGACAGTAGAGAGACGTAGTTCAAAGAAAATGTGAACATGAACTGACTTTTTCATTGCTGGGGAAAAGGAAAGTAGTTTCGAGGTAATGCGGACTTGAACTATTCGTTTCCATTGAGGACATCCCACCGAGTTTTTTTTGGGTAGACCTATTACTTCTTGTGCACGTTAGTGCAAGTAATAGGTTTGAGACATGCCCTGCCAGAGATAGTTTTTGTGGACATAACATCGCTGGTGTACCTTGGTGAGGACGGGTGATAAGCGGAGATGACAACCGATATCAGAAATAATATGAACGTGATGATCGATAGCCAAAACCAGGAATGTTTGCTCAGAGGTCACTTGGACATGTCAAACTCAGCCGGAGAGAAATATTAGGACAATAGTTCAGAGGTAATATGGACGTGAACTAATATCTGGGACACTCACTGGGGAGAGGTTTGCTGAGTGTGGTCTATCCAAGAATGAAGATAGACTTGAGGGTTGATCCGCTGGGGAGATTGGTAGGACGATAGCTCAGAGATAATGTGAACATGGCTAGCGTCTAACGAGATTGGTTTTAGTAGTCACTGCGAGAGTGTGCAAGTGGACCTGAGGAATGCTCTGCTGGGGAAATTTATGGGACGACATCTCAGAGGTAACATGTACATGGCTAGCTCGGTCAGGAAAAATATTAGGACAGCAGTTCAGAGATAATATGAACGTGAACAAATATCCGAAAAATTTACTGATGAGTGATTTGTTGAATATGGTCTATCCGAACATGAAGATAGACCTAAGGATTGCTCTGCTGGAGAAATTGGTGGGACGACAGCTCAGAGGTAACATGTACATGGCTAGCGTCTAACAAGATTAGTTTTTTGAGTGGCCACTGCGGCAGTGTGCGAGTGGACCTGAGGAATGCTCCGCTGGGGAAATTTATGGGACGACAACTTAGAGGTAATAGGTACATGGCTAGAGCTACTGGAGAGGATATGAGGGTAGTAGTTCAGAGGTAATATGGACGTGAAATAATGGACAAGAGAATGTAGATGGACCTGAGGGTTGGTTGATCCGCCGGGGAGATCGTTAGAATGATAGCTCAGAGGTAAATGTGAACATGACTAGCATCTAACAATATTGGTTTAGGTGGTATATCTACCCCCACACGTAGTTGAGTTGGAGGAACAGGTGATCGATACTCAAATAGGGAAGTTTTCTCAGAGATAAGATGAACATGGCAAACTCTTGGGTTGTGGACTTATTACCCATGGCGTACCTTAAGTATGAGTAATAAGCTGAAATGACTAGCACTATCAGGGGTTATGCGAACGTGATAGTAGAAAGAAAAAAAAGCAAAACTTTGTTCAGAGGTAATATGGACATGGATTAGTTCTGAAAAATATCTTACTTATAGGTAATATGGACATAGTAAGATATTATTCTGTAGGGATAGTGGAGAGTCGTAGTTCAGAGGTAAAATAAACATGAACTGACTTTTTTCTCTGCTAGGGAAAATGAGGATAGTTCAGAGGTAATATGGACTTGAATAATTCGTTTCCATTACGGGCATCCCACATGGGGGTTTTGGTGGACCTATTACTTCTGGTGCACGAGAGTGTAAGTAATAAGTTCGAGAAGAAAACCCTATCAGAGGTAATATGAACATGATAGGTTTTGTGGACTTAACACCGCTGGCGTACCTAAATTTAAGCACGGGTGATAAGTTGAGATGACGACTGATGATAGTCGTAGGGAGAGGTTTGCTCAGAGGTCACTTGGACATGGCAGACTTTTGTGGACTTAACACCACTGGCGTACTTAGAGTTAAGTACGGGTGCTAAGTTGAGATGACAACCGATATCAGAAATAATATGAACGTGATAATTGATAGCCGAACCTGGAAGATTTGCTCAGAGGTAATAGGTACATGGCAAACTTTTGTGGACTTAACACCACTGGCGTACTTAGAGTTAAGTACGGGTGCTAAGTTGAGATGACAACCGATATCAGAGGTAATATGGACATGATAATCGATAGCCGAACCTGGATGGTTTGCTCAGAGGTAATATGGACATGGCAAACTTTTGTGGACTTAACACCACTGGCGTACTTAGAGTTAAGTACGTGTGCTAAGTTGAGATGACAACCGATATCAGAGGTAATATGGACATGATAATCGATAGCCGAACCTGGAAGGTTCATCTTCAGACTCAAAGGAGATGCTACTATCAGTTTCAGATGATGCTCTGACTATTCGAGGGTGACTACCCCTAGACATGTCATTGTCTGGTTCTTGGGAATCACCGTCCTCACGGCATGATGGGTTGGTATGGATCATCAGAAGATTGATACTCCCGACTTGCAGAGTTACTGTGGGTCTTGAGGTTAGCAGGACCATATTTTCCTTGAGGTCCAGAGTTTGCATTGTGGTACTCATGGTATGCATCATTACCTCAAAGGCATCGAGTCGTTGGCGGTCGCTGAGCCCTTCCGCCTTGGGTTCTTGAGTCGCACTGTCCTCAGGGAAGACGGTCATAGTTGCATCATCTTCAGACTAAAAGAAGATGCTACTCTCAGTTTCAGATGATGCTCTGACTATTCGAGGGTGACTCCCCCTCAGCCTGTCATGGTCTGTTCCTTTGATGTGGTCAAAGGGTACATCTGCCTTATCATAGACGGGAGATATAATTTTACGCGCAGGGCGTGTTTGAAATTTTTGGATTGGCACCGAGGTATTGCCAGAAGTTGTGTCTACCATATCACAGACATGAGACGAAGGTTTACGCGCAATGCGTGTTTGGGACTTCTGGATTGGCACTGAGGCATTGCCAGAAGTTTTGTCTACCAAGTTACAAACGGGAGACAAAGTTTTGTCCACATGGCGTGTTTGAGACTTCTGGATTGGCACTGAGGCATTGCCAGAAGTCTAGTCTATCACGTCACAGAATGGAGATAAATTTTCACGCACAGGGCGTGTTGGCACAACTTTGTTGATCAGAGAGTGAGAGCTTGCAGGAAGGGTAGAGGACGTCTTAGGCATCCATACTTTACGCAACTTCCTATTGTTATGGACAGAGGAGGAATGAGAGCTACCCCCTGCATGAAGCATATCTTCATAGGCAGATTGGTCGAACTGGACGACCAAAGTCTTCTTTTTCGATCCGATGGATACAACATCGTGTTGAGCAATTGCTTTCTCGATAGATGAGAAAGTTGTCCCCAGCAGAGTCGCCATTTTGTTTGAAATAAATAAATTTTTGGTTTATACAAAACCTTTTTGTTTACAAACGAGAAAAAAGAAATGTACAATTAATCCTATACGAGGATGTTAGGTACAATCAAATGATTCTGGGGAAGTATTGCTATAGAAGTCTGATCTGCGGTCGATCATTTTGCTCCTTGGACTACACGATGATGAAGAAGTGCTGTAGAAGAAGCTTCAAACTTTCTCTGAACTGAAGACAAAAGCCAGTCAAAGGAAAGTTGCAGTTATGATTTAACTCAATTTGAATACAAAACACTATCAGAGGTAATATGGACATGATAAGTTTTAAAGTTTCAAATTAGTTAAACATATCTATTCAGAGGTCGTATGAACATGATAGAATATGATTCCTCCTCCTCCTCCTCTCCGCTCTTTTCTGATCTCCTGCCTCTGTGCTGATCTTCCTTGATCCTCTCTTCCCTGTGACCAGGGGTCTCTATTTATAGAGATCAATTAGATAACTGTCTAGCTGGCGTAGAAGGCCAAACTGTGAAGAAAGTTGTATCTTTTATGCGGCGGTTATAATAACTGCTACCCATGTTCAAATAATCTTCTGAATCTGCATATGACACATGTCCTATTATAAGGTAACGCGTATAACTGCTTCTCGAAGATCATGGTATGCAAGCCACGTAGGTAACTGCTCCTGCGTAAAGATGGTTGGCGTAAAAGACAAATAACTGTCTTATTGGAGTAAAAGCCAAATAGCTGTCTTGTTGGCGTAAAAGTCAAATAGCTGTCTTGTTGGCGTAAAAGGCCAAACTGTGAAGAAGACTGCCTCCTTTACGCTACGGTTATGACAACTGCTATCTACGTTCAAATAATCTTCTGAATCTGCGTGTGACACGTATCCCTTCATAAGGTAACGTGTATAACTGCTTCTCGAAGATCATGGCATGCAAGCCACGTAGGTAACTGCCCCTTGCATAAAGATGGTTGGCGTAAAAGCCAAATAACTGTCTTGTTGGCGTAAAAGCTAAACTGTGAAGAAGACTGCCTCCTTTACGCTGCGTAAAACTGGAGGATTCATGAATAATAGATAAATAGCCAATTATCCATCACGACTGAGGTCTTGAGCGTATTCTGGGCTAAATAGCCTTATCACGTACCTTTGCAAATATAGCCGAGTTGGCTTATTTCGACGAGACAGCATATGACGTACTCCTATAGTTGAAAATAGCCTGGTTGGTATAAAATGCAAGGATGGTGATGTGAGCGTATTAGTCACAGTTTTAGTTTTCCCAGTCAATTATCCATCACGACTGAGGTCTTAAGCATATTCTGGGCTAAATAGTCTTATCACGTACCTTTACAAATATAGCCGAGTTGGCATATTTCGAGGAGATAGCATACGGCATACTCCTATAGTTGAAAATAGCCTGGTTGGCGTAAAATACAAGGATGGTGATGTGAGTGTATTAGTCACAGTTTTAGCTCTCCCAGTAATGACAAAATCTAAAGAATAGAATAAAATCTCGTGCATTAAATACAGAGATATGCTTCCATCTCGTGCATTAAATGCAGAGATATGCCTCGAGCTCTGTACGAGAAACAGCTTTTGACGTGGCGTCTGATTTTGTCTTATCTTGAGCGTAAAAACTCATTTCTGGGTCTCTGTGCAAAATTATCATCACAGTCGTTCTTTATGCAGGAAGGTATAACAACCTTTTACGCCAAACAGCCTTGAAGTTTCTGCTTTACGCAGATAGCTCTGAAGCTCAACTTTATGCGGATAACTCTGAACTTTATGCGGGCAGCTCTGAAGCAATATTTTATGCCAAACAGCCCTGAAGCTCTGCTTTACACGGACAGCTCTAAACTTTACGCGGGCAGCTCTGAAGCCATGTTTTACGCAGAGAGTGACTTCATGTATGTTGGGGGGTTTGACTGTAAAAATACGCGAATAATTCCCCAGCATATTTTATGCTTCTACAAGACCCCCTTCAAAGTTTTTGGACTTGGCTAAGTCTGGAATACTTTGAATAAGAAACATGAAATTGGCACATATTCACTGTCTGCCTCTTTCTGCTAAGTTCGTCAGGTTGGCGTATATGGGGATGATAGCTCAAAGATGACATAGACGTGAGCTGATCAATGGCCATACCGAGAGGTTATGTATGGTCCCGAGGACATCCCACTGGGGGATGTTTGATATACCTATTACCCTGTTGCACACTTTGGGGTGTGAGTAATAGATTTGAAACAAACCCTATCAGAGGTAATATGAACGTGATAGGTTTTGTGGACTTATCACGACTGGCATACTCCGGATTGGGTACGGATGATAAGTTAAAACGACTAGCCCTATCAGGGGTTATGTGAACGTGATAGTAGAAAGTCGAAGAGAAGAACTTTACTCAGAGGTAATATGGACATGGAAAAGTTATTATTCTGTAGGGACAGTGGAGAGACGTAGTTCAAAGAAAATATGAACATGAACTGACTTTTTCTCTGCTGGGGAAAAGAAAAGTAGTTCCGAGGTAATGCGGACTTGAACTATTCGTTTCCATTGAGGACATCCCACCGGTTTTTTTTGGGTAGACCTATTACTTCTTGTGCACGTTAGTACAAGTAATAGGTTTGAGATAGGCCCTGCCAGAGATAGTTTTTGTGGACATAACACTGCTGGTGTACCTTGGTGAGGATGGGTGATAAGCGGAGATGACAACCGATATCAGAAATAATATGAACGTGATGATCGATAGCCAAAACCAGGAATGTTTGCTCAGATGTCACTTGGACATGTCAAACTCAGCCGGGGAGAAATATTAGGACAATAGTTCAGAGGTAATATGGACGTAAACTAATAACTGGGACACTCACTGGGGTGTGGTTTGCTGAGTGTGGTCTATCCAAGAATAAAGATAGACCCGAGGGTTGATCCGCTGGGGAGATTGGTAGGACGATAGCTCAGAGATAATATGAACATGGCTAGCGTCTAACGAGATTGGTTTTAGTGGTCACTGCGAGAGTGTGCAAGTGGACCTGAGGAATGCTCCGCTGGGGAAATTTATGGGACGACAGCTCAGAGGTAACATGTACATGGCTAGCTCGATCAGGAAAATATTAGGACAGCAGTTCAGAGGTAATATGGACATGAACAAATGTCCAAAAAATTCACTGATGAGTGATTTGTTGAATACGGTCTATCCGAACATGAAGATAGACCTAAGGATTACTCTGCTAGAGAAATTGGTAGGACGACAGCTCAGAGGTAACATGTACATGGCTAGCGTCTAACGAGATTAGTTTTTTGAGTGGCCACTGCGGCAGTGTGCGAGTGGACTTGAGAAATGCTCCGCTAGGGAAATTTATGGGACAATAGCTCAGAGGTAATAGGTACATGGCTAGCGCTACTGGAGAAGATGTGAGGGTAGTAGTTCAGAGGTAATGTGGACGTGAAATAATGGCCAAGAGAATGTAGATGGACCTGAGGGTTGGTTGATCCACCGGGGAGATCGTTAGAATGATAGCTCAGAGGTAAATATGAACATGGCTAGCATATAACAGTATTGGTTTAGGTGGTATGTCTACCCCCACACATAGTTGAGTCGGAGAAACAGGTGATCGATACTCAAATAGGGAAGTTTGCTCAGAGGTAAGATGAACATGGCAAACTCTTGGGTTGTGGACTTATTACCCATGGCGTACCTTAAGTACGCATAATAAGCTGAAATGACTAGCACTATCAGGGGTTATGCGAACGTGATAGTAGAAAGAAAAAAAAGCAGAACTTTACTCAGAGGTAATATGGACATGGAAAGTTCTGAAAAATATCTTACTTACAGGTAATATGGACATAGTAAGATATTATTCTGTGGGGATAGTGGAGAGTCATAGTTCAGAGGTAAAATGAACATGAACTGACTTTTTTCTCTGCTAGGGAAAATGAGGATAGTTCAGAGGTAATATGGACTTGAATAATTCATTTTCATTGTGGGCATCCCACATGGTGGTTTTGGTGGACCTATTACTTCTTGTGCACGAGAGTGTAAGTAATAAGTTCGAGATAAAAACCCTATCAGAGGTAATATGAACATGATAGGTTTTGTGGACTTAACACCGCTGACGTACCTAAATTTAAGCATGGGTGATAAGTTGAGATGACGACTAATGATAGTCGTAGGGAGAGATTTGCTCAGAGGTCACTTGGACATGGCAGACTTTTGTGGACTTAACACCACTGGCGTACTTAGAGTTAAGTACGGGTGCTAAGTTGAGATGACAACCGATATCAGAAATAATATGAACGTGATAATCGATAGCCGAACCTGGAAGATTTGCTCAGAGGTAATAGGTACATGGCAAACTTTTATGGACTTAACACCACTGGCGTACTTAGAGTTAAGTACGGGTGCTAAGTTGAGATGACAATCGATATCAGAGGTAATATGGACATGATAATCGATAGCCGAACTTGGAAGGTTTGCTCAGAGGTAATATGGACATGGCAAACTTTTGTGGACTTAACACCACTGGCGTACTTAGAGTTAAGTACGGGTGCTAAGTTGAGATGACAACCGATATCAGAGGTAATATGGACATGATAATCGATAGCCGAACCTGGAAGGTTCATCTTCGGACTCAAAGGAGATGCTACTCTCAGTTTCAGATGATGCTCTAACTATTCGAGGGTGACTACCCCTAGACATGTCATTGTCTGGTTCTTGGGAATCACCGTCCTCACGGCATAACGGGTTGGTATGGATCATCAGAAGATTGATACTCCCGGCTTGCAGAGTTACTGCGGGTCTTGAGGTCAGCAGGACCATGTTTGCCTTGAGGGCCAGAGTTTGCATTGTGGCACTCATAGTATGCATCATTACCTCAAGCGCATCGAGTCGTTGGCGATCGCTGAGCCCTTCCGCCTTGGGTTCTTGAGTCGCACTGTCCTCAGGGAAGACGGTCATAGTTGCATCATCTTCAGACTAAAAGAAGATGCTACTCTCAGTTTCAGATGATGCTCTGACTATTCGAGGGTGACTCCCCCTCAGCCTGTCATGGTCTGTTCCTTTGATGTGGTCAAAGGGTACATCTGCCTCATCATATACGGGAGATATAATTTTACGCGCAGGGCATGTTTGAAATTTTTGGATTGGCACTGAGGCATTGCCAGAAGTTGTGTCTACCACGTCATAGACAGGAGATGAAGGTTTACGCGCAATGCGTGTTTGGGACTTCTGGATTGGCACTGAGGCATTGCCAGAAGTTTTGTCTACCACGTTACAAATAGGAGACAAAGTTTTGCCCATATGGCATGTTTGAGACTTCTGGATTGGCACTGAGGCATTGCCAGAAGTCTTGTCTACCACGTCAAAGACGGGAGACAAATTTTTACGCAAAGGGCGTATTGGCACAACTTTGTTGATCAGAGAGTGAGAGCTTGCAGGAAGGGTAAAGGACGTCTTTGGCATCCATACTTTACGCAGCTTCCTGTTGTTATGGACAGAGGAGGAATGAGAGCTACCCCCTGCATGAAGCATGTCTTCATAGGCAGATTGGTCGAACTGGACGACCAAAGTCTTCTTCTTCTATCCGATGGATACAATATCGTGTTGAGCAATTGCTTTCTCGTTAGATGAGAAAGTTGTCCCCAGCAGAGTCGCCATTTTGTTTGAAATAAACAAATTTTTGGTTTATACGAAAACTTTTTGTTTACAAACGAGAAAAGAGAAATGTACAATTAATCCTATACGAGGATGTTAACTACAATCAAATGATTCTGGGGAAGTATTGCTATAGAAGTCTGATCTGCGGTCGATCATTTTGTTCCTTGGACTACACGATGATGAAGAAGTGCTGTAGAAGAAGCTTCAAACTTTCTCTGAACTGAAGGCAAAAGCCAGTCAAAGGAAAGTTACAGGTAGGATTCAACTCAATTTGAATACAAAACACTATCTGAGGTAATATGGACATGATAGGTTTTGAAGTTTCAAATTAGTTAAACATATCTATTCAGAGGTCGTATGAACATGATAGAATATGATTCCTCCTCCTCCTCTTCGGTCTTTTTTGATCTCCCATCTCTGTGCTGATCTCCCTTGATCCTCTTTTCCCTGTGACCAGGGGTCTCTATTTATAGAGATCAATCAGATAATTGTCTAGCTGGCGTAGAAGGCCAAACTGTGAAGAAAGTTGCATCTTTTACACAGCGGTTATAATAACTGCTATCCATGTTCAAATAATCTTCTGAATCTGCATATGACACGTGTCCCATTATAAGGTAACGCGTATAACTGTTTCTCGAAGATCATGGCATGCAAGCCACGTAGGTAACTGCCCCTGCATAATGATGGTTGGCGTAGATGCCAAATAACTGTCTTGTTGGCGTAAAAGCCAAATAGCTATCTTGTTGGCGTAAAAGTCAAATAGCTGTCTTGTTGGCGTAAAAGGCCAAACTGTGAAGAAGACTGCCTCCTTTATGCTGCGGTTATGACAACTGCTACCCACGTTCAAATAATCTTCTGAATCTGTGTGTGACACGTATCCCTTCATAAGGTAACGCGTATAACTGTTTCTCGAAGATCATGGCATGCAAGCCACGTAGGTAACTGCCCCTTGCATAAAGATGGTTGGCGTAAAAGCCAAATAACTGTCTTGTTGGCGTAAAAGCCAAACTGTGAAGAAGATTGCCTCCTTTACGCTGCGTAAAACTGGAGGATTCATGAATAATAGATAAATAGCCAATTATCCATCACGACTGAGGTCTTGAGCGTATTCTGGGCTAAATAGCCTTATCACGTACCTTTGCAAATATAGCCGAGTTGGCTTATTTCGAGGAGACAGCATACGACGTACTCCTATAGTTGAAAATAGCCTGGTTGGTATAAAATGCAAGGATGGTGATATGAGCGTATTAGTCACAGTTTTAGTTTTCTCAGTCAATTATCCATCACGACTGAGGTCTTAAGCATATTCTGGGCTAAATAGTCTTATCACGTACCTTTGCAAATATAGCCGAGTTGGCATATTTCGAGAAGATAGCATACGACATACTCCTATAGTTGAAAATAGCCTGGTTGGCGTAAAATGCAAGGATGGTGATGTGAGTGTATTAGTCACAGTTTTAGCTCTCCCAGTAATGACAAAATCTAAAGAATAGAATAAAATCTCGTGCATTAAATGCAGAGATATGCTTCTATCTCGTGCATTAAATGCAGAGATATGCCTCGAGCTCTGTACGAGAAACAGCTTTTGACGTGACGTCTGATTTTGTCTTATCTTGAGCGTAAAAACTCATTTCTGGGTCTCTGTGCAAAATTATCATCACAGCCGTTCTTTACGCAGGAAGGTATAACAACCTTTTACGCCAAACAGCCTTAAAGTTTTTGCTTTATGCAGACAGCTCTGAAGCTCAGCTTTACGCGGACAGCTCTGAACTTTACGCGGGCAGCTCTGAAGCCATATTTTACGCCAAACAGCCCTGAAGCTCTGCTTTACGGGGACCGCTCTGAACTTTACGCGGGCAGCTCTGAAGCCATGTTTTATGCAGAGAGTGACTTCATGTATATTGGGGATTTTGAATGTAAAAATATGCGAACAATTCCCCAGCATATTTCATGCTTCTACACTCTGCATCCAAAGTAAACTATAAGAGGCGCACAGAGGAATCAAGGCAGGATGCAAGTCAAGAAATTATTTTAAAGTTGATATAGAGGTCAAGAACAGATCAACAAGTGGATGAGATCCTATAATTTATCCTATCCTAATCGCAGGCTTACTCATGCTAGAATTAACTTAGTTTGCCTTGGACAGGGAAGGACAAATCGGTAAGTCGATAAGTCTCGCCGTGTTTTCTCTTATATCGTAAGGCACACTGCCATACGCGTTAAGTTTTTTATATATGCCATGAAACTGATCCTAAGACAACTAGAAAGACGATATAATAGTTGGTGTACGAACCTATATTACGTGTTTGGATTTGTCGAGCGGGCGAGTAGCTTTCCCATCAGTGCATTCATGTACTGATAATCCACCAGATTATTTACAGGGTACGGGAGAACCTTGTTCGGTGCAGATGCCTCCCTCGTGCTAAGTCATGGAGTTCACTCCGAAGCCTTGGAATGCTGGGTCCAGAACTGAAGCACATATACAAGACATAATATTGGAACATCGCCTGTACATCATTCCACAATGTAGCCACTTGGCACGCTTTTACTATTTCAGAGAGAGAGGCTTGAGCGACTTATAATCTCGGCTATACGCCGCCTGTAACACTTGTTTATATCAATAAAGAGTTTTTTTACTTCAACTTATGTGATTCATTGCTTTCGCTATTGACGACTCAGCGAACTTGTTACCAATCGCCTATGCGTTTATAATTTCGCTGTACATGGACAATCTGTGTGACTCTATGGCTTAGATCTCGTATCGCTAGCCAATGAACCATGGCCATGCACGGGCGTGGCTTATGTTCGTGCGGCATCACGCCCAGATGGGCTAAAGCAATTATCCCGTGGGAGCGCTGGCACGGTGATTCTTGCCTAGCGGGGACGACTGATTAGCCTGCGGGAGATCTGGACGTGACCGTTTGGTATCAGAGCTTGGCTATATGCTTTTGGACTTTGTTTCGATTTTCTCAGTTTTGAAAGCTCGTTCGTGGGTTATGTGCACTCTCTCTCAATGTCCAACAAAATATTCCAACAATGAGTCTAAATACTTTCAAAAATATGCATTTAAATGATATGATTGCTTGTATAAAATTATAATATGATTAGTCCTTTGTGCCAACCTGTGCTAGACCCTTTGGGGATTAGACTCGTGCTAGAATTGCGACTTATGTGCAAACTCGAAAAACCTATACATGTTTGCCCAACTGGTTAGTGCAAAATTGAATATTGTCTGAACGGTTTGCTTTGTACACAACCATTGGCTAGTTTTGCAAAGTATTATATGCCAAGACCCTTTGGTGCAAGCTAGTTGCAAGCGAGATTTGGATATCGTTCAGGAATAAGACAAGTCAGACTTAGAATGCCAACCGATAGAATATTCTCGGATTTATCGCTTAGGTGAATATAGAGAATCATGCTTGAATTTTGGGAAATAGCTCGGACGATATTTTGTGTCGGAAGATACAAATTGATTAAGGATTGATTGGATGACTCAATTCCGAGTGGTGTATGGATCACTTAGAAACGTTCAAACGGATTCATAGTTCTCGTGCAATTTTGGATTGAAATAAATGGATTGAACTTGAATACAATATCGCTCGAATAGAAGTTGGCCGAAAATAAATATTGTGTTTCGAAGAAAGAGCTGAACGAAAATGGATTTAGCTTGTAGTTCGGAAGAACGGTCTTGAAATCAAGTTTGGAAAGATAACTCTTAAAATCGGTCCCAACGAGAATGGTTATCCTGCGGGAGCGCCGACGTGGTAATTTCACGTACGGCGGGGATGATCGAACTCACAGGAACATGTTCGTTGATTATTCTAAACGAACTCGATGAATAGAACATATCAAAATGGAGTAGACTTGGGTTTGAATAATTGAAACTATTTGCTTGAGGAATAAAAGGAGTAGACTATAGATTTACTGAACGGTAATATTTTAGTTGAATGATTTTGCTAGACGATTTAAAATTACTTCATAAATGGATATAACTTGGATAAAGCAAGGTAAAAATGATAAGGTGTCTCGATTGTGCCAAAGAAAACCATAACATTCAAACATTCTTGTCTTGTATGAACGTAACTCTATGCTCGTGCATGCGTCATGCCCGGATTAGGACGATTATCCAGCGGGAGCGTTGACGTGGTAAGCTCACGTCGAACGAGGGTGATCGAACTTGCGGGAGACCGGAGCGTGACAAACTTATGGATTATCTTAACTTTTGGTTCGACATGATAAGACGAATTTGGAATGCAAGTGATTAAAAATGTTTCGATGGATAAGTTAGTCTAAAATCTGAAATAAATCACGCTTGATGGTTTCGTGAACGGACACGTAAATTAGGTTGAATGACTTAGAGTTAAACTAAAGGTATAAAATCGAATCTTGGCTTGGTGGACTAGACTTGGAATTGATAAGTATTCTATCAAAATATGTTTGGAGGGATAGACTGTACAAATTACTAGGCTCGTCCTACAACTTGGATATGTCATAGGATTTTACTGAACAAACTTGAACCCCGTACAAACGAACGTGTTATTGAGAGTAGGATAATCAGTGCTCGATGTTTAGAAATCTGAGTGAAATGAGCTTGGGTAGAATACCCCGTGCAAATGAACAATGGTTTGACCCTAGGAATTGGGGCGAGCATCGTGCGACGAATTTGCACGATGTATCGTGTGCTTGAACTTGTACCTATGACCTTGTGAGATGACCTAGCAATTAGGCAGACGACCCTATGCTGAGTGAATGAACCTGTGTTACCGACTTTACCATATTGCTTGAACAAGCTATACAGCTGGAGAAGCAAGACTTAGGGTTAGACTTGGGAACGATAACGTGTGCTATGTTTGACCCGAACGGATGAACGCTAGTCGGTAAACCGAACAAATTGTGCTTAACGGTAGTGCAAACACTTAAAATTGAGTTGGAATATAAAATAATATGGAATTGGATTGACCCTATCGAAAGAACCCTTGAGATATTCGCAAGTAGCTTGTCCGATTTTACTATCTCTAAGTTTGGTTGAATGCATATATTTGAGGGGCGCCTTGAACGTATGTACGATCCAAGACTCAAGAAGATGTGAAACTCGAGTGCTAAGACTTCGCTATCGCTAAGTTGGTTGGCGTGCTCATGCTAGAGGTGCACTTCAAATATGTTGTAAAACCCCAAATTCTAAAAACCCTATTTATCTTTTTAATTAATTATTTAATTAATTTGTAGTAATTATTAGCTAATTAGAGGAAATAGGATTTATTTTTATTTTTATTTAGGTGTTTGTGCATTTAGGGGATTTATGGAGCAATTATAAATTTTTCCTAATTTATTCCATGTAGGAGATCCTGTGGACAGTTGATGGATTAATTGTATGCACTAAATAATTTTTCTCGAATTATATATATATATATATATATATATATATATATAAGATTATTAAAAAGAATAATAGAAGAAAAAGAATAGAAAAGAATTAGAAAAGAAATGAAAAGGAATAGAAAAAGAAAGAAATAAGAAAAAGAGAAATAAAGAAATAAACTCTTAATGAATTACAAAACCCAAAACCCATATCCTTTCCCTACCCGGCCCGTTAAGGAAACTTAAGAAACAGCAGCAGCAGGCCGCAACTTTCCCTCCCGCGAGCGGAAGTCCCCGACCCGCTCCCTCTTTCTCGACCTATATATATATGCTTCACACCCCCAAAACCTAACCCTAAAACCATCTTCCCATCTCGACCAGACCGTCGCCTCCAGCCGCAACTCACCAGAGAACCACCGGAGTTCCCCCACACGGCCGACCGCGACCCCGCGCACAACCCGCGACAGAAACTGAACTGCAGCATACCTGTGTTCAAGCCCTGATTCCCGTGCCCTCGCTCGACCAAACTCGACCCCGTCTTCACCGGTACGTTCACGACTTAACCCCCTTCCATATCTATATGTTAGTTGACCTCGAACAGCGCGTAAACCTTGTTTGATAATAAACGAAAGAAATGAAATAAGGTTTATACGGAACCCTCTCTTTGGTTTACAAACAAGAAGTACAATTAATCCTATACGAGGATGTCAAGTACAAATTTTAATCTGGATAAATATTGCTATAGGAGTATGATCTGTGGTCGATCACTTTGTCCCTTGGTACACACGATGATGAAGAAGCTTCAAAGATTACAAAGGGGAGTGGATGCTTGATGCCAAAATCGTCGATCACTACTCTCTGTCTGTGCTCTGGATTCTTCTCTCTAAAAAATCAATTTCTGACCTTCGACCAACTCTTCGCCCCTCGACCCCTGTTAATAGAGGTCTCTATTTATAGGGTTTGGTGACAGCAACCGTCCAGTCGGCGTAGAAGCCGGACAGTGGAGAGTGTAGCACTTTTTATGCGGCGGTTACAATAACTGCCACCCACGTATAAATGATCTTCTGAATCTGCGTGTGACGCATGTCCCATTATGAGATAATACGTATAACTGCTGTGAAGATCACGGCATGCAAGCCACGTAGGTAGCTGTCTCTTGCGTAGAAAGGTTGGCGTAGAAGCCAATAACTGTCACCATGGCGTAGAAGCCAAATAGTTGTCAAGTTGGCATAGAAGCCAAGTAGGCGTGGAAGCCCAGTAGGCGTAGAAGCCTGATGCTGTATGGATAGGTAGCTAGCGTAAAAGATAGCCGATCCTCCTTCCTTGACTGAGGTCTTGAGCGTATTCTGGACCAAATAGCTTTATCACGCACCAATGCAAATATAGCCTGAGTTGGCGTATTCCAAGGAGATAGCATACGGCGTACTCCTATAGTTAAAAATAGCCAGGTCGGCATATTTCAAGGAGATAGCGTACAGCGTGCTCCTGTAGCTGAAAATAGCCTGATGGCGTAATATGCAGAGGTGATGATGTGGACGTATTAGCCGTAATTATGGCTCACCCAGTCTTTGAAAATAGAACCAAATCTCTTGCATTAAATGCAGAGATCTGCCCCCATCACACGCATTAACTGCAGAGATGTGCCTCAAGCTCTGTACGAAGAGCAACTTTTGATGTGGCGGTTTATTTTGTCTTCTACGGAGCGTAAAAGCTCACATCTGCATGTATAAAACTAGGCAGTATATTCCCTTGAATGCGTAAAAGAAATTTATATCAAGGAAATGTCACTAAACGACAGTCTGGGTCCCTGTGCCGAACCATCATTACAGCCGTCGTCTAGATAGTTGTGCAGTACTCTTTGTTAAGAGTCAGGTTCACTGCACGATCTGACAGGTTCATTCGAGGAATACGAAGAGTTCTCCGTACAACTTCCCACTGCATTAAAAGCGAGTAGGTTTTACGCCTAGGGGGCGATGCAACAACCTTTTTACACTGAAGCAGCCTGGGAATACTGCATTATGTGGGTTATCCTGGAGCTATATTTTACGTTGTACTAGCGATGAGGCTCTGTTGTATGCCGATGACTCTGAAGTCATGTCTTACGCCACACAGTACTGAAACTCTGCTTTTACGCGGGTTTTATGCATACTGCGTATAATTCTGCAGCGTATTTTGCATGCTTCTACAAGACCCCCTTCAAAGTTTTTAAATTCTTCGTAATTTGAAACACTTTGAATGAAGCATGAAACGATCAAGTCTGACTCGTTCCTCGAGGCTGATTTCTCGACGAATTTTTAGGATCTTTGTTGGGATTCGGTATGTTCTCCTTTGCTTATATAAAGGCTGTTGAGTTAACCTGTTCTTCCCACATTTCCTTCACCATACAGAGATGGTTGCCGGGGTTCGTCTTGCTGGCTTGAGGAAGAAGAAGATCATGTTCTTCCAGCATGTAAGGAGCCAAAAAAGAAGGCGTCTTCGAACAAATGTCTTCTGTAACGATGGATCATGGAAGGATATCATAGCTTCCTTTGCTCGGGATAATCAACAATTTTATATGGCGATTCATCCAGGAGAGAGGAAGGGTCACATTCGACCATACAGCTTCCAAGCTATATTTTCTCCCGTTATGACGGTGGACGAGGGCAGACAAACTAGCCCCGTCTTCCAGTATTGAGTTGGGTCTGAATCCCAACTCCATCTGTCATGGCATATGGAGGATGGGCTCTTGAAAAATTTATACAGGTCCAGTTTTGTATCCTCCCGCCGTTAATCATTTTTTTTGTTAATCGTCCGCGGAAGCCGATTAATCTGCTGTAGAAGACAATAAAGATCTCCACCAATACGAGAATTTGGCAGAACAGATTCTTGGTGTAATCCTAAATGAAAATGAGAAACCCTTTGTAGCATAAGGATCTCCATCATATGTAATCATGAAGATGAAAAATCCTTTGTAAAATGGATTTTCATCATATATAATCATGATTAATAAAGTTGTCTTCTTTTATGCATCTGATGATTTGCCATATTTTTTTGCTGAGATGAAGTCTGAATATGTATAGCTTCGACACGTCTGAATAACTTTACGCCGACTCTGATAAA
This sequence comes from Iris macrosiphon, assembly GCA_036927795.1. Taxonomy (NCBI): domain Eukaryota; kingdom Viridiplantae; phylum Streptophyta; class Magnoliopsida; order Asparagales; family Iridaceae; genus Iris; species Iris macrosiphon. Next base: position 152,817 of record JAYESA010000169.1, read on the forward strand.
AAGAGTATCTGGTCTCGTCTCGTCTTTTACGCGTAACTGAAGACGCGTAGAAAACTGCTTTAGCATTTAAGTCGCATATTCGAACAGTCATGCTGTTTTGAACGAGGAGTCACATAGAATTCTGAACTGTCACTTCTCTGATAAGAAGAATTCTTGTTCAGATCATCGTCTTCAAGGGTGATTTCCCAAAAATCCCTTGAAACAGAGCGAGAAATGGCCGTCAAAACTGGCCATACTTGAACTGCAGAGAAAATATTCAGACTGGATTTTGGATGAACTTCCAATCGACCAGAGAAGAAGAGTCATTTTCCATGTTGAACCCTGTATGCTTTGGGTACTTAGGCTATTTTGAGGCCAAGAAGGAGCATCTTCTGCGTGAACCTTTGTAATTGGCCGCCTTGAGAATTGTTCAGATATACGCATACTCTGGCCTACGTATTTTAAGATATGCGGAAAGTCATAGATCCGTAGTGTGGATGAGCATAAAATCGTAAGTTTGTAACCTCTCGAGCGTAAAAGCTACTGAGCATAAGAGCATCCAGGCATAAAACTGTAGATTTATAGCCTCTGAAAAGAAAAACTTCCGAGTGTGAAGTCGTAGATTTGTCGCCTCTGAGCGTAAAAAGCTTCTGAGCATGAAATCATAGATTTGTAGCCTCTGAGCGTGAAGTCATAGGTTTGTAGCCTCTCGAGCATAAAGGCTACCGAACGTAAAAGCATCTGGACATAAAACCATAGACTTATAGCCTCTGAGCGTAAAACCGTAGATTGGTGGCTTCTCGAGCGTAAAAGCTCCTTGGCGTAAAATCACGAATCTGCTCTGCACGAAAAAAACTTTTTGAATTCGTTGACTATCCGCCTTCCCTGAGTAATAGGCTGACGTGGTCCCCAATCATAATCGAATATTAAATATCGAATTTGGTTAGGGATTCGAAGAGTTTATCTGAACTCTATAAATACCCCAAGGCCTTTAGAGAAAAACTTTCATCTGTCTTTTGCGAAAGAAAAACCTTCGTCTCTTTGAGAACTCTTCTTCGTTTCTTCTCTGAGTACTCTGAGTTTTTAGTAATGGCACCAAAAAAATCTTCGACTGCTAAGGGGAAGAAAGCTGCCTCATCTTCTCGCTCCTCTGCCCAAGCAAGAGCGACTCCCATTGGGCAGAGCGAACCTCGCTCGGAACGAAGTGTCCCACCGTCAAGCTGTGCACCGGGCGTTATAGGTAAAGCTTTTGGGACGACAAAAATGAAGAAAACCCTTCGCACATGTTGTACGTGAACGTGCTAGGTCATCTTCTGTGCTGAGAGCCTCTTCGAGGAAGATAATGCACAGAGATATTTTATCTTGTACGCCCACATTCCTAATGTGTCAGCGTAAAAACTCCAATTTTTTGCAGTCTGGCGTAAAAGCTTTGACTGTCGAAATTTGGCATATACTACAAATTTTGAGTGTTACGCTCTGGATAAAAATTTCGGCATAATAACTCAAACTTTGGCAGTCTGGCGTAAAAACACAGACTGTCAGATTTTTGTATATACTGCCAATCTTGGATTTTACACCTCGGAATGAGATTCCAGCGTAAAAACTCAAGTTTTTACAGTCTTGGCGTAAAAGCACAGACTATTGTTCTTTGGCATAAGCTGCAAGACTGTGAGGACTAGTATAGAAACTGACATATTTTTCTTGTACTTTGTAGTTAACTTGCAGATACCTCCGTTGGCTGAGGTGATGGGTTCTGCTGCTGGGATGCTGAACTCTAATTACCTGGAGGATTTATCCCATGTGACGTTCCCTATTTCTGGAACCCAGTATCCTGAAGGAAGGGGAATTCTGATATCGTCTCAAGGAGAACGAATGCTATTGAGTATGATCAACGGGGAGCCCCTGACGTATCTTGATAGGGACAAATATATAAAACCAGCTTTCCTATTCGGGGATATGATTGATAAATAATCCCAGACGAAGCCCAAGAAGGAAAACTGGGTTTTTACTGCTGAGGGCATGGTCATGTACCTGCCCAGGATGCCGAGAGATTACCCTATCTCGGCATTCTTCCATGCTACGCATCCGAGGAAGATGTCGTAGACTCTGACCCCTAATCTTCACGGCCAGCCAGGGAAGATATTTTATCAGAAGGGATCAGACCAAGGGTTATTTGTAAGCCGCCCTTCCGGCCCGGTCATGCCTTTCAGGGGATTATTTCTGGGCAGCGTCCCGAGTGAAGATACTTCATTGCTCCAACCAGTATTTGGTTACCTCTCAATCCCAACCTATTTTTAGCTTTGATGGAGCGATATATCTCGCTCACTGGGACTTTTGCCACTCCACTGGGGAGTTAGGATTGGCCCTTCACAAAATGGCAGAGATTTCAAGACTGTCAATGGGGGATACTCCTTATGAAGAGTACATTCCCATAAATCGGGAGCTGGGAGATACAAACCCTCGGGTGGTGGCAGTGTACCAAGAGCTGATGTGCCACTATTTAGCGTGCACCGCCTTCTATAATGAGACTTCTGATTTGGCTCACACCATCAAATGGGCGTCCTATCTCTTCTTCCATCATGCCCAGGATGCTAAGCCAGACAAAGTTGTGGATAGCAGGGATAAGCCTTTGAGCCTTCTGAGCGTGCTTAATGCTCAAGTAGTCGATGATCTTATTAAAGACGTTGGGGCTTCCGATCAAGTTCTCGACGAAGGGATATGGAGTTATCCTGCAGGTACTAAAGCCTACAGTTATTTGAGGCATTGTCGCAGGCCTCTGTCAAGGGAAGCTCAACTGGCTGGCTTCCTCTCTGTATGGCTGCGCCGATTGGTAGTACCTGGCATTGCATATTCGGATCGCATTTACCGCAACACCTTATGGCCTGCAGTGCGTCTGGTGTTCGGGGCAAGACTGGGACTGCTCCCTGCCATGGTATGCAGGATACAAGCTGGCCTGAGGGACATTACTGATGGGCTGCTTGCAGATGAAACACGGCGTGATAGCTTTCCCAGGGTAGAATTACCGTTCCTGTATTTGATGGGATGGCTAATTCTTCATAACCCCAGAGTAATGTCTCCCGGCTCTGCCAGTAGTTCGGGGAATAATTTCTTGTTGAATTACAAGAATTCCACTTGGAACGTGACCACCGTCGTAGACTGTCGGTGGGCATTAAATTTTGCTCACAGCTGGAAGCTCTTTTGTATCGTCCCCACTGTACATCTCAATCTACATGGGAGCAGGCTTCAGGACTCAGGTGAAGGGAAGACCGTTCTTTCTCCTGAAGATTTTTGTTGGTTGGTCTGCATTAGACCTTCCCATTTATTATACAGAAGTGAAGACAATTGCTTCTTGGAGCCCTACCTGCCTAGTTGGTTCGCCAGGCAGTTTGGGTATGACCAATTGCACGTGGGCAATGCCATCACCAGCTTCAAGTCCAGGGGTGGACTTATTGATGGAGCGAGAGGATGGTGGTACTTCATAATGGGTTGTACTGTGGCGGCCTTTACTGTGCCCACGACTTCTCTCTCCATGGAGTTGTGCATCCTCCATTCGTACGCCCAGTTTTATGTGGCCATCAATACCTTCTATCGCGATTTTGATATGCGTGGAAGTTTTAGGATGCCTCCGCATAAGTCCGCTGGGAGAGGGAAAGTTCCATTAGTTTCCTCTGACGAGGGTGAAGACTCTGTCAATCTAGATTAGCTTTTGCTGGCAGTACCGAGAGGTATAATACCTCCGCCTGCAGAGCCTCTGGTTATCCCTGGTAAGCGAAGGGCTCCTGTTCTGAAGGAGACTTCCCCTCGCAAGAAAAAGAAGACTGTTAGTGGTCCTGTCAGGACTTCCAGCCATGAGGCTCCTAGGAGTGAGCCTGCTATTTCTCCTGTTGGAGATGATTCTTTGACTAGAGGTCCTTCGCCTATTAGAGAGGGAACCTCCAAAGTTCCGGTTGGCAGTGCCGGAGATTCTTTGCTCGAGGCTGTTGTCGCTGCTACCGCTTCAGGTAGTGGTACGAGATCGCCTTCGAGACTGAGCAAAATAAGATTGCAACCCTTATCCAGACCAGTAACGGGAGTAACCCCTGCTGTGTCTGTAAGTATATCCAGCGAGATTCTACCCGATGAGCCTCGAGTGGATCTTGATGAAGACCTGGAAGAATATCTGCCATTGTCAGTTGGCACACCCCCTTCTCCAGGTATGATAGCTCGTTTAGCATCATTAAGAAATGATTTAGCTGTACTGGCTGCAGACGTACCATATATACCATTGGCCATGGGTAAATATCGTCTTTATGCTTCTTTTAGAAAAATTAACATCATGTTGATATTAACTTTCTCTTGTCTTCTTTTCAGGGGAAGACATCTACGGGGAGGGCAGCGTCGACGCAACTTTTGGCTTTGTTGCAGCTCCTTCCGATGACACGAAGGTGCCCGACTTTGAAGAGGAAATATTTTCGGGTGCTGACTCACCCGAAATAGCTCCAATATCTTGGGAGGAGGATGAGCCTGTCATTACGACTATGCCTCCTTTGAGTACGCCAGCCACTTCGACTGTTGTCGGTGCCTCTACCTTTGTCGCGCCCTCTACTGAAGCGACGACTGTGACGACACCCTCTGCAGTCGTTCCTGAAAGGGGATTCGCCGATATTGCAGCCACTCCCAGCGTCCAATCTGATTTCGTCATGCTGATTGAGCAGTATACTAGTATTTTCTACACCACTTTGAAAATGCTGATATCAATGGTGCTGGAGAAGAATCTAGGTTTTGAGGCTCTGAGGAGGTCCTCCCAGTTTGTGGTAGCGTCGATCAGAGATTTCAACGATGCTGGAAGAGCTGATACACTGGAGCAGACAGTTAATGGTTTAGAACAACCCATTAACAATTATTTGCAATTATCCCAGGGCAGCATTGATGACCTGATTCAGGCTGAATATGACTCTTTGACTGCGAGGCTTGTTGGGGAGATGGAAACTCTGAGCAAGTCCATCGAGGCTCAGCAGAAAGAGATGAATGAGGAGCATGCCGTATTGGAGTATGTCATTCCCCAACTGGCTAAGTGCGAGGCCGAATATGAGGAAGAGGCAGCGAGGGTCCGCCAATTGGAAGACGAACTCGCTAAGGCCAAGAAGAAGGCTCTCTCTGTGTCGGCAGCTCGAGATGTGTTGAATGGCCGAAGGAAAGCGTCTCAGCAGAACCTGGCACGTGTGGGTATCGTCCACGCAGATTTTGTACGTTTTTGTCTGAAATGTCTACCTTGAACAATGAGGAGGCAAGGTTGGAGCGGGCTCGCGCTAACGTCTTGAACTCCAGGAATGAGAAGATGGCCGCACTGGCACAGCAGATCCGTGATTTGATTGCTCCTCCCTAATGATGTACTATTTGCTTTTATATGTAATTTGCTCTTTCTGGAGATAATAAAGAGACTTTATCTGACTTTGGTGGACCCATCATTTTTGAATATAAATGACAGGCTAGGGTGAAAGTGATATCAGAGGTAATATGGACGTGATATACTTTCGGTAAGCTTCAGCTGGACATGTCTATTCAGAGATTATATGGACATGATAGAATATGATCCAACTAAAATTTGTACACAAAACACTATCAGAGGTAATATGGACGTGATAGGTTTTGATGTTCCAAATTAGTTAGACATATCTATTCAGAGGTTATATGGACATGATAGAATATGCTCCAACTAGTTCTTTGGAGGTAGTGTTGTCAGAACGAGATCTTCACCATACTTCGTTGAGCAAAGGAGATTAAGCTTAGTACCTCTTCAGGAATTTGCTGTTGATAGGAGCCATTAACAAGTCTCCGTTAGGCTTGGCTAATCTATAAGCGCCGTTTGAGAATGTCGTCTCGATCACATAAGGGCCTTCCCATTTGGGTTGGAATTTACCTTTACTCTTGTGAGTAATGATCATTGGCCTCTTCATAGCTAAAACTAGCTCGCCAACTTTGAACACTCTTTCCTTCACTTTTTGATTAAAAGCTCTGGAAATGCGTGCCTGATAGAATGCGATGCGCTGTTGAGCTTGAAGGCATTTCTCATCTAATCCTTCTAGCTCTTGAAGCCTTAATAGGTCATTCTTTTCCTGTGTCAACTCATAAGCCACTGCTATTCTGAGTGATGGAATTTAAACTTCAATGGGGAGAACTGCTTCACTCCCGTAAACCAGTGAGAATGGGGTACAACCCGTCGGTGCTCGTACCGTTGTACGGTTTGCCCAGAGACATTCTCCTAGTTTCTTGTTCCAATCTCTTTTGTTCGAAGAAACGAACTTTTTCAAGAGTTTGATGATAGTTTTGTTGAAAGCTTCCGCCAAACCATTAGCAGCAGGATTGTATGCTGTAGAGGCCATATTTTGTATCCGATTTTTATCGCAAAATCGATGAAACGCTTGGCTTATGAATTGAGGCCCGTTGTCATGAATTATCCTTCGGGGAATCCCAAAGCGATAAATAACATGATGCTTAATAAAGCTGATCACGTTAGATGTCTTTACCTCAGCAAGAGGGACTGCCTCTGCCTATTTAGAAAAATAATCCGTGATGGCCAATATGAACCGATGACCTCTAGAAGAAGACGAGTGAATAGGACCAATGATATCCATACCCCATGCTTCAAAAGGCCAGGATGCCACCGTAGGATGTAAATGTTCAGAAGATTGATGTATAAAATCTGCATGAACCTGGCAGGCTTTGCATTATCTTGCATATTTTATTGCATCTGTGATCATAGTAGGCCAGTAATAGCCCATCCTCCTGATACGATCCTGTAGCTTAGGACCGGGTTGATGCACTCCGCATATGCCGTCGTGAGCTTCACAGATAATCCGCTGTGTCTCATCATCGGAGAGACATCTTAATAGCAGTCCATCGTAGGTTCGGCGATATAGACATTGTGAAGACGCATCAAAATAGAAGCGTAATGATCATCTTTTGACGGATACTGCTTCTTTAGGATCCTCCGACAAGATTTCGTATGCCACAAAATCTATAAAGGGACTTCTCCAGTCTCTCCTGGGAGGATCTGTGTTCACAGCATAGCTGAGTTCTATGTGAAAGTTATTTTTCACACAGAATAAATCTCTGTTAAGAAGGATCACTGAATTCTGCCTTCTTATAGGAATAGCTAAATCTGCAGCTAGCCCGGCCAGGGCATCAGCTTCCAGATTCTGAGATCGAGGCACATTCTCTAGGAAGAACCCTTTGAAAGACATGGCTATCTCGATCGTTGCTTGGTGATAAGGGATGAGATCTGGATTTCGGACTTTATATATTCCTCTGACTTGATTGACGATCAGCAGAGAATCACCAAATGCTTCCAGGTATTCGATATCCAATTCTTTAGCGACTTGGAGCCCGATGAGTAGAGCGTTATATTCTGCCACATTATTAGAGTAGGGCTCGCTAAGAGAATATGCTCGATAGATGACGAGTTTATCAGGAGTGACCAGGACAATTCTTACTCCTGAAACCACGTTTCCCCTGGGACCAGTCCTGGAGGCACTATCGAAGAATAGCTGCCATGTATCACTTTCCATCGCAAAATTACATTATGCAACTTCGTCGGGAATGTCCTCGTATAATCTGGAGGTTTTCAGAATCGGATGAGCAGCTAGAAAATCAGCCAATGCTTGGCCTTTGATGGACTTCTGAGGGACGTACACCATATCATATGGTGTTAATAACATCGCCCAAGTCGCTAGTCGGGAATTGAGAATGCTTGGCTTGTTCATCAATATCCGAAGAGGATTGATCCTGGAGATGATATGAATAGTCTGGCCTGTGACATAGTGTCATATTTTCTGAATGGCGAACATTAGGGCCAAACATTCTTTTTCTACTGGATTATACCGGTGTTCGGCTCCGACCATTATCCTGCTTAAATAGTAGATAGCCTGTTCATGACCCTCATCGTTCTTCTATGCGAGGAGAGCTCCCAGAGAATGATCCATTGCTCGAACATACAGCAAGAATGGTCTTCCTATGACGGAAGACACCAGAACTGGAGGATTAGTAAGGTAGCGTTTGATATCATTAAACGCTTGCTGACAGGCTTCGTCCCATACGAAGGATACACCTTTCTTTATGAGACAAGAAAACGGCTGACATCTTTCAGAGAGGTTGGATATGAATCTCCTGATGTAAGCCAGACGACCTTGAAATCCCCTGAGTTCCCTCAGATTACGGGGTGGTCACATTTCTAAGATGGCCTTGACTTTATCAGGGTCCACTTGAATGCCTTTGGCGGTAATGACAAATCCCAGGAATTTGCCACTGGATACACCAAGAAAGGACTTTATAGGATTTATTTTGAGTTGATGTTGGCACATCAACTCGAATACTGTCTTCAAGTCTTGGATGTGATTATCCTTGAGACGGCTTTTTACAGCTATATCGTCTACGTAATATTATACTGTTTTATGTAAATGCTCGTAGAATATGTTATTCATAGCTCGTTGGTACGTAGCCCCGACATTCTTCAGTCCGAAGGGCATGACCGTATAGCAATATACCCCCAATGGTGTCCGGAAGGCAGTATGCTTCTCGTCTTCAGGATGCATCTTGATTTGATTGTATCCTGAAAATCCGTCCATGAAAGACATGCGTTCAAAACCGTACGTATTATCGACCATGACGTCTATAATGGGAAGAGAAAACTCATCCTTGGGGCAAGCTGCATTCAGATCTCGGTAATCGATGCATACACATACTTTCCCACTTTTCTTCATGACTGGAACAACATTGGCGACCCAGTCGGGATGCTGTTCTTCCCGGATGAAGCCACAGGCTATCAGCTTCATGATTTTGGCTTCGATGGCGTCCATCATATCCGGACGGAACCATCGTTGATGTTGCTTCACAGGATTTGAATTGGGCAATATGTTGAGCTTATGAGTAGCCACTTTTGGATCAAGACCTGGCATATCCTCATAATTCTATACAAAGACGTTGATATATTCTTTTATCTACTGGATTATTTCTTTCCTTTCTTCTTCGGAGAGATTGTTACTGATAAATATCGGCTTTGGTGAAAGTTTATCCCCAACATCAATTTGGATAACTTTATCTTCAGTAGGCGATTCTCTCTGCTCGAACCTGAGTTCCCACTGTGTATCCATTTGCTGAGCCCAAGAGTCATTCTCAAACGGTTCAGATTCTTGTTCGTCTGCTTCGAGGGAATCTGTCAATATCGTATTTACTGATAATGCTCGTTCGAGATCATCATATGAGCCAGAGGACAATGAGCCATCTTGAGAAGAGGAAGAGATATCCTCATATGACTCAGAAGTTGCAAGGGAGGTGGTATATCCTAACCCGAAACGAGTTTGTTGACAATAGGGTCACCGTGCAACGGCATTCGCCTGCCTTTCCTATAGTTGAGGCCTGGTTCCAGCTTCAAGTCATAACCCATACTTTGCATAATCTTCAAAGCTTGCGGGCTATATCTGTGGACCTGCATTTTACCAGTATCGTCATCGGGAGTATCCTCTTGTACAGTTGGTTTATTGCGCATGCGACCGAAGACTATTGGATGCTGACTGCTGCGAGTAGGCGGGACAATAAAGATAGAATCCTCATGTGTCCCATATGTCATGATAACATTAGATAGTGACGCTACTTCCTACACATACGGATGATAGGAGTCCATAGCTTTCAAGAATTTTTGTGCTATGGGTTCTATATCATTTTGGGGAGAGGATTCCTGATCAGGAATTTGAGCATCAATGTACTGGAAAAGAGGACCTTTATTATCATCAAAAACCACGTTCCTGGTTATATTTACATCAATCGGCTGCTTGTTACGCCGAAGGTTGATGACCAAGGGTGGAGGCTTCTGGTTCAAAGTGATCACTAGAGGATCACCCCTTTTTCCTGACTTGGCTTTGTTCAGGTGGATAGCCATGGGTTCCATGACTTTCGGTCGAGTAGTTCGCCCTTTTACCTTGATTGACAGAGGTTGCTCGGCAGAGGATTCTTCTAGCTCCCGGTGGGATTCCTCCTCTATCTTGCCTGACACCTCCTCCATGTAGTCTTGAGTGTACAACATGGCATCGGAGTAGTAGGATTCTACTCCTTTAAATGGGTTAAGGTCAGCAAACTCCGTTTGTACTGTTCCTTAGGTATCTACATATTTAAAGCATTGATGTAGAGTCGAAGAAACGATGTTGTGATCGTGGATCCATGGTCTGCCTAGAAGAATATTGTAGGATACCTCTGAATCAATGACATAGCATGTAGCCACTGATCTGAGGTCACCAATCTGGATCCTCAGACGAATTTTCTCCAACGACTTACTTTTCCTGGCGTTGAAGCCCACGATTGTAGTGGTGGTGTAAGCCAATTCACTGGTAGGAATCCTTAATGGTCTGAGAAGACTATGAGGAATGATACTGATCGATGATCCCGGATCTATGTGAATTCGGTCTACCTCCATGGAACCGATGTATCCGGTATAATAGAGGGGTCTGTCATGCTTGTTATGTTTCAACAGCATGTCATCTTGGGTGAAAATAATATTCGGGACCACCTCCATTACAGTATGGCATTGAGGACATGCCACAGGTTCTTCATCAGGGGACTTAAGCTGGGTCAAGTATGCATCCGCCTGTATTAATGCTTCACTCAAGGCTTGACGACTATCTTTAGAGAGCCTGAGTAGTTCAAAAATGGATAATTTGGCTGGTGTATTAGCCAACTGGGCCAGGATGTCAAAGTTATATGGCTTCTCCAAACCTTTGTTTTGAATGTTCTTTAAAGGTTTGTCAAAGCACACTTCTTTTTGCTTGCCCTTGTCTGCCGAAGTTGGTCTCGAAGGACCGGCCTCTGGTATGATAGGTCCCGGTTCTGAAGGCTTGGCAGCTGAAGCGTTTGCCGATGCATCTTCCTGACTTCCTCCATAGTCCTTGAGGTAGGCTTTCCCTGAACGGGTTCCAGTAGCCAAACCTCTTCTTCTGATGTCGAGGATACCGTGACCATATGACATGGTTTACGCTTCGAGTTCTTCTTAGACTTAGCCTTGGCAGCTTGAGTCTCTTCCTCGATCTCTGACACCAGATCTGGATGAACCCACATAATCTTGCCCCGCTGGGTAGTTAGGGGTACCAGGTCATGATTTTGACCCCTGGCTGGAGGAAGATTAACGATGTTCATCGTTGTCCGGAAAATAGGTACAACACCATCCGAAACTTCTTGAGGAGGCATATTGCCAAATTGAAGAGAGATCATGTTGGTTGTGATCGTCTTCTCGCTATTGCGCAGAGTGATGACCTTAGCGTCGATTAACTCCTGGATTTTCCTCTTTAGTACATAACACGCCTTTGTGGGGTGATGTATGTACCTATGGAAAATGCAGTACTTGGGGTTATTGGTACTGCCGACTTCGTTAGGCCACTTTACCTCAGGGAGGGTAATCTTGCCGCTTTTGACTAGATACTCGAATATGCTCGGAATATCAACGTCATCAAAAGAGTACACTTCAATGGGCCTAGAAGTCCCAGGTTTTGACTGTGTGGTTGCCACAGTCTTTTGCCTGGACATATTGATCGCCAGAGCATCTTTTTCTTTGGAACCACGGGGATGGTCGCTGTTGGAGGATGACCTCTTGCCTCTATCAGAGGCAGATATCATAATTCCATTATCAAGCGCCTTCCGACTAATGTCTTCAGCGGCTACTGCTGAGGTGATGAACGAGGGCCAGTCATGGAACTGATATGGTCCTGTGAACTCCGAGATCAATGGAAGAAGATTCTTCCTGCAAATATCCACCATGAGGCATTTGCAAAGTGGCTTGACAAAAACGTTCGATGAAAGTGTGAACGTTCTCTTTTTCCTTCTACTTTACTTCGATGAGAGAGGACATAGACATGTCCATCCCTCCTTCGTAGAATCGCACGAAGAACAAAGTCTTAACATCTTCAAAGGAAGTAATGCAGTTGTCCGCAAGACTATAGTACCACTGATAAGCCACTCCCGAGAGACAGCCTTTGAACACTCGAGTGAGAAGGACGTCATTCCCTTGTAATAACACTGTCATCATACTGAAGTAGTTCATGTACTGGCTCGGTGATATCTTTCCCTCAAACAAAGCCATAGTCTGTGGTTTGTATTTAGGAGGGAAATGGACCTCATCCCAGATAGCTGGGTAAGGCTGGTTGATTCCCAATTTCTTGAGCTGATCCTTATGTTTTAAGGCATCAAATTGGGCTTTCAATTCCCGCACTGCTTGTATCGGATCTTCAGCCGGTAGAGGGACCGCGGAGTGGTGAGAGATCGGTTGTATCGTAACTCCAACAGGAGGCAATACGTTCTCCGAATTAGGAAGTGGAGGAGCTGCTGACTCTTGATCTAGAGCAGGCTCCTGGTTCACGTTGGATGGTGGTAAGTCCACCCCCACACGTATCTGAGTCGGAGGGACCGATGCTTGAGCTATAGCAGCTGTGTGTTGAGTCAGCTTCATCTGGTGCATATTCTCCATTATGGATTGTATCTCTTTCAGAGATGTCTCCAACACAGTGATACGTTGCTCAGTGCTTCCTGATGGGGAAGCCTCTTCACGTTCATCTTCAATGGCATAGACTCCCACTTCTCTGGATGTCATTGAAGGGTTAGTATAGGTCTCCGTAGAGATTGACTCTATACTTTCAGCGTCTGATTCTGAAAACTGGCGACCCCCAGTGTCAGAATCAGAAAAATACGAAGCCGGTTGTCGTAACCTCGAACGGGTATTTCGGAATACCCCAGCTTCAATGTTCTCAAGGAGTTTGTTGAATCTCCTTTGGCTTGGAGTTCTAGAGGGATGACGTCATGAATTCGACCTTCCTCTAGGAACGTGTGAAGCCATGTTCACTGATGCATATGTAGGCTCTTCTTCCTGGAAAGACAGAGAGTAGTTCAACTGGTCGAAAATCGACTGTTTTGCTTCAGAACAGCAATAATTAACTACAATCCTATAACTATTACAATAGTGCTCCCTAGGAGGCATAATAGACATGCTGGAAGATCCCCTATCCTTGCGCTTCTGGATCAGATATTCACGCAAGTCAGGAGGATTAACAGAAGAAGAAGAAGGTTTGTTCCTCCTGTTTGCATCAGTTGGCATGCGGATATTGGGAACCATAACTTTTCTCTTGCCACCCGTATACGACAATTCAGCCATCTGAGTAGCAGATGATCCCCGCGGAGCGTGTCTCTCTGCAAACCGGGCCTTCTTTACGCTGAGGGGCTTAACCTGGCATAATTTGGAACTCTGCTCAGATTGGCATAAAACTGAGGAGGTCCTCAATCGACCATCAGCTTCTCGCGTCATCTGGAGAGCGGGAAGATTCTTCTCTTGTTGGCGTAAAGGCCGAGAAGTTGAGAATTCTGCCACTTGTTTTCCCTTGCGTAGATTGCAGGGACCATCTGCTTTTCCACGGAGGGAAGATGCATTATTACGCGCAGAGCGCGTTTGGAATTTCTGATTTGGCGCTGAGGCATTATCAGAAATTTTGTCTGCCACGTCACAGATGGGAGACTGAATTTTACGCGTCGAGCGTGAAGCAGACTTCTGGATTAGCACTGAGGCATCACCAGAAGCTTTGTCTTCCACGTCATGGTCGGGAGACAGAGTTTTACGCGCAGAGCATGAAGTAGACTTCTGGACTAGCACTGAGGCATAACCATAAGCTTTGTCTGCCACATCACAGACGGGAGATAGAGTTTTACGCGCAGGGCGCGGAGGCTGCGAAGCTACAACCTTGTTGGTCCAAGAAACCAGAGAGTCGGCAGGAAGGGTAGGGGATATCCGGGGCATCCAAACCTTACCCAGTTTCCTGTTGTCTTGGACAGAGAGAGAGTGAGAGCTACCCCCTGCTCGAAGCATATCTTCGTAGGCGGATTGGTCGAACTGGATGACCAAGGTCTTCTTCATTGATCCTACTGATACTGCATCGTGTTGAGCAATTACTTTCTCGTCAGATGAGAAAGAGGTCCCCAGCAGAGTCGCCATCTTGTGTTTGATAATAAACGAAAGAAATGAAACAAGGTTTATACGAAACCCTCTCTTTGGTTTACAAACAAGAAGTACAATTAATCCTATACGAGGATGTCATGTACAAATTTTAATCTGGGTAAATATTGCTATAGGAGTCTGATCTGCGGTCGATCACTTTGTCCCTTGGACCACACGATGATGAAGAAGCACTGTAAAAGATAGAGAAGCTTCAAAGATTGCAAAGGGGAGTGGATGCTCTATGCCAAAATCGTCGATCACTACTCTCTGTCTGTGCTCTGGATTCTTCTCTCTAAAAAATCAATTTCCGACCTTCGACCAACTCTTCGCCCCTCGACCCCTGTTAATAGAGGTCTCTATTTATAGGGTTTAGTGACAGCAACCGTCCAGTCGACGTAGAAGCCGGACAGTGGAGAGTGTGGCACTTTTTACGCGGCAGTTACAATAACTGCTACCCACGTATAAATGATCTTCTGAATCTGCGTGTGATGCGTGTCCCATTATGAGATAATGCGTATAACTGCTGCGAAGATCACGACATGCAAGCCACGTAGGTAGCTATCCCTCGCGTAGAAAAGGTTGGCGTAGAAGCCAATAATTGTCACCATGGCGTAGAAGCCAAATAGTTGTCAAGTTGGCGTAGAAGCCAAGTAGGCGTAGAAGCCCAGTAGGCATAGAAGCCTGATGCTGCATGGATAGGTAGCTAGCATAAAAGATAGCCGATCCTCCTTCCTTGACTGAGATCTTGAGCGTATTCTGGACCAAATAGCCTTATCATGCACCAATGCAAATATAGCCTGAGTTGGCGTATTCCGAGGAGATAGCATACGGCGTACTCCTATAGTTGAAAATAGCCAGGTCGGCATATTTCAAGGAGATAGCGTACAGCGTGCTCCTGTAGCTGAAAATAGCCTGATGGCGTAATATGCAGAGGTGATGATGTGGACGTATTAGCCGTAATTATGGCTCACACAGTCTTTGAAAATAGAACCAAATCTCGTGCATTAAATGCAGAGATCTGCCCCCATCACGCGCATTAACTGCAGAGATGTGCCTCGAGCTCTGTACGAAGAGCAGCTTTTAACGTGGCGGTTTGTTTTATCTTCTGCGGAGCGTAAAAGCTCACATCTGCCTGTATAAAACTAGGCAGCATATTCCCTTGAATGCGTAAAAGAAATTTATATCAAGGAAATGTCACTAAACGACAGTCTGGGTCCCTGTGTCGAACCATCATTACAGCCGTCGTCTGGATAGTTGTGCAGTACTCTTTGTCAGGAGTCAGGTTCACTGCATGATCTGACAGGTTCATTCGAGGAATACGAAGAGTTCTCCGTACAACTTCCCACTACATTAAAAGTGAGTAGGTTTTACACCGAGGGGGCGATGTAACAACCTTTTTACGCCGAAGCAGCCTGGGAATACTGCATTACGCGGGTTGTCCTGGAGCTATATTTTACGCTATACTAGCGACGAGGCTCTGTTGTACGCCGATGACTCTGAAGTCATGTCTTACGCCACACAGTACTGAAACTCTGCTTTTACGTGGGTTTTATGCATACTGCGTATAATTCTGCAGCGTATCTTTCATGCTTCTACAAACCTAGGCGAAAACAACGACCAAGTTGGCAAAAAATGACAACTTTTAGGATCGCAAAAAACTGCGGTAACTACCTATGTTCACGGATTCGTATCTCCCACCACAGAGATCCGAATTCAGTTTTTCTTTTTGGTATACGAAGACCACATAACCTAGTTTATTTTCTGTCAAATACAATAATTTATTAACTGCTGTATGTTAAATTAAATTAGATGGAAAACTCTGAAAACCTACTTTTTCTTATTTCCAAATTTTTTGATACGAAGCGTGCCCCGCCAAACGGGACCGCCCCGTCGTGTACCAAGTGTACCAAAAGGTGCGCACAGTATCCCCAGACGTGTGTGCGTCAGAATGAGCCCGTATCCGCAAAAATTCCCAATGTCATAACTTTTGCAAAATCCTGTGCCATTTATTGCACGCTCGTCAGAATACAAAAAAACTTGTACCACTGGACTCGTGGTATCGCGCTGGTCCTGTGACCCAATTTTCACACAATTCTGAGACAGTTGACCAAGCCGCCTATTGGCGGGCCCTACGGTTGACTTTCTGGGTGAAATTGTGTTCGGCTCACCGGAATCCAAAATTGGAAATATCGTTGAGTTCGTACTGACCTTTAGAGTTTGTTTAACCTATAATTTGTCCCATTTAGAGACCGTTACCCCTGACACATTTTTCGGTGCAAGGTGGGCCACATGTGGACCCCACTTTGATCCAAAATTATCGTTTTGCTCCTGTGTCTAAATTGGACGAAGGGGTAGTGATTTCTAGCTATCTCGTTGATTTCGGAAATGTTGGTGATGTCTATTTCAGCATCCAGAGACGTTTGTTCGGAGCTATTAGTTTCTGATTCCGTGTCCTTGATATTTGGACGCTTACACCATACAGATTTCTTGCCAGGCAAGTATACCTTGCCAATGTACTTTGTTTACATTCCATATGATGCGTGCATATTTTATTTCTGCTTATTTTTAGTTCATTTATTTTAACTTTTATATAAACTGCGCGTCCAAGGAAACTTGGGTACAACGACGGTGTCGTCGTATTAAATTTTTATTTATGTATATGCATTGGACCTACTTTATGAGACCACCCCATTATTGTGAGAAATTTTATATTTCATTGGCCATGACACTATTCTTACACAAGTGTGAGTCACATATAGGACACGAATTTGCATACTCGGCTGGCCACTGGTACGTATAGGTCGTGCGACGGATAGGGATAACTGCCGATAGAAACTTTACATGCTAGTAGACCTGGCAGTTATTAGAGGTATTATCATGTCATGGATGTGACATGCTTAGAGCATAGGGTGGGGAGAACAACAAGTAAGGTGTTTGGGCTCCTTTGCACTTTCTTTTGTTCGCCCGGACGCTCCGTCGGAGCTACGGATGGTGATGACCACTATATATTATATATTATCAGGCGGCCTCTGGCGTTCAAAAGATGACATGCTTTTTAGGCCTCTGGATCTCCAAGAGAACCATGTCAATCCCATTTTGGCCAGATAGCCCACGTGTTGGAAAGTTGTTCTTAAACTGCATTCACTTAGATGGTTAGGCGACCCATTGGATATTTATTTTCAGTATTTTATTGGCATGTTATTTTGTATCTTGTTACGTCCCTCTGAGGACCCGATCCCTTTCCAGATATAGACGAGCAGGAGTACGGGCCTGGACCTGATGTTACTTATCAGACTGAGGAGGTCTTACCTTCGGAGTATCTTTGATCCATTTTAGCTATTAGAGATTCTGTTGCTATTCTTTTAGAGATATTTATTCTTATATTAGAGTTGATCCTCTTCTCTCTTTAGTAGTTTTAGTATAGTCGATTTGCAGTGGATTTGTTTTCATCCGACTATCATACTTTGATACTAATCTTTGATATTCAGTTATTATTCCCATTTATTTCTTTATTTGTACTGTGGATGAGATATAGATTGCGTGTGACTGGTTGAGATAGTATATTACCACTGGTGGATTGTATATTCATGTACAGCGTACGTGTGTATATGGTTTCCATATATTGGAGTTCGTATACATACGGCTGGCATGTTACGTATTCCTAGTCCTACGTATTTTGGGACTGGGGCATGACATATTTTTGTGGTGGCCCATGCAGGTCAAACGTATATTGTCTCGGTTACGTAACTGTACCGAACAAGCCTGCATATAGGAATAGAGTATAAGGATCTCATCCATACTTGACTGAAACTTATCCTTCCTTTCAACTATCCTATTTGAATGCTTGCATCCTATTTGATTCCTGTACTTCTTCTAATCATTTCGTACATCACCTGCAGAGAGATGGATACGTAAAATGGATGTACTATCGCCGATGGTGACACACCTTCAGGAGTCAATGGTCAGACTCAAGGAGGGGCCTCAATGATTCCTAGACTTCCGGGACCAGATGGACAGACTCATAATCCAATTCCATCTGATCTCCCCACTTCACCTAATGGGAACCTTCCAGCTTCATCAACACCGCAAGATGGCCAGACATAACTGTTCCAATTCTTTCAGATGATAATGCAGGAACAGAGACAACAGGCCGCCACACTAGCTGCAGAGCAGAGGCATCAAGCAGCAGAGCAGAGGCAAAAATTTTTGGCAACACTTGAGAGGATGGCTGCATAGGCTACTGTACCAGCTCAAGCACTAGTTCCAGTACCTCGAGCTAGAGTTGGTTCAGTAAAGGACTTTATACAGATGGGTCCCAAGCCGTACAAAGGCACTGAGAGCCCAGAGGAGACTACAAATTGGATCACCCATACTCAGAAGCTATTGGAAGCATCGCAGTTACCTACAGACCTATGGATGACAGGCATAAGGACGCTTCTAGATGGTAATGCTCATAACTGGTGGGAATCAATAGAGCGCCAGTTGGGTACATACCAGACTTGGGAGCAATTCTTGGAGTGCTTTGAAAGGAAGTACTTTCCGGACACCGTGAGAGATGCATTGTACGATCAGTTTCTTTACTTGGAGCAGGGGAACAGAACTGTTGACAAATATGATGCCGAGTTTAGTCGCCTTAGTAAATATGGCACTGCCCTGATACCGGATGATTTGGCCAAGGCTAAGAGATTTTACCGTGGGCTGACTCAGGAGCTCCAACACTATACTAGCTCACAGTGCCAGATCTCTTATGCCGAGTTACTGAGAGAAGCCAGATTGCAAGAGACCATCAGCAGAGAAAAAGGAGGTCAGCTGAGGACACAACAAGGACTAGCTAGGACACATCAAGGACCAGCAAGGACGCAACAAGGAGGACATATCAAACATCCTTTAGCTCAGCAACAGCAGTACCAACATAGAGCAGGACCATACCAGAATACGGAGAAGCCCTACTGTAGTTATTGTGGGAGACGCGGACACATTTCGAGAGATTATCGGACTCGCTTGGGACAGTGTATGAGATGTGGCTCCGGACAGCACCTGGCGAGAGACTGTCCCATGCAACAGGCATTGACACTTCCACCACCAGTTCAGAGACTAGCACTTCCAGCACCAAAGCCAGCTCAACAGATGGCTAGACCAGGAGCACCTCGACCCCCAGCAGCAGAAGGATTTTAGCGAGGACCACCGCTACCTACCCAGGAGGATCAGTACATGAGGGCCAGTCATGGACAGCCACAAAGGAATGGGCAAGCTTTTGTATTGGAAGTGGATGACGTGGATCAGGAGGTTGATGTCATAGCAGGTATTACTCTTGCTTTTACTTTTTCTGCTATGACATTGTTCGATACGGGAGCCACCCACTCATTCATATAATCTAGTTTTATGGCCAAACACAATATTGCCTCTACACCTTTATCTAGTTGTGTTAGATTCTTACCAGAGGAGGAGTTGTACCTATTAGTCGAATTTGTAGATCGTGTCCTATAGTGATACGTGGCAGAGAGATGAACGCCCGACTCTTAGTCCTTCCTATGCCAACTTTTGATATTGTGCTTGGAATGGACTGGCTAAGCAAGTACCACGCTTTCTTCGATTGTTTTGGAGGAAGCATTATTTTTAAGGTACCAGGCCAGCCTGAACTTGAGTTTGCAAGAGGATCCACAAAAATCCTTGATGGTATGCAGCTCGCAATGGACGATATTGTTTATCATCCCATTATTTCAGAATTTTAAGACGTCTTTCCAGAGGAATTGCCAAGACTACCCCCAGACAGAGACGTAGAGTTTTCAATTGAATTAATGCCGGGAGCAGCACCCATAGCATCGCATGTTTACAGATTGGCGAAGAAGGAGATGGATGAGCTGAAGGCACAGTTGAAAGAACTAGAGGAGAAAGGTTTTATCCGATCGAGTGCATCACCCTGGGGAGCACCAGTGTTGTTTGTACCAAAGAAGGATGGGTCAGTGCGTATGTGCATTGACTACAGAGCCTTAAATGCAGTGACTGTGAAGAATAAATACCCATTGCCATGCATTGATGACCTATTTGATCAGCTTAGTAGAGCTTAGGTATTCTCGAAGATAGATTTGAGATCAGAATATCACCAGGTGAAGGTACGAAAGTAGGACATCCCGAAGACCGCATTCAGGACAAGGTATGGACACTACGAGTTTCTGGTCATGCCATTTGGATTGACCAATGCTCCAGCTATCATTATAGACTTAATGAATCGAGTCTTCCACCAGTAAGAATCACCAGTTCATGGTCGTCTTCATAGATGATATACTTGTCTATTCGAAGAGCCACGAGGAGCACGAGAAGCACCTGCGGATTATTCTAGAGACCTTGAGGAGAGAGCAGTTATATGCGAAGCTCAGTAAATGTGAGTTCTTCTTGGACATAGTTTTATTTCTTGGGTATGTCATTACAGGAGATGGTATTTCTGTTGATCCAGAAAAGATCTCGGCAGTTGAGACATGGCCTGTTCCTAAATCAGCATAAGAGGCGAGAAGTTTCCTTGGACTTGCAGGATATTACCGACGGTTCGTGGAGAACTTCTCAAGGATAGCAACACCTATGACTCGTTTGACTTGCAAGGACCAAGAATTCTTATGGACCGACGAGTGTCAAGTCACTTTTGAAGAGTTGAAGAAGCGACTGACTACAGCACCAGTATTGACTATTCCATCAGGATCAGGAGGTTATGTGATTGTCACTACCATATTTTCTAGGAAATGATATTTTAGTCATTTGGTAATTAATTAAATATTGTGCATGTTAAATTTTATTTATTGTATTATTTATTTATTATTAGCATGTTAGATTTATTTTTGGACTTGTGTTAGTGGACCAACTAGTTTAGTTTAGACTCATGGACCAACATTTAATTCTAGTTAGAATTGAGCCCAATAATTAGAAGCCCAATTATTAGGAGGATTAAGTATGTTAAACCCATTAGACTAGAAGTTTCCCTCCTTAATTAATTTTTTCATGAGAGGCCCCAAGGGATATTTTAGACTTTACATAGTAGCTTGAGGGAGGGGGCAAGTGAGGCCTATATAAATGGGATAAAAACTTTCTTTCTCTTCATTTTTCATTCCAAATCTAGATCTAGAAAATTCTCTCAACCAAATTCTTACCAAATTTCCACCCAATTATTTCCCAAATCACCATTGGAAGCTATTAGAGCATGGATCTACAAGAAAGAAGTATAGATCTACAAGGAGGAAGTATGGATCTACAAAGAGGAGCAAGGATCTACAAGTTGAAGGCCAATTTTACCAATTTTGGAGGTTTCATTGGGAATCCATCTTCCAATAGGTACAATTCAGTTTTTCCCCTTAATTTAGGTTATAAATATGAGATTTAACCATGGAAAATAAACCCATATGCATAGGCTACCCATAGGTTTTTGTTTTGTGTTCATAGGAGGCCTATTGAGAAAGTTATGGTACTTTTTATGTCAATTTTTGGGAAATTCCGAAATTGACATTTGTTGTGTGTGTTAATTGGTCCTATAGATCAATTTGGCATGTACTTGTGTGTTTGGGGCTAGTGTCATTTCCATAATTGGGTACGTGTAGGTCGTATCCCATCAATTTGGTGATACGTGTTAATTTGGAGATTTTCCCTCCGACACGGGACTTTGGGCATGTCATATTTTGACACGGACACGTAGATATGTATTTGACTCTTCGTATTATTCATAAATAATATATATGACTTGTTCGTGTCCTTCGGAGTACGTTTGTATGTGTGGTGGACTCGTGTCGCATGCGTATCCTAGATCTATTGGGATACGGGGTGATACGGTCCATGTATGTGCAATTTAATTGTAGATCTAATTCTTTTGTATTCTTATTTCATGGAGAAGTGTAATTATATATATATATATATATATATATATATATATATATATATGATATTATGTATATATATTTATGTAATGTTGTGTCTTAGATCTATGTACCTATGCATATACTATATGTGTATATTTATTATGTAGCTATTTTTCTACATATAGATATATATTTATAAGTGGTAGTATATGTATATATAATATAGTAGATATATTTATATGTGGTTATATATATAGTTATATTATATATTGTTATGTATTTATATAGTGTATGATTTTATATACGTGTACATATATGTATAGTTATATATACATATTAATATGTATGTGTGTGTATGTTACTATGTGGTATTTTATACAATTTACTATGTATAAGTGTATGTATAGTTATATATATAGTTTTATATATATATTGTATAAATATATATGGTGGGTTATATATATGTATTTAAATATATATTGTATAAATATATATATTATGGATTATATGTATTTAAATATATATTGTATAAATATATATTGTGGGTTATATATATGTATTTAAATAAATATTATATAAATATATATGGTGGGTTATATATATGTATTTAAATATATATATGGTAATTAATATATATATATATATATATATGTTCCTAATTGCCATTTGTATTATACTATATATGTATATATTTAGTTGTAGCACATAATATTATTGAGTAAGTTAGTATATTTTAGTTATCAATGGTTTTGCGTATCTTTTATATATTATATATTTTTAGGTATGTATGTACGTATATATGTATTAATAGTTAGTGTGTAGTTGGTAGTTAGTATTTATTCTATTAGTACGTACTAGAGTTATATTTGATTGATATATGTAATTATTGTTGGGTAGTTAGTACATATATGAAGTTTTGGCAATTACCTTGAGATACCAAGGTAAGTATCAAGATATACCAAGGTATGAGTAGTAGGTATTAGCATAGTAATATGATAATTGTAAACTAATTATGGGTTAGTATTAAGGTGACTAAAATAAAGTATATAGTATGGTATAAATACTAAATATATGGTAGTTTATAGTTATAGTTGGATAGTTAATATATATATACTAGAGTGACATTACCTTGAGATACCAAGGTAAATGCTAAGGTATTAAGGATATCCAAGGTATTGAGTTTGGGTATCAAGATAGAGGTTTACTATTGCGATACCAAGTTGGTTCAAATCCATGATAATCTTTTAGTATTTGTAATTATAATTTATATTTTAATATTGCTTTATTATAGATATGTGATATTTACCTATTATTTGTGTATCCTGAGATACAGTATCTTAGTATCCTAAGTTGTAGCTTGTATGGCCTAGATTTATAGTGTGTGAGCCCAATATCTTTGAGTTAGACTCATGCAACCTAGAAATGGGTAGTTGACCATAGTTTGACTATAGTTGACCATAGTTGACTTAGAATTGACTTGTTGACCTAGAAGTTGACTAGTTTAAACTTTTTTTCTTTCCAGAACCTTATATTAATGCAATATTCCATATATAGGTCTGTGTGACACCAGTTCGGACAGTTTGACATTCATTGTCCTGGACCACAGGCGAGTATATTTCTCTGATTGTTTTCAATTCATAATATTGTATATATGCATGTTCTAGAATTGTATATATTGATTTCGACACAGTGATTTCATGGACTGGTGCTATATGGATCCCGTCATGAGATGTTATCCCATACCGTATTCAGCGGATACTCGTGTATATTGTATCTCATCGTATATACTGTGTATTGATGTTACTTCATGTTCATATACTGCTCATGTTCAGTGTGCTTATTCGTGTACACCCACCGCTCGTGTTCGGTGGTTATGATATTCGTGTACACTCACTGCTCGTGACAGTGGTTATATTTTCGTGTTCGTAGCGTGTCGTGATTGGATCCATCGATATTAGTTAGGGGTGGGAGAGTAGGAGTTGATTATATGATCAAAGCTATTGTTACAAATCGTGTATATTCTGATTATATACTTCACTTGTAATCCGTCTTACCTGATCATGTTCACCCAACCCGATCACATAATAAACTCGTACTCTAAGGCACATTAGATAGTTTAGATTGCAGTTTACTTTATCATATTGTGATATTCATATTATTGATCTATATATTCTCGTACATTACCTGTATATATCTTGTTCATCATTCATATGTTTAGTGATCTTGTATTTCATTTCTATATCTGTTTATATGCTCGATTATGTTATTGGAACTGCTTTCAGAGGTATGTACTTCGCTCCATTCCTGACTGGAAAACATTTTTCAGAGGATCCGAGAGATTGGTGTCCGGCATACTTTGGACTTCGACTTATAGATGGTGCAGACTTGGATCCACTAGTTCTGGAGTGATTGCCGGAAGGTTTATTCAGATCTTTAGTTTTCATAGTTAGTCTCTTTAGCATTTTGGTACCAAATTTATTTTCGGTATAGAGCATGAGATTGAATATTGTTTCTATTATTGTTTATATATATATTGAATGGATAGTTATGTTAGACTTCCTTGATATTTTTTCGTGCTTTAGAATATGATTGAGTTTTGTGTTGAGATTTTATTGGCAGACTTTATATTATTGTGAGATTTTAGATAGTATAGTAGACCAAGACAGCGTTCTACCGCTGATGCTGCGGCGTAGGCTGGGCGTTGTTTTCGACTTGCATCCCTATACCGGGTGCGGGTAGTGACACGTTTTTAGTGGTGGCCCATGCAGGTCAGGCTTCGCAAGTTATGCGATATCGTAGTAGTGCGACGACTTAGTTGTACTACTGCGAGCTTGCAATAGGATATAAGATATTAGAATGAGAGGATACTCAATCACAAATTTCTTGAGAGATTCCTGGGACGACCCTTGAGAATTTTATTATAATTTTAATTTAAAATCTTTTCCCTTGTTTTCGTCCGCTCTCAATTGTTGTTGTTGAATTTGATTCTTTGTGATTGATTGTTGAATTTGATTCTTGGTGATCGGTTAATTTAAATTCTTGGTGTTCGTTATTGAGTTTGATTATATATCGAGAGAAATTTTACGGACTAAATTACGGTATCATCTGATGACATATGGGGACAATAAGGAAGGTGAAACGTCTACTTTGGTTATGGAGCCTAGAGTTTATCGCAGCCATATTAGCTGGGAAAGCAAAAATATAGGGACCTGACTTCGGATGTACATATCTTAGTTATGAAATTTAGAATTCTCGCAGCTATACTAGTTGGCACAGCGAGGATTCTAGATGACATGATTATAGAGGTGCATACATAAGTTATGGGATCTATCGTTTATCGCAGCTATGCTTACTGGCGTGGCGAGAATTCTGAGTGTCATAATTTCGGACAGACGTGTATGATTATCAGATTGTATCTTAAATTGGTTCTTAAAGTATCATCTCAATACTTATTCATTTCTGCTATTATAGGACTTTGTTCCATATTCTTTAGCTTAGCAGTAGGGATACCTTCAGTTCTTTAGTCCAATTCTTTATAGAGCTTCTTTCCGTTAGAGTCCTTGTTAGTATGATAATTGGTGAATTGTAGTAGGTCTGTGTCTTGAGTATCAGTATTGACTATTGAGATTGTGAATTGTGAGTCTGTAAGTGGTTCTTGGTTAGGCATGTGAGCAATAGGCATAAATCTAGGGATAACCCATAGCGTAGTACTTTATAGCATTAGTTCTATGATAGGTGTAATTATAAGTTAGTAGTTACTATAGGTAGAAGAGGGAGTAGAGAATATCAGTAGTGGTTTCATGAGTTAGTATCAAAGTCAGCATACCAATTTAGGATAATCATGCATTCATGTAGTTGGATGATCCATGTAAACAATTAAGTATCAAGAAAATTGTGTTGAAAATCAATGAAGTATGATATTCAAATTGGTGGTTGATACTTGGGTGTGTCAAGAGTATAGATATGTATATGCATCAAGAGTATTAATGAGTGTGCCATAGTGGAAGGGTACCCTTAAGTGTATGGAAGAGCATGAGGGAATAATAATATATTGTGTTAAAGTAGTAAGACTTGTGTTAAGATAAAGTAGAGCATTACTGTGAGTAGATAGGAGTATATCAGTATATGATTAGTGATGGGTATCTCACCTAATATTGAGGCTAGTGATGTATTGGAAGCAATAGGTGGGAGAAGTATCGAGAAATTGTGTGCAGGATGTATAGTGGATGATAAGTGTCAGCGTGGAAGTTCATGAGTATCAGAAAGTGAAAGCTTGAGTGTTAATATTATGTCATGGGTTGAGAAATATCAAGATTGGGCATAGAAGATATATAGTGCATAACTGATTTGTATATCCGTCTGTAAGGTTTGAGGAGAGATACATATACATCAATAGAGATATGGAATCATATGTCGACCTTTGAGAGTGAAGTGAAATATATGTATTATAGAAGTTAATAACTAGTGCATTGGATGCAAGTGATCATGATTTTCAGTGAGTATTATGAGGTGATCTAATGATGAAGCTAGTACCCTAGAACCTTAAGGACATATGTTGTGCAGTTAGGAAGCTAGTGTTACTATATCAAGAGTGCTAGTATTTCTATATCAGGAATTATCTGAGTAATATGCTAGTAACAGTAAGTACATTGTGTAATGACATTGGATTGGTGTATCAGTTAATATAGATAAAAAGATATTTGGGAGTAATAGTACAAGTGATCAAAGCAGTAGAGGAGGGAGACAATATATATAGAGAAGTAAGTTTAGTAAGTATAGTACCTTGCCAATTTTGAGTATAGAGGTCTTATGTATCAGAGAATAGTCCGAGGGGTATAAGGATACCAGTGAGATGTCATGGTGTTGTAATGGCTAGAAGGTAATTGTGTATGTATTGTGATACTAATGTACATATGAGAAGCTTAAGATGATTAAACAAATGTTAGAGGATGAGTTGCACCAAGTATCAGATAGAAAGAAATACCCTAGTAACAAGAAACAAAGTACCTCAAGTATTATGAAAGTTTAGGCAAGCATTTTAGTGACTAATATAATAATATAGAGGAGAGACATGAGTAACTTGGTATACGGATATCATCAAAATGCATATGAGGGCTGATGCCTTGTGTAGACAGTAACAAGATTTAAGTAAGGCATCCTATAGGGAGTGATAAGTTGGATGAGGGTGTGCTAATAAAATACATGATTGAAAAGGTATAGAAGTATTTTTTGCAAGAGAATGATTGAGAAATTTTGGTGATTGAAATAGAACAAGGGGTAGTATCTTAGCAGTATCTTGAATAGTATCCTAAGTAGCAAGTGCCAGTAAGCTAAGCATGTCCATGACCTAGAACTAGAGTATATCACTAGTATTTAGTAACCCTCAGTATTAAGAATATCTTGACAAGATTGATGATTAATAGTGTCTGATGGAATAGGCACATGTGGCATAGCAGATTACCTTACCAGTAAAGGAAGATATCTCAGCAGGGCAGAAATTGATTTCATGATAGTTAGAGACTATATCCAAGTATGATTTCTCTTTCAGTAGAATGATATGATTGTATGTTATAGGATATATACTATTTTAGACTATGATTAATGGGATTTGATCATAGTAAGATTTGTATGAATAGAATATGACTGGCCAAGAGAGAGGGGTGAGAGTTTTAATTTTGAGGACAAAATTCTTCTAAGGGGGGTAGATTTGTCACTACCATATTTTCTAGAAAAGGATATTTTAGTCATTTAGTAATTAATTAAATATTGTGCATGTTAAATTTTATTTATTATATTATTTATTTATTATTAGCATGTTACATTTATTTTTGGACTTGTGTTAGTGGACCAACTAGTTTAGTTTAGACTCATGGACCAACATTTAATTCTAGTTAGAATTGAGCCCAATAATTAGAAGCCCAATTATTAGGAGGATTAATTATATTAAACCCATTAGACTAGAAGCTTCCCTCCTTAATTAATTTCTTCATGAGAGGCCCCAAGGGATATTTTAGACTTTACATAGTAGCTTGAGGGAGGGGGCAAGTAAGGCCTATATAAATGGGATAAAAACTTTCTCTCTCTTCATTTTTATTCCAAATCTAGATCTAGAAAATTCTCTCAACCAAATTCCTACCAAATTTCCACCCAATTATTTTTCAAATCACCATTGAAAGCTATTAGAGCATGGATCTACAAGAAGGAAGCATATATCTATAAGGAGGAAGCATGGATCTACAAAGAGGAGCAAGGATCTACAAGTTGGAGGCCAATTTTATCAATTTTGGAGGTTTCATTAGGAATCCATCTCCCAATAGGCATAATTCAATTTTTCCCCTTAATTTAGGTTCTAAATCTGAGATTTAACCATAGAAAATTAACCCATATGCATAGGCTACCCATAGATTTTTGTTTTGTGTTCATAGGAGGCATATTGAGAAAGTTATGGTACTTTTTGTGTCAATTTTTGGGGAATTTCAAAATTAACATTTGTTGTCTGTGTCAATTGGTCCTATAGATCAATTTGGCATGTGCTTGTGTGTTTGGGGCTAGTGTCGTGTCCACAATTGGGTACGTGTAGGTCGTATCCCATCAATTTGGTGATACGTGTTAATTTGGAGATTTTCTCTCCGACACGGGACTTTGGGCATGTCATATTTTGACACGGACACGTAGATTTGTATTTGACTCTTCGTATTGTTCATAAATAATATATATGACTTGTTCGTGTCCTTCGGGGTACGTTTGGATGTGTGGTGGACTCGTGTCGCATGCGTATCCTAGATCTAATGGGATACGGGGTGATACGGTCCATGTATGTGCAATTTAATTGTAGATCTAATTCTTTTGTATTCTTATTTCATGGAGAAGTGTAATTATATATATATATATATATATATATATATATATATATATATATATATATATATATATATATGATATTGTGTATATATATTTATGTAATATTGTGTCTTAGATCTATGTACCTATGCATACACTATATGTGTATATTTATTATGTAGCTATTTTTCTACATATAGATATATTTTATAAGTGGTAGTATATGTATATATAATATAATAGATATATTTATATGTGGTTATATATATAGTTATATTATATATTGTTATGTATTTATATAGTGTATAATTTTATATACGTATACATATATGTATAGTTATATATACATATTAATATGTATGTGTGTGTGTATGTTACAATGTGGTATTTTATACAATTTACTATGTATAAGTGTATGTATAGTTATATATATAGTTTTATATATATATTGTATAAATATATATGGTGGGTTATATATATGTATTTAAATATATATTATATAAATAAATATATATATTATGGATTATATGTATTTAAATATATATTGTATAAATATATATATATTGTGGGTTATATATATGTATTTAAATAAATATTATATAAATATATATGGTGGATTATATATATGTACTTAAATATATATATGGTAATTAATATATATATAAATATGTTCCTAATTGCTATTTGTATTATACTATATATGTATATATTTAGTTGTAGCACACAATATTATTGAGTAAGTTAGTATATTTTAGTTATCAATGGTTATGAGTATCTTTTATATATTATATATTTTTAGGTATGTATGTACGTATATATGTATTAATAGTTAGTGTGTAGTTGGTAGTTAGTATTTATTCTATTAGTACGTACTAGAGTTATATTAGATTGATATATGTAATTATTGTTGGGTAGTTAGTACATATATGAAGTTTTGGCAATTACCTTGAGATACCAAGGTAAGTATCAAGATATACCAAGGTATGAGTAGTAGGTATTGGCATAGTAATATGATAATTGTAAACTAATTATGGGTTAGTATTAAGGTGACTAAAATAAGGTATATAGTATGGTATAAATACTAAATACATGGTAGTTTATAGTTATTGTTGGATAGTTAATATATATATACTAGAGTGACATTACCTTGAGATACCAAGGTAAATGCTAAGGTATTAAGGATATCCAAGATATTGGATATGGGTATCAAGATAGAGATTTACTATTGCAATACCAAGTTGGTTCAAAACCATGATAATCTTTTAGCATTTGTAATTATAATTTATATTTTAATATTGTTTTATTATAGATATGTGATATTTACCTATTATTTGCGTATCCTGAGATACGGTATCTTAGTATCCTAAGTTGTAGCTTGTATGGCCTAGATTCATAGTGTGTAAGCCCAATATCTTTGAGTTAGACTCATGCAACCTAGAAATGGGTAGTTGACCATAGTTTGACTATAGTTGACCATAGTTGACTTAGAATTGACTTGTTGACCTAGAAGTTGACTAGTTTAAACTTCTTTTCTTTCCAAAACCTTATATTAATGCAATATTCCATATATAGGTCTGTGTGACACCAGTTCGAACAGTTTGATATTCATTGCCCTGGACCACAGGCGAGTACATTTCTCTGATTGTTTTCAATTCATAATATTATATATATGCATGTTCTAGAATTATATACATTGATTTCGACACAGTGATTTTACGGACTGGTGCTATATGGATCCCATCATGAGATGTTATCCCCTACCGTGTTCAGCGGGTACTCGTGTACATTGTATCTCATCGTGTATACTGGGTATTGATGTTACTTTGTGTTCACACACTGCTCGTGTTCAGTGTGCTTATTCGTGTACACCCACCGCTCGTGTTCGGTGGTTATGATATTCGTGTACACCCACTGCTCGTGACAGTGGTTATATTTTCGTGTTCGTAGCGTGTCGTGATTGGATCCATCGGTATTAGTTAGGGGTGGGAGAGTAGGAGTTGATTATGTGATCAAAGCCATTGTTACAAATCGTGTACATTCTGATTACATACTTCACTTGTAATCCGTCTTACCTGATCATGTTCACCCAACCCGATCACATAATGAACTCGTATTCTAAGGCACATTAGATAGTTTAGATTGCAGTTTACTTCATCATATTATGATATTCATATTGTTGATCTATATATTCTCGTACATTACCTGTATATATCTTGTTCATCATTCATATGTTTAGTGATCTTGTATTTCATTTCTATATCTGTTTATATGCTCGATTATGTTATTGGAACTGCTTTTAGAGGTATGTACTTCGCTCCATTCCTGATTAGAAAATATTTTTTAGAGGATCCGAGAGATTGGTGTCCGACATACTTTGGACTTCGACTTATAGATGGTGCAAACTTGGATCCACTAGTTCTGGAGTGATTGCCAGGAGGTTTATTCGGATCTTTAGTTTTCATAGTTAGTCTCTTTAGCATTTTGGTGCCGGATTTATTTTCGGCATAGAGCATGAGATTGAATATTGTTTCTATTATTGTTTATATATATTGAATGGATAGTTATGTTAGACTTCCTTGATATCTTCTCGTGCTTTAGAATGTGATTGAGTTTTGTGTTGAGATTTTATTGGCAGAATTTATATTATTGTGAGATTTTAGATAGTATAGTAGACCAAGACAGCGTTCTACCGTCGATGCTGCGGCGTAGGCTGGGCGTTGTTTCCGACTTGCATCCCTATACCGGGTGCGGGTCGTGACAGTGATCTACAGTGACACATCAGGGAAAGGCTTGGGATGCGTATTGATGCAGCATGGCAAGGTGATTGCATATGCATCTAGACAGTTACGAGTGCATGAGAAGAATTATCCGACTCATGACTTAGAACTTGCAGCCGTTGTATTTGCTCTTAAGCTATGGATACATTACTTATATGGGGAACGAGTGAAGATCTATACAGACCACAAAAGCCTCAAGTACGTCTTCACGCAGAAGGAGTTAAATATAAGGCAACGTCGATGGCTTGAGTTGATGAAAGATTTCGAGATAGAGCTACATTATCACCCAGGTAAGGCTAACATGGTAGCAGACGCGTTAAGACGGAAACCAGCAGCTTACTTCTTGACAACACAGAGAGAATTATTGGAGGACTTACAAGAGCTTGGCATTGAAGTGATATTACCCGGAGCAGATGGAACACTAGCCAACTTGCAAGTACAATCATCACTAATAGAGAGGATCAAGGCAGCTTTGCCTACAGACGCCAGATTCAGGAGATTGAAGGAAAGGACAGAGGCCGGAGAGCAGACAGGATTGCGCATTCATGAGGATAGAACATTACGATATGGTGATCATCTATATATTCCCAATGGAGAAATTCGACAGGAACTGATGACAGAAGCTCATAGTTCAATATATTCTATTCATCCTAGAGGCACCAAGATGTATCGTGACTTACGACAACACTTTTTGTGGCATAAAATAAAAAGAGAGATAGCTCGCTTTGTAGCTAAATATTTGGTATGTCAACAAGTAAAGGCGGAGCACCAGAGAACAGCAGGATTATTGCAACCACTTTCGATTCCAGAGTGAAAGTGGGAGCACATCACTATGGACTTCGTCACGGGTTTTTCCAAGAGTCCAAGTGGGAGAAGTGGCATATCGATTTGCGCTACCACCTTCACATGAGGGAGTACATAACGTATTCCATGTGTCACAGCTCAGGTGATATGTGGAAGACATCAGTCATGTTCTCGACCATTCGGAGATCACCATTGGGCCGAGCTTGTCATACCAAGAGCAATCCGTGGGAATCCTTGATCGTCGAGAGAAAGTATTGAGAAACCAGTCTATTCCCTTGGTTCGCGTGGCATGGAAGCATGGCGAGCCAGGAGAATCAACTTGGGAGCGCGAGGACGACATGCGCAAGCGTTTTTCAAACCTATTTACAGACCAAGATATAAAATTACTTTGTTAATTTATATCTTATACCATCCTTGACTTTCTATCATGGCTTAGTTTTAATTTTGAGGACAAAATTTTTATAAGTTGGGTAGAATATAAAACCCCAAATTCTAAAAACCCTATATATCTTTTTAATTAATTATTTAATTAATTTGTAGTAATTATTTGCTAATTAGAGAAAATATAATTTATTTTAATTTTTATTTAGGTGTTTGTGCATTTAGGGGATTTATCGAGCAATTAAAATTTTTCTCTAATTTATTCCATGTAGGAGATCCTGTGGACAGTTGATAGATTAATTGTATACACTAAATAATTTTTCTCAAATTATATATATATATATATATATATATATATATATATATATATATAAGATTATTAAAAAGAATAATAGAAGAAAAAGAATAAAAAAAGAATTAGAAAAGAAATGAAAAGGAATAGAAAAAGAAAGAAATAAGAAAAAGAGAAATAAAGAAATAAACTCTTAATGAATTACAAAATCCAAAACCCATATCCTTTCTCTACCTTGTCCGTTAAGGAAACTTAAGAAACAGCAGCAGCAGGCCACAACTTTCCCTCCCGCGCGCGGAAGTCCCCGACCCGCTCCCTCTTTTCCGACCTATATATATATGCTTCACACCCCCAAACCCTAACTATAAAACCATCTTCCCATCTCGACCAGACCGCCGCCTCCAGCCGCAACTCACCAGAGAACCGCCGGAGTTCCCCCGCACGGCCGACCATGACCCCGCGCACAACCCGCGACAGAAACTGAACTGCAGCGTACCTGTGTTCAAGCCCTGATTTTCGTGCCCTCGCTCGACCAAACTCGATCCCGTCTTCACCGATACGTTCACGACTTAACCCCCTTCCATATCTGTATGTTAGTTGACCTCAAACAGCACGTAAACCTAGACGAAAATAATGACCAAGTTGGCAAAAAATGATAACTTTTGGGATCACAGAAAACTGCGGTAACTACCTATGTTCACGGATTCGTATCTCGCACCACAGAGATTCGAATTCAGTTTTTCTTTTGGGTATACGAAGACCACTTAATCTAGTTTATTTCCTGTCAAATATAATAATTTATTAACTACTGTATGTTAAATTAAATTAGATGGAAAACCCCAAAAATCTACTTTTTTCTTATTTCCAGAAATTTTGATATGGAGCACGTTCCGCCAAACGGGACCACCTCGTCGTGTACCAAGTGTACCAAAAGGTGCGTACAATATACCCATACGTGTGGACTTTTACAGAAACTGATTCGGACGCGTGTGCGCGTCGGAATCAGCCCGTATCCGCAGAAATTCCTCGTGTCACAACTTTTGCAAAACTCTGCGCCATTTAGTGTACGCACGTCAGAATACGACGAAACTTGTGCCACTGGACTCGTGGTATTATGCTGGTCCTATGACCCAATTTTTACGTAATTCTGAGATAGTTGACCAAGCCGCCTATTGGCGGGCCCTACGGTTGACTTTCTGGACAAAATTGTGTTCGGCTCACCGGAATCCAAAATTGGACATACCGTTGAGTTCGTACTGACCTTTAGAGTTTGTTTGACCTATAATTTTTCCTATTTAGAGACCGTTATCCCTAGCACGCTTTTCAGTACAAGGTGGGCCACATGCGGACCCCACTTTGATCCGAAATTACCGTTTTGCCACTGTGTCCAAATTGGATGAAAGGGTAGTGATTTTTAGCTATCTTGCTGATTTCGAAAATGTTGGTGATGTCTACTTCAGCATCCGAAGACGTTTGTTCGGAGCCATTAGTTTCTGATTCTGTGTCCTTGACATTTGGACGCTTACACCATACAGATTTCTTGCCAGGCAAGTATACTATGCCACTGTACTTTGTTTACATTCCATATGATGTGTGTATATTTTATTTCTGCTTATTTTTAGTTTATTTATTTTAACTGTTATATAAACTGCGCGTCCAAGGAAACTTGGGTGCAACGACGGTGTCATCGTATTATGTTTTTATTTATGTATATGCATTGGACCTACTTTATGAGACCACCCTATTATTGTGAGGCATTTATGTTTCATTGGCCATGACACTATTCTTACACGAGTGTGAGTCACATGTAGGACACGGACTTGCGTACTCGACTGGCCACTGGTACGTATAGGTCGTACGACGGAAAGGGATAACTGCCAATAGAAACTTTGCATGCTAGTAGACCTGACAGTTATTAGAGGTATTATCGTGTCATGGGTGTGACATGCTTAGAGCATGGGGTAGGGAGAATAACAAGTAAGGCGTTTGGGCTCCTTTGCACTTTTCTTTGTTCGCCCGGACGCTCCGTCGGAGCGACGGGTGGTGATGACCACTATATATTATATATTATCAGGCGGCCTCTGGCGTTCAAAAGACGACATACTTTTTAGGACCCTGGATCTCCAAGAGAACCATGCCAATCCCATTTTGGCCAGATAGCCCACGTGTTGGAAAGTTGTTCTTAAACTACATACACTTAGATGGTTAGGCGACCCATTGGATGTTTATTTTCAGTACTTTATTGTCATGCTATTATGTATCTTGTTACGTCCTTCTGAGGATTCGGTCCCTTTCCAGATATAGATGAGCAGGAGTACGGACCTAGACCTGACCTTACTTATCAGACTGAGGAGGTCTTACCTTCGAAGTATCTTTGATCCATTTCAGCTATTAGAGATTCTGTTGCTATTCTTTTAGAGACATTTATTCTTATATTAGAGTTGATCCTCTTCTCTCTTTAGTAGTTTTATTATAGTCGATTTGCAGTAGATTTGTTTCCATCCGACTATCATACTTTGATACTCATATATGATATTCAGTTATTATTCCCATTTATTTTTTTATTTGTGCGGTGGATGAGATATAGATTGTGTGTGACTGGTTGAGATAGTATATTACCACTGGTGGATTGGATATTCATGTACAACGTACGTGTGTATATGGTTTTCATATATTAGAGTTCGTATACATACGACTGGCGTGTTACGTATTCCTAGTCCTACATATTTTGGGACTGGGGCGTGACATATGTGCATAATCCAGACTCGCGATATGCTGATCTCGATGTTAGTGCAAGTGAATATCCACCTGAACAAGTATAACAACTTGTATAAGTCTGCCTCAGCGTTAATTAAGATCGATTGAAACGTACTCCGCGTTAAGAAATATGTCCAGCGTTAAGGTGCAAATGAGACTAACTCAGCATACACACGACATGGCGTAAGGAACGAGTAGGGGATTGTGTTCAAATGAATTTAGTGGTACTGATTGCTACGCTTGGGATAGATTCGATAATGCGATAGAACGACCTTCGCTCAGTAAGTCTCGAGGATGAGACTTTTTCTAAGTGATGTATAATGTAACACCCCGTTCCGCTCAAGCGGACTGCCGATTCAAACGACAAAAGTGCAATGTCCCGACCCACCTTGCTCAGGCAAGAATACTCATTTGAGGCAGTGGATATCCAGATTTGTCCCTTCAGGGGTTTGGCTTAGGCTTTCAAAGGCTCGCTCGGAGTATCCCTCGACCGAGGCGAATCATAGCTAAGGTGGGTGGCTACGGTGAACTTGTCTTTGCTTAGCCAGCACACTTAAAATATAGAACGATACATGCTAGTCACTAGGTGAATCATCCCTTGCATGCTAATAAGAATACAATGCACCTAGCTAAGGGAATAATCCCAACTTGTATTGCTTGTGCTAGAACATGGAAATGAAACATTGCTTATATATATAGACCCTCGCATAGTACCTTTGCCTTGTGCAACTGTACCCTGCTATGCCTCGATGGAACGATATGTATATGCTCTTCTTAGTGCACTGTTCACTTGTTTACACTGCATGACTCTAGATCATGCCGCTTGGAAAGTCCGCTTACGGTTTCACTACTCGGCTTACCTTCGGGTCCGAGCCGACGTGAATGCTTAAGTTATCGTATGAATACTATGCTTGCCTACTTATATATATATATATATATATATATATATATATATATATATATATATATATATATATATATATATATATATATATATATATATTGCCTCGATTCAGTGCTTGTCATATAATTGCTTGCCAATATCTAGTGAATGCTATCTTGCCTTGTTTTCATCCAACCATCGGAAGACTATCTAATAGTCGTTCCGTGAAAGTATGAACATTGAAAGTATTCGGGACCGTTTGGTCACCAAGGCATTCTCGAACCAGGGAACTGCACCAATGGACAGTTAAGAAAGATAATATTACCTCAGAAAAATTGATACTTGTCTTGTATTCAATCTAACGGCTCAGGGAGACTATGCAAAGACAAGATCATGCTATGTGATTGTCTCATGCTCATATTGCCTTAGATTGTATCAAGTCAAGTTGAACACTGAACGAGAATCGTGTTAAGTAAAGCAATGAATCAACAGCTCGTGGAGCAATACCCGTTCAGAAAACAATCAAGAATTATTGCTATGAATTTGGAATAACCTAAGACTTGCATGTCGCGGACAACTTGTGCAAAAGGGTTTTGGTTTCTGCGGACGGTCATCAGGGCACTGGGACCAATCCGATCCGGGCGAAAAAGTTTGTATAGTCGTTTGTCATGGACGAAATGTTATGTAGCGGGGCTCGCCACCTGCGTTGCATATCATTCTCATCTCGAGACTGTAACCCATCCTTTATGGCCATCCTTTATGGCTATGCCAGCAACTTTTGTCATATAGATAAGTCATCCTCGCTTAGTGGCTATCCGCGTGTGAGGTATTGCATTGCATCCTATAATTTGAATCAACAAAATGATATGAATATGAGACACTTGTGAGGAATAGAAGCGCTTGAACGTATTATATAACACTCCTGTGAATCCCTTAAGGCTCGTGCACTGAAGCGTAATCTCGCTCACAACACAATATTTGCATATGTTATTGCCCCTGAATGTTTATACATGCTCGTACTAGAATTAACTTGGTTTGCCTTGGACAGGGAAGGAAAAATCTGTAAGTTGGTAAGTCTCACCGTGTTTTCTCTTATATCGCATGGCGCACTGCCATACGAGTTAGGCTTTTCATATATGCCATGAAACTGATCCTAAGGCAACTAGAAAGACAACATAATAGTTGGTGCACGAAACCTATATTACGTGTTTGGATTTGTCGAGCGGGCGAGTAGCCTCCCCACCAGTGCATTCATGTACTAATAATCCACCAGATTGTTTGCAGGGTGCGGGAGAACCTCGTTCGGTGTGGATGCCTCCCTCGTGCGTGCTAAGGCGTGTAGTTCACTCTGAAGCCTTGGAGCGCTGGGTCCGAAACTGAAACACATATACAAGATATAATGTTGGAACATCACCTGTACATCATTCCACAATGTAGCCACTTGGCACGCTTTTACTATTTTAGAGAGAGAGAGAGAGGCTTGAGCAATTTGTAATCTCGGCTATACGTCGCCTGCAATACTTGTTTATATCAATAAAGAGTTTGTTTTACTTTAACTTGTGTTATTCATTGCTTTCGCTATTGATGACTCAGCGAACTTGCTACCAATCGCCTATGCGTTTATAATTCTGCTGTATTCGGACAATCTGTGCGACTCTGTGGCTTAGACCTCGTACCGCCATCCAATGAACCACGACCTTGCACAGACGTGGCTTACGCTCGTGCGACATCACGTCTAGATGGGCCGAAGCGATCGTCCTACGGGAGCGCTGGCGCGATAATTCTCGCCTAGCGGGAACGACCGATTAGCCTGCGGGAGATCGGGGCTTGACAGTGACAACGGTCACAAAATTCTTACCATCTCGAATCCCTCCTTGAAGTTAGACTTTTAAAAAAATCCTTAGAAATATGATCATGACTATAGTACCCGCGGCCAACTTCATTCTTATAAGTTGGGTAGAGCCTTGATTAAGCGTACCCTTATTCTTAGAATGCGACGTCAAACTAGGACCCCATTTGGTAACTGCGTTCCCATCTTTAGTGCAACCTTCTTAACTAAAATCTTTTCTACTATATTTATTTTTAATTTTGAGGACAAAATTTTTATAAGTTGGGTAGAATGTAAGCACCCTGATTTTTAGGATTTAATATTTTTGCATTCTAAATTTTTGTGATTTAGGAAAATTTTTATTTTATTTTTAGCTAGTTATAATATATAATATAATTAAATTTATAATTATGTGTAATTAATTAATTATTAATATTATATAAAAAATATATTTTTGGGTGTACAACTATTAATAGTGTATTGTATAATTTTTTTGAAATTTATTGAGGTCCAAAACTATTTTTAAATATCCATATCCATATATATATATATATATATATATATATATATATATATATATATATATATATATATATATATATATATATATATATATATATATATATATATATATATATATAAAGAATAAAGAATTTAAAATTAAACCTAAACCTATTCCCTAAACAAATCCTAACCCATTAAAACCAACTCTCCCCCCCTGCGCGTACATGAGCTTTTCCCCCCTCTCTACTATATATATATATATATATATATATATGCATAATACAATAAAACCCTAACCCTAACCATCACCCACGCCCCTACGCCTCCACCCGCCGGCCGACTTTCGGCCACCCGCCGCCGCCCCGCACAGCCGCACCCCTGTCCGACCCTCCACCCCCCCGCGCGCACACACAACACAGCTGCGGCCCCTCCTTCGTGCGCAGCCACCGCCCTCCTCGCTCATTCGTTTTATGTTTCGTCTTCGCTGGTACGTTCATAACCTAACCCTCTAGGATTCCATTCAAGTGGAACCCCGGTTTGATCAAAAAATCGACCGAAAGTTGGCCAAAAAATAGTTCGGAAATAGTTTAGAATTTTAGTCGAAGTACCCCTGTTCATGTCCAATTTACCACCAACTCATTTAATATTTTCAAAATATAATTGAAAGGACTTCTTCACAATATAACCAAGATTTTAACTATTCTTTTAGTTTTTATTAGTTTGATTTAATGGTTAAATTATTCTTGTTCCAAAACGACCAAAAACTTTTTTTTAAAACAACAAATTTTTCACGATACGGGGTGCATCCCGCCAAACGAGGCGACTACGTCGTGTGTGAGTTGTATCGAAAGTTATCACGCCCCAGTCCCGAAAATACACGGGACCAGGCCACGTGGCAATAGCCACCTGTCACGTCTTCGAGGATATCCCAATTTAATGGATCCAAATGAAGAGTGCTACACTGTCCTAAAATACTAACATATCCAATCTTAATCAATAACAGGTAATCTAATCTCATCAACAATATAAACAGCAAAAAAGTACTAAAATAAATACTGAAAGATAAACGCCAGTCTCAAAATATCATAGTACAACAAAGAATGTCTGGTGGGGACAAACCCACTACTATGACGAAATAAAAGTACTGAATGACAGATAAATGAGTAATGACTAGGGCATCGACTGACTAGATAATGATGCTCCCAATCCTAGACAGAAGGCCTACCAACTGATCATGAAAAGTCTGACAGTAGCACCTCTAGCTCCTCAGCTGTAGCATACCTAGTCTCTTGTCCTGGTCCGTACACTATGGGGTAATATACCTCGTCCAAATATGGAAAGGTACCAGGTCCTCAGAGGGACGTAACAAGATACATAGAAGCATGCCATATATAAATACTGAATAAAATAAATACAATAAAGGTTGTGCTAACCATCTAAGTGAATGCAATATGAGAACAACTTTGGTACGTATACGTAGGTGTAGGCATAACGTCCATACTGCTCCGAAGAACGTGGAAGCTGCATAGTATATATAACGTCCATATCGCTCCGAAGAACGTAGAATCTGCATAGAATATAACGTCCATATCGCTCCGAAGAACGTAGAATCTGTATAGAATATAACGTCCATATCGCTCCGAAGAACGTAGAATCTGTATAGAATATAACGTCCATATCGCTCCGACGAACGTAGAATCTGCATAAAGGGAGTCATTGATCCGTGGCTCCTCCGAATACTACGAATTCCAATGTGTGTATCCCATACGCCTACTAATTGTCCTCTCCGCCCAATATAGATACACAAATCGAATACTCGACGTGCATACCACGTATCTATATGCCAAGTCTCTACTAATACAAAATCTTGAATTATGCGCTAACTGTGATGCATGTCACACGCACTGATAGCTAATCGAGTACGCGAACCCGCATCCCAATATAACTTTGTCACCGTAAAATATGTAAGAGTGTCAGGTCTCGGAAGATATCAGAGTATCCTCCCAACTGGGATGAGTCTACTAGTGACTAGGTCAAGTACACTACTCATTGATGCAACTGTCGGCTGCACCCGAGTCAATCTCGGACGCGCACAGTCATATGAAATAAAGCAACAAGATATCATAAAATATATGCATAATTTAAATTAGACAGTAAATATGGCAAGGTATCTTGCCTGGGTCCTCAAGCTGTGAATGCCAATAGCCTGTTCCTGCAGTGTCTCCTGGCTGGTCCAGTGACCCTAAACATACAATATAATATAACAATCTAGCATCAGACACTAAAGTAATACATACACAAACTACGACGCTGCTCTTAGGTATTGACGCAAGGGTCACGGCTGGCCGACTACAGAGTCGCGTGTGCATGTAGCTAAGATGCATACGTGCCCTGTCCTCAGTCATCGTGTATCTCACGACAATAAAATTACTAAGGTTATGGGTTATGAAACTATTTATGTGTTGTGCAATCACCTGTCATTATTCCCATGTTTAAGTGTACTTGGTTAATGTCTAGGTTTTATTGGTGAAATATAAGTCTTAATAACAGGTCATGCGATTTGGGTAGTTATTAACATATTTATTATTATCTAATCTAATTAACATACATGCATACACATCTAGATGGTTTAATGTTATTTAGCTTGTGTCGACACACGATACGACGACACGATGATACGACGATATTATTACACAACGATACAAAGAAGGGAAGAGAGGGAATACAATAGTTACCTAGGCGTGGCTGAACATGGTCTGCTCGTCGACGTGTACGCTCGTCGGCGGTCGACGGAGCTCCAGCTTCGTGCAGCAGTTAATGGCAGCGGCGGCAGTAACTGCAGCAGGTGAAGCAGCAGTCTGGCAGCGGCGGCAGCAGCGTAGGCTGCGGGGGAAGGTGGTCCGGGTCGTAGGGGTGATCCGGAAGGCTAGGGGGTGGCGGCCTGAGGTGGTGATGGCGTTGGGAAGTCGGGGGAAGGGAGGGAGCTCGGGTTAGAGGAAGGGAGGTCGGGTTAGAGTTATTTGGTGGTGGTGGTGTTTATGATCTAGGGTTTCGATATAGGAAAAATATGCAATATATATAGGAGGGAATTATGGGCTGACCTCGGGACTTGGGCCTGTCTGGTCTCTTTGGGGTGGGGGCTGGTCCACATAAAAGGGTGTACATGGGCATGGTTAGGTCTTATTTTGGGTGAACTTGGCCTCCAATTTAATTAGATTAAAAAAATACGTACGATATTCTTTAATGAATTGAAGACACATGAAACTAAAATTGGGTGGGACACAAGTGTCTTGGGCGTAGCAGGCTCAGAATAGGTTAATACCCTAATTTGGGTTATATGGAGTTGGGTTGTGGTTGTGCCTCAAATTCAAATGGGAATGGGAAATTATGAGAAATTGGTTTTATTGGAATAATACATAGACGTTTGTAACGAATATTGTGCAGCTCATATGAAGCACAATATTGAGTATCTAAAAGTTACACAAGGGTCAGATGGGTAGTCTGGCATGTCTAGGAGATGTGTATTTAATTAGTTTGAGGGTAACTACTAGTGTAGCGCTCCAAACTTTGAAGCAACGGTAAGGTGTATTAAGTCACAAAAATTATTGTACATTAATCCTAATTGTAACCAAATTAGTCCTAGTCTCTCAATCTAAATTAAATTAATCCTAAATTGGTCGAGGGGGTTTACAAAAGGCGCGTACCGTCAACGCGGGCATGTGGACTTTCGCAGAACTTTATTTGGATGTGCGTGCACACCGGAATCAACGCGTATCCGCCAAAAAATACCGTATCGGCCTGTTCTGACACTCGTCCTAATTTTGTGTGTGCTTGTCGTTTCACAAATAAATTTACACCATTGGATTCATAGTGTTACGTAGGTCCTGTGACCCAAGTTTGGTTCAATTCTGAGAACGTTGACGAAACATCGTTTTGTGGGCCCTACGGTTCCACATGACGGGCGATTTTGTGATCGACTGATCAAAATCTAGTTCTGGATGTTTAGTTGGGTTCATATCGTCGTTTTTGACTCGTAGACACTAAGTTTGACGAATTTAAAGAACTTTGTCTTCGGCATATTTTTTGGTACAAAGTGGGCCACTTGTGGACCCTACTTTGACCCAAAACTGTCAATTTTGTCTCTGTGTCCAAATTAGACTTATGGGTAGTCAATCCTAGATATTTTTAGTATTCTAAGAACAATGGTGATGTTTGTTTCAACATTCAGAGGTGTACGTATAGATTCTACTTTCCCAGCAGCAGTTGACGGAGTTCAGAACCCAGGCAAGTGTACCTTGCCATGATGTATCACAGTTTCTTGCCTTTATTATCTTATTTAGTTATTATAGTTATTTTATATGGTTGATGTGTGTGTTTACCCTAGGACCGTGAGATGTTGCTTAGCGTCCAAACAAGATCCGGGTGTCGACGCTGTAAGCGGAGTCGTACAACGTCACTTAGAGAGTTGATTCCACGATCCTATTTTTACGTGCTTGTTTTACCAAGTACGCTATACCCTAGGACACTTGGTCTGGCCGGGGCTACGTACTCTTTCTTTCTGTATGGGACGATACCGAGGAATGCGTCGAGGCGGCGAACAACAACACAACTACTTTTTTTTCCCTCCAAGAGATGAGCCCAGTGCATTGGACCGATCATGTGACAGAATCTTTCTTGAGTTATTCGTGGTAATTCTGTATAGGCTTACATGATTCGTGATATGGGACTTACATATTACATGAATATTATTATGACTCGTTGCACTAGCTAGAGGTCATGATCTTGCGTGTTATGGACATGAGACGTTGTGGACATGAGACGTGAGGTTATATTGGGTGGGAAGAGACACCATACTACAGGCTGATTATTGATATATATACTATACTACTGGAGGTATTGTGGCACATATACCGGAGTCGTGATACCACTAGAGCCTGTAGTGGTTTCAGCTTAAGTATGAGTGATGCTCTCATATGCATATCACATAGTTGGTTATAGTAGTTACCCTTGAGTGTGTGGCATTATACTATTTTACTTTTGGCATATTGTTTTTTGTACCGTGTTACGTCCCTCTGAGGACCTGGTCCCCTGCCAGTTTTTGCAGCATAGACGGTTATGGAGCCTTTGGAGTTGCTGATGGAGTTGCTTATCTTGCAGGCATTGGTATCAGGTACTTATATCATATCTACCAAAGTTATGGTTATTTATTCATATGGTTTATTCATCTGCTGATGTAGCCTAGTTTTATAGACTTATATTTTTTTCTCGAGTCTATTCGAGTTTGTGTGTTACTGGGCGACCGACTTTAGCACATGTAGCTCATTCTTGTGTATTCTGTTTATTGTGGATTGAGGCATAGATATTTATATTTACTTGATTATATAGATAGTGACCATTATAATTTATCCCATTTAGAGACCTTTACCCCCGGCACGTATTTCGGTACAAAGTGGGCCACATGTGGACCCCGCTTTGACCCAAAATTTTTGTTCTGCCCCTGTGTCCAAATTGGACGAAAGGGTAGTATTTTCTAGCTATATCGCTTATTCTGGGAACGTTGGTGATATTTATTTCAGCATCTGGAGATATTTATTCTGATGCCATAGTTTCTGATCCCTTGTGCTTGACGACTGGACGCTTACACTACGTAGCTTTCTTGCCAGGCAAGTATACCTTGCCAAATTGCTTACAGTACTTTTGTATGCTTATCATATTTTTATATATTCATTATATATGTGTTTTCATTTAGTCATAATTATATACTATATATGTTGACACACACTTGACACATAGTATCATGGGAGGGGAGGACAATC
This sequence comes from Iris macrosiphon, assembly GCA_036927795.1. Lineage (NCBI taxonomy): Eukaryota > Viridiplantae > Streptophyta > Magnoliopsida > Asparagales > Iridaceae > Iris > Iris macrosiphon. The sequence goes on from JAYESA010000169.1 coordinate 197,515, forward strand.
AGTAGGCGTATGAGCTACCCACTCTGGTAAACCATAGTAACTAGCACGCACTATGGTAGTTGTGTCGCGATGGTCGCTACCCTCGAGGTATGTCAATTTCTGGTGTCGTGATGGTTGCTACCCTCGAGGTTTGACGGCTTCTGATGATCATGGATGTGTATGTGAGTTGTGAGATAGATAGAGTATCCTACACCTACCCATACGTCGAAAAGGTTGTCCTCATTATGCATTTTATATAGATTGTCTAGTATAGCGTACTTATATATTTTTTGTCTATTATGCATGTTTTACTGTATTCAATTGGCATATTTTTATGTATCTTGTTACGTCCCTCTGAGGACCTGGTCCCTTTTTAGGTGTAGACGATCTTGACTATTCGCAGGAGCACGAATCAGGACTTGCTACTTATCTCTCTTTTGAGGAGTTCTTCTCTTCGAGCCTCATCGTTCAATAGATGTACTTATTTTATTTCTCTTATATTCTAGTTTGGTAGTGGATTTGTCTCCACCCAACTACTTGTTCTTATCAAGCATCTTATACTTTATTCAGTTATATAGTTGATTGGTTATTTATTTATATTTGATTTTGTGGATGAGATCTAGTTATGCCCTGTGACTTATGACATAAATCTATACCACTTGTGAATTTTTATTTATAATACAGCGTACGTATGTGTTATGGTTTCCATATATTGGAGTTGCCATATACATACGGCTGGCATGCTTACGTATTCTTAGTCCTACGTATTTTGGGACTGGGGCGTGACACTGATATTGTACTTACATCATTGCGTAGAATATTTAGAACATCTGCTGTCCATCCATAGGTTGTCCTGGTAGAAAAATGGGCATCGGTGGAGTAAACTGCGACGGTGGTGGAATGTCGTCTTGCCGGAATCTCGAGGCGTGCTGATCTGCTTGATTGCTTTGTTGAGTGGCTGGATCTCTACTTAATGGCATTACTTTATCATCGTAGGTGACCACAGTACCTTGTGGTATGCATACAGGAGTCTCGTCACTGGCTCGTGGATCCATTACTCTACATCCAAAGTAAACTATAAGAGGCGCACAGAGGAATCAAGGCAGGATGCAAGTCAAGAAATTATTTTGAAGTCGATATAGAGGTCAAGAACAGATCAACAAGTGGATGTGATCCTATAATTTATCCTATCCTAATCGCAGGCTTACTCGGTTCCTTAGTTGAAACCAAAGCAATATAGTCGTAGACCTGCATAGGCCACCACAAAATCTGTCACGTCCTAGTCCCTAAATACCGAGGGACTAGCCACGTGGCAATGGCCAGCAGCACAACTCTAATGGGCAAACCTAATTTAATGGACCCGTTAGAGTGTACTTAAGCTATAATAAATATAAATGCAGTCTACACCATCTATCACAGAATAATTCTAATCTCATCTACAGAAAGAAGTATAACTAATTATGATAGACTAATCAAGATAATAGATAAAAAAATATAGTCTATCAACAAGTCCAAATAAATAATGTCTCGGTGAACAACCCGATAAAATAAGTTAATACATAAATTCAAGAGTCAAGATATAAAATAACTGAAAGCAGAAATAACTGAGTATGTACAGAATACTCAGGAGAAATCCTCTAGCACAACCTTGTCCTCTGGTTCTAGTACTGCTCCAGCGTCAACTCCTGTCCCGTATATCTTGGGGTATTCCTCCGCTGCTGTACCTGGGGACATAATCCGGATCCAGGTCCTCAGGGGACATAGCAAGGTACAAGAATAACTCAAGCCAAATGAAATATAGTAAATAAAAATGGATCCTCAGGACGAGCTATGTAACCAGCTATGTGAAATATAATTTGAGAGCATCACTAGTACTCAGGCTGAAACCACTACAAGCTCTGTGTCGGGGAGCCGGTAGCAGTAATATCACGAAGGGCCAAATATATGTGCCAAAGCTCTAGTACAGAGACTAAGGCACTCTCCAGTAATATAAGTATATATATATATATATATATATATATATATATATATATATATATATATATATATATATATAATCATCCTGTAGCCTGTGTGTCTCTCCCTACCCAATGTAACCACACGTCTCATGTCCATAACACGCAAGGTTATGACCTCTAGCTAGTCCAACGAGTCATAATGATATCTATGTATGCAAGTCTTATGTTACGAATCCTGTAAACCTATTCAAAATTACCATAAATAACTCAGAAAAGATTCTGTTACATGAATAGTGTCAAGTGTCCTATGGTATAACGTACTTGGTAAAGCAAGCACGTAAAATATAGGATCGTGTAGTCAACTCTCTAAGTGACGTTACACGACTCCGTGTATCGCGTCGACACCCAAATTTTGTTCGAACGTTAAGCAACGTCTCATGGTTCTAGGTTGAACAGGTACATCACAGAATATATATATAAAGAAAGAAATCAAACAATAAAGTTAAAGGATCTACTGCAAGTTCGCAAGGTACTCTTGCCTGTGTTCTGAGCTCCATTAGTTGCTCCGATATAAGTGGGATCTCCAGGTACGCCTTCGGATGCTGAAATAAATATCATCATTGCTCTCAGAATACTTGAAATAGCTAGGATTGACTACCCATAAGTCTAATTTGGACACATGGACATAATTGACAGTTTCTGGTCAAAGCGGAGTCCATATGTGGCCCACTTCGCACCAAAAAATGTGCCAGAGACAAAGTTCTCCAAATTTGTCAAACTTAGTGTCTACGAGTCCAGAACGATAATATGAACCCAACGGAATATCCAGAACTGAATTTCGATAAGCCGGTCACTAAATCGCCCGTCAAGTGGAACCGTGGGGCCCACAAAATGGTGTTTCGTCAATATTCTCAGAATTGAACCAAACTTGGGTCACAGGACCAGCATAATGCTATGAATCCGATGACACAAGTTTCATTGCGGAACGACAATCACACACGAAATTATGACGAGTGTCAGAACAGACCAATACGGAACTTTTTGATGGATACACGTTGATTTCGCTGTGCACGCACATCCAAATCAACTTCCTGGAAATTCCATACGTTCGTGTTGATGATACGTGCCTTTCGATATAATTTTTATACGACGAAGTTGCCTCGTTTAGCGAAATACACCCCATTTCGGGAAAATTTAGATTTAGAAAACCAAGTTTTTTGGTCAATTTCAACCTCGAATAAAATACAACATACAATAAACTAAAATAAACTAATTAAAGAAATTAAATCTCGGTTATGTTGTCTAATTTACTGTCCAAGTAGAATTTAAAAATATTAAGTAGGTTAGAAGAAAAATAGCCATGAACATGAGTGTTTGGGACATTTTTTGAGCTATCAAATTGGGTCATGTTTTTCCTGTTTTTCGTCGCGAATTGCGACCGTCATAGGACACAATACACAGAACTAATTATACAGGGTTCAAGAAGATCATGTGGTTTTCGCATAGAATTTGACCGATTGATATTTGGATTACTGTGCAGGTAGATACAAGGGTGGGAAGTAGGGTACGTCGTTACTGTTGTGCTCGGGATGTTGGACGGCCTATCTTTGCGGCGAAGGCACGTGACGGTCCGGCGGCTGACGGCGGAGGTGATGGTCGAAAATGAGAGAGGGATTATTGGTGGTGAAGTTCGGCTAGGCTGGGGGTTTTATTGGAGTGAGGGTGGGCGGTTACAAGGAGACGAAGAAGAGGGGTCGGGGCTGGGTTCGGTCGGTTGGGGGAGGGGAAGCGTTGGAGTCGGGGGTTAGGGGAGAAGCACTGTAGCAGAAGGGGGATGCGGGTTCGGGTGTAAGTTTAGGGTTTCTGGTTGGTGGATTTGGATCCGATTTGGTTTGGTTTAGGTTGGTTTGGGTTGGGGTGGTTCAGTTTGGGTTGGTTTATTATATATATGGTCATAAAAAATAGTTTTGGGTCCCAATAAATTTCAAAAAATTACACAATATTCTATTATTAATTATACACCCATAAATATAATTTTTGGATTATTTTAATAATTAATTTAATACACAAAAATATAAATCCATGAAGAATATTTATTATAATTAGCAAAAAATTACAGAAAAATCTCCCAAAATCTCAAGAATTCATAATTTCAATAATTAAAATTCTAAAATTAAATTCTAAAAATTTGGGTGTTTATAGCCGTAGCTGGAAGCAGCAACAACAGCAAACATAGCAGCGACAACAGCTCGATCGCGAGACCAGGTCGGCGGTGGCGCGACGCTGCTGCATGCGACGATAAGGGGGCAAGGGCATGCCGTGGAAGAGGAAGGAGGGGGAGGATTTTCCACGGGTGAGAGAATAGGGGGTTCGATTGGTAGGAGAATAGGGGAGTTGTCTTTAGTTTAGGGTTTTAATTGGTTAATATATATATATATATATATATATATATATATATATATATATATATATATATATATATATATATAAGTTTATATATATAGAAATAGATGGTGGGATGGTGGGATGTTTAAATCCAATGGTCAAGATTGAGTGGAGGCTTAAATTAGCAAGTGAGGGTTGCCATAGGGTGGATGTGGGCTGACTTAGATATATAATTGATATGGTTAAATTGTCACAAGATAGAAGGTGAAAGGATTTGAGTCCAATTAAGGATAGTTTCGAATTTAAATTCCAATAGGTTACCAAAAATAATTTAGAGAGTGCAAATAGGTATTTGGTATGTTGTAGATGTGGGATGGGTGTGTGCATGAGTCATAGGAGTTGGTTTGAGGGTTCGGGCTTGGTGTTTGGGCTCGATTGAAGGCAGTTTGACAACAAGTGCATAAAAGGCAGTATAAATTGTCTAGATGATTAATAAAGTGTAAAAAGCACAAGGGGACTCAAATTAATGCAACAAGAGTGTCATGGACGTAGTTTGGCTCAAGTGGGCCATGGGTATAGAATTGGTTAGGGTAATTGGGTTGTCGATGTACAAATTAATTTATTTGCAATGAGACTGAATATTTAAAATATAGATTTTAGGAAGTAAATATGGCACGAATGTTGCGGGGTCTAAATGCAGCATAGAAGAGTATAATTGGGAGTGACTGTAATGACCCATTCCGTTCAAGCGGACAACCGATTCAAACGATGTAAGTGCAACATCCTGACCCGCTTTTCTCAGTGAGAAAACTCGTTTGAAGCAAATAATTTCTAGACTTGGCCCTTCAGGAGTTTATACTTAGACTTTCAAAGGCTCTCTTGGAGCATTGCTCGACCGAAGCGAATCATCGCTAAGGTAGGTGGCTACGATAAACTTGTCTTTGCTTAGCCAACATACTTAAAATATGGACGATACATGCTAGTCGCTAGGTGAATTACCCCCTGTACGCTAATAAAGAATACAACGCATCTAGCAAAGGGAATAATCCTATCTTGTATTTTTTGTGTTAGAACATGGAAATAAAACTTGGCTTATAATCCGACCCTCGTATGCTACCTTTGCTTTGTGCAAGTAGACCCCGCTATGCCTCGAGTAGATCATTATGGACCCTTTGTAATGCACTATTTTACTTGTTTACACTTCACGCCTATAGATTATGTCGCTCGATATGTTCCTGTACGGCTTCACTCCTCACACTACACCATAGACCCGTGCAAATGTAAATGGCTTATGTTCTAAAGTAGACTACACCGCTCGTCTTCTTATGCTTATATTTCACACAAATGCAATGCTTGTCTGCTTACATTATAACTTGTACTCGTTGCCTCGTTTCAATGCTTGTCACATAATTTTATGCCATAATCATGTAAATACTATCTTTCCTTGCATTCATCCAATTCACTGGAAGACTATCTAATAGTCGTTCCGTGCAAGTATGAACATAAAAGTATCCGGGACCGTTCGGTCGCAAGTGCAGTTTTCGAACCAGGGGATTGCATCATGTCAAGTAAAGCAAGAATCACATCTCGTGGAGCATACTCATTCTGAACAAGAATCAAAAATTAACATGTCATGAATTCCGTGAATCTAAGACCCAAGACTTGCATGTCATGGACAACTTGTGCACAAGGAGAATTTTCGAATCTCATTTCACGGACTGTCTCGGGGCACTGGGACCTACTCGCTTTAGACGGACTCCATGTTGACCTCTTCCCTGTTTATGGGGATGGGGCACAATGCCCATATTATTTTACGTTATGCCCCATCCCCGTTGAAGAGACAGTCTCAACCTGTTCGGCAAAATGGCCTGCGATGCCCTGTTTCTTTGTATTACACCCATTCCGTCAAAGAGACATCGTCCATCATGGCTATGCCAGTGACCCTTCATAATAAGTCATCCTCGCTTAGCGGCTATCCACATGCTAGTCATTACATCGTGCCTAGTGTCACACCATGATCCCGCAGGGGCTGATCATCCTCGCATGGTCCCTATAGAACTGATCGTCATCGCACGGACGTGATGTCATACAAGCCCTAAAATGCGCTTGCACAAGGCCAAAGCTTTGAATAAGGATAAGTAATCTATTCAAGTCTGGATCAGCGGCACATATATTGCAGAAAAGTAAAGAACACAATGGTATATGAAAACAAGCTCTTTATTGATAATCAAGATGTGTTACAAGCGGCGCTTGGCGAGGTTACAGTTTGCTCAAGCTCTCCTTCTCTCGATTACAATGACACCGTTCCATAAATTATGTCCCTCTATAGAAAAGCATCTCAAAGCAATTTCGATATGGCTCAAGGCATCGACTCTAGATTTTTGGATCCCTGGGTTGAGGCACGACTATCGCTTCCTCAGATGATCCAACACCTGAGAACAAGCAAACTGTTGGTGGATTAGCACTTTAAAGAAAGTACTGGTGAGTCTAAAATCAACTGAACAGAAGCTTCACCCCCCTGAAACCCACGCTAAGTAATCATGTTATAAAATATTTCATTACTAGTGATCTTTCTAGTTTTACCTATGTTCATTACATGCAGCACAAGAACGGAGTCATATTACTTCTTTTGGAAGCATCTTTAAAAACAGAGTTCATGCTCGATATATAAGCAAGCAGGCAAGACAAGCAGTTCATAGACGATATTCAAGATTCATATGCTATCTCTGGTGCGTAGCGTGTCTCATAAATCATATGCATTTCTTTAAAGACTTTAGCAAACATCTATTGGACTATCTTCTTAGCACCTCTCTCTTAGCATCTCTATCTTTCTCTTATTAGCAACATCTTATCGTGTGAACAAGATCGAAGCATATACGAAAATAATACTTCTCTATACAAGCATTTAATACAGAAGAGCATATTTGATAGCATGCATATCACTTATTCAGTGATTCTTACCCTTTCGCCGAGCGATTATCCCTACAACAGACATACTAGTTAGAAACATATACATATATATGAATAAGGCTCTCTTTTCTTGTCCATCTCTGCATCAAACAGTTAGGTATGCATGAAGGCTAGCCTAGTATGCACCCTAACTATATGATGGTCCATGAGTCTCCTTCCTCAAGATTAGCAGCGGTGTTATCATGTTCTAGCACTGCACTATGTATACTCGCTCATAATACATAGTTGCTTTGACATGTGAACCAGCTATCTAATATACATGAATAGCCCTTGATCGCGAGGACTTCTTTGCCTCAGGTATTCCTCTAATCTCCCCAGGGAGAACGGTCCCCAGCGCCCCGTAAAATTATTCATGGGATCTTCCTTGTGCACAAGTTGTCTAAGAACAATGTATGAATGCAACTCTATCAGATAAACTCTATATAGATGCAGCAGTTCTATAACAAGCACATATTCAATCTTTTTTCTTTCTATCTCTTGTCTCTGTGCGGTCAGGCCGCCATTTCTATCTCTTATGTAGACTGGCTGCCACATTCTCTGATACCGTTCAAGCATTTTGATAACTTCTATAGAAATATATCACAATCTCTATATAAGCAAGCAAGCATGTAAACAGTTCTCTATCTCTTTAACTAAGCATGCAGTTCTAGTCTTTATTTTAGCATATATGATAGAGACATATGAACATCTTTTACTCTTGTTTATTAGCATGGCAACAGTTCGATCGATAACGGTGTCTATGTAGCTAAGCATGCACATCTCTATCTTTAACTAGCATGTCAATGGTTTTATCTCTTTCTCTTTAGACAAGCAATTCAAGTTCTCTAGTTAGGAAAGCAGGCAAGTAGATTCGTTTTAACGACAAGCTATGTGAGTTCTCTTATTAAGCAAGCAGAGTCAGGTTCTATCATTCTTCTTATAAAACTGTCTTCTTAAGCAAACAAGCATTAAAAAACTAAGATTCATTATTAAGACATGCAAGAATCAGAGAATAAAGTTCTGCCCACTCACCTAGATCAATCGTCTTGTGTTTCGATCGGGAACTCTCAGAGAAGGCTTTCGCTCGAGCCAGCAAAGCGATATCTCTTGTACATAGTGCCTACGTGGAGCGGGGTACTACATACTTACCCACCAATAAAGAGTTTCATCCTCGAAACTCAAGGAGAAACTTTTGATATCTCGAGCATCGATAGTCCTCATCCCTCACCATACTCAATCAAAAACTCTAGCAATCTCTAACAAGCACGAAAGCACAACTCTAAGCAACAAACCAAATCAAAAAAACTTTTTGCTAGAATCTTTGAGAATATCTATGGACTTATTGTATAGAATGTTCATTGCATCACAACATCTGGAACATCTCTGAGTCGAAGGCAACATAATGGGCAAAGAATCGAGTAGCTCTGATACCATTATGTCACGTCCTGATCCCGCAGGGGCCGATAGTCCTCGCTTGGTCCCTATGAAATCGATCATCCTCGCACGGGTGTGATGCCGTGCAAGCCTAAAATGCGCTTGCACAAGGCCAAAGCTTTGAACAAGGGCAAGTAAGCTATTCAAGTCTGGAGCAGCGACACATATATTACAGAAAAGTAAAGAACACAATGGCATATGAAAATAAGCTCTTTATTGATAATCAAGATGTGTTACAAGCGACGCTTGGCTGAGGTTACAGTTCGTTCTAGCTCACATTCTCTCGATTATAATGACACCGTTCCATACATTATGTCCCTCTATACAAAAGCATATCAAAGCAATCTCGATACGGCTCAAGGTATCGACTATAGATTTTTGGGTCCCTGGGATGAGGTACGACTATCGCTTCCTCGGACGATCCAGCACCTGAGAACAAGCAAACTGTTGGTGGACCAGCACTTTAGAGAAAGTACTGGTGAGTCTAAAATCAACTAAACAGAAGCTCACCCCCTGAAACCCACACTAAGTAATCATGTTATAAAATATTTCATTACTAGTGATCTTTCTAGTTTTACCTATGTTCGTTACATGCAGCACAAGAACGGAGTCATATTACTTCTTTTGGAAACATATTTTAAAACAGAGTTCATGCTCGATATATAAGCAAGCAGGCAAGACAAGCAGTTCATATACGATATTCAAGATTCATATGCTAACTCTGGTGCGCAGCGTGTCTCGTGAATCATATATATTTCTTTAAAGACTTTAGCAAGCATCTAGTGGACTATCTTCTAAGCATCTCTCTCTTAGCATCTATATCTTTCTCTTATTAGCAATATCTTATCGTGTGAACGAGATCGAAGCATATATGAAAATAAGACTTCTCTATACAAGCATTTAATACAGAAGAGCATATTCGATAGCATGCATATCACTTATTCAGTGATTCTTACCCTTTCATCGAGCGATTATTCCTGTAACAGACATACTTATTAGAAACATATGCATATATATGAATAAGGCTCTCTTTCCTTGTTTGTCTCTTTATCAAACAGTTAGGTATGCAAGAAGGCTAGCCTAGCATGTATCCTAACTATATGATGGTCCAAAAGACTCCTTCCTCAAGATTAGCAGCGGTGTTATCACGTTCTAGCACTGCACTATGTATACTTGCTCATAATACATAGCTGCTTTGACACGTGAACCAGCTATCTAATAGACATGAATACCCCCTGATTGCGAGGACTTCTTTGCTTCAGGTATTCCTCTAATCCCCCGAGGGCGTACGGTCCCCAGTGCCTCGGAAAACCGTTCGTGGGATCTCCCCTTGTGCACAAGTTGTCTAAGACCAATGCATGAATGCAGCTTTATCAGATAAACTCTATATGGATGCAGCAGTTCTATTACAAGCACATATTCAATCTCTTCTATTTTTCTCTTATCTCTGGGTGGTCAGGCCGTCATTTCTATCTCTTATGCAGACTGGCTGCTACATTCTCTGATACCGTTTAAGTATTTCGATAACTTCTATAGAAACATATCACAATCTCTATATAAGCAACCAAGTATGTAAATAGTTCTCTATCTCTTTAAATAAGCATGCAATTCTACTCTTTATTTTAGCATATACGATAGAGACATATGGATATCTTTTACTCTTGTTTATTAGCATGGCAGCGGTTCGATCGATAGCGGTGTCCATATAGCTAAGCATGCACATCTCTATCTTTAACTAGCATGATAATGGTTCTATCTCTTTCTCTTTAGACAAGCAATTCAAGTTCTCTAGTTAGGCAAGCAGGTAAGCATATTCATTTCAATGACAAGCTATGTGAGTTCTCTTATTAAGCAAGCAGAGTCAGGTTCTATCATTCTTCTTATGAAACTGTCTTCTTAAGCAAACAAGCATTCAAAAACTCAGATTCATTATTAAGGCATGCAAGAATCAGAGAATGAATTTTTGCTCACTCACCTAGATCAATCGTCTTGTGTTTCGATCGAAAACTCTCCGAGAAGGCTTCCGCTCGAGCCAACAAAGCAATCTCTCTTATACATAGTGCCTACGCGAAGTGGGACACTACACCTAGTAAATCTGGTTCACCTGAACAGATATGAGTATAACACACTTGTACATATTTGAATACTTGAATATCTTCTGCAACACTTCTGGATAATCTGTGTAACTCGTGCACCTGAAATAGAACCTCGCTCACGAAACTTGTGTTTGCTTATGCAATTGCCCCTGGATTTTATTATATATGCTCGTACTTGGTTTAACTTAGTTTGCCTTGGGCAGAGAAGGATGTATGGTTAGTTGGTGGTAAGTCTTGCCGTGTTCCTTTATTTCGCACGTCGCACTGCCACACGAGTTAGGATTTTTATTATGCCATAAAAATAATCCTAAGGCAAGATTAGAAAGATAACTTAATAGATGGTGCACGGAACCTATATACGTGATTGGATTTGTCGAACGGGCGAGAAGCCTCCCCACCAGTGCATTCATGTACTGATAACCCACCAGATTGCTTGCATGGTGCGAAGAATCTCGTTCCATGCGGAGACCCCCCTTTATGCGGGCTAAGGCGTGGAGTTCGCAGAAGATGTTGAAGTGTACCATATATACAAGTGTTATCCTTAAGTTCGTTCAGATATTTCAGATGTTCTGTTGTGATGCAATGACTCATACGCGGATAGCCGCTAAGCCAGGATTACTTAACTATATGAACATGATTCGCTGGCATAGCCATAAAGGACCTAGTCCATGACGAGAATAGAATGCAACGAAAGCACAAGAGGTGCTACAAACCATCTCGCCCAACGCACGAGGACTACACACGAAGTTCCATCCGGACCATATCGACCCCAGTACCCCGGTGACCGTCCGTGGAACTGTACCTTATTTCCAAGTTGTCCGCGACATATAATTATTGGTCTTCCAATTTCATGAGATACAATAGATACACGAGTAAACGAGATGCACGAGATACTTGAATCTTGATTCCTGCTCTGAACGAGTATTGCTCCGCGAGCTGTGATTTCTCGAATTTCTTGACATGATTCTCGTTCAGTGAACAACTTGCCTTGATGCATTCCCCTGGGGCGGAGATTGCCTTGGTGACCTAACGGTCCCTGATTGTCACGCCCCAGTCCCAAAATACCGAGGGACTAGACACGTGGCAATGGCCAGCAGCACACTCCAATGGGTAAACCCAATTTAATGGACCCGTTAGAGTGTACTTAAGCTGTAAAACAATATAATGGTCTACGATACATGCCACATTCTAATTCTAATTCTAATTCCAATCTCATCCACAAAAGATAAACATAACTCAAATATCAGAATAATCAAGATGAAATATAAATCAACAAGTTTCAATAAAATATCTCGAGGAACAACCCGATAATGAGTTTAATACAGAAATCCATGAGACAGGAAATAGAGTATCAAGAACAGAAATGACTGAGTATATAAAGCAAATACTCAGAAGAAATCTTCTGGTATCACCTCGTCCTCTGGCGCTGGTACTGCTCCAATGTCTGCTCCTATCCTATATACCTCAGGGTCAATCTCTTCTGCTATACCTGGGGACATAATCCGGATCCAGGTCCTCAGGGGACATATCAAGGTACAAGAATAACTCAAGCCAAATAAATGCAGTATATACAATGTATCAATAGGGCAAACTATATAACCAATTATGTGATATGCAAATGAGAGCATCACTATAACTCAGGCTAAGACCACTACAAGCTCTGTGTCAGGGAGCCTGTAGCAGTGATATCACGTAGTGGGCCTAGCTCTGATGTAGAGGCTACAGCACCGTAATAATAAATAAATAAATAAATAAATAAATAAATAAATAAATAAATAAATAAATAAATAAATAAATAAATAAATAAATAAATATATATGTATATAATTAGCCTGTAGCCCTTGTGTCTCTCCCTACCCAATGTAATAACACGTCTCATGTCCACGATGTCTCATGTCCATAACATGCAAGATTATGACCTCTAACTAATGCAGCAAGTGATAATAATATCGATGTATAATGCAAGACTATGGCACGAATCTTGTAAGCCTATACAGAATCACCATGAATAACTCAAAAAAAATTCTGTCTCATGAATATTGTCAAGTGTCCTATGGTATGACGTACTTGATAAAGCAAGCACAAAATTTAGGATCACAAAATCAACTCTCTAAATGACGTTACACGACTCCGCGTACGGCGTCGACACCTGAATATTATTCGGACGCTAAGCAACGTCACACGGTCCTAGGTCGAGCAGATACATCACATAAATAATCAAACAAATAATAATAAGGCAATCACTGCAAGTTTTGGCAAGGTACACTTGCTTGGGGTTTGAACTCCCTCAATTGCTCCGGTAACAGCGAGATCTTCAAATACTCCTCCGATTGCTGAAATAAACATTACCATCATTCTCAAAAGATATAACATAGCTAGGATTGTCTACCCATAAGTCCAATTTGGACACAGGGGCAAAATTGACAGTTTCTGGTCAAAGCGGAGTCCACATGTGGCCCAGTTCGCACCAAAAAATGTGCCGTAGACAAAGTTCTCCAGATTCATCAAACTTAGTATCTATAAGTCTAGAACGATGATACGAACCCACGGAATATCCAGAATTGGATTCCGATGAGCCGATCACAAAATCGCCCGTCAAGTGTAGCCATGGGGCCCACGATACGGGATTTCGTCAACGTTCTCAGAATTGAACCAAACTTGGGTCACAGGACTAGCATAATGCTACGAATCCGATGGTGCAGGTTTTGTTGCAAAACGACAAGCACACACGAAGTTACAACAAATTACATAATATGGCCGATACGGGGCAATTTTGACGGATACGCGTTGATTCCGGTGTGCACGCACATCCAAACCAACTTCTGCGAAATCCTACACGTCTGTATTGATGATGCGCACCTTTCGGTATAATTCGCACACGACGAAGTCGTCTCATTTAGCAGGACGCACCCAGTTTCGGGAATATTTGGGTTTTTAAAAACCAAAATTTTGGTCTACTTTACCTGCGAATAAAATACAAATTACAGCACAATAAAATAAAATAATTACAGGGTTTAAAATTTGGTTATATTATCTAATTTACTGTTCAAGTTAATTTTAAAATTATTTAACAGGTTGGACGTCATACGACCGTGAACTTATGAGTTCAGAACAATTTTTGAAGTCCAAAATTGGGCTATTTTTTCTGTTTTTGTGTCATGGTTTGCGATCGATACAGGAAACGATACCCCAATCAAATAGCACGGGGTTCGAGAGGGTTACACAACGAACATGTTGCAACAGGCCGTTCAAAAATTGATGCGACAAGGAGGATAAAAAGCTCATCGGAACAGGGGTCGGAATCGACTGAACTACGCGTACACGGGGCGGCACGGCGGTGGCTGCTGAAGCTGCTGGTGGTTGTTGTCATCTCCGGCGTAGGTCGTCGTCGCTATCGGGGAGGTCGTCGTCGCCGTCGGGGTGGTTATCGGAGGTCGGGGTCGTCGGGCTGCTGCAGTGATCGGAGTAATGGCGAAGGCGATGATTGGTGATGGTGATCGGTGGTCGGGGTTTATATAGGGTTGGCCGGCAGTTACGGAGGTGGAGAGTCGACGAGGAGGCGAGCGGACAGTGGTAGCGGGTCGGGGAGTTGATGGGTCAGGGAGGCGGAGAGGTGTAACCTCCGATTTCCAAATTTCCGAAAAAATTAGATTTTTAAATTATTTTAAATACCAAGTTTATAAAATAATTTCTCCTTGAAATTTTTTGATTTTGAGCAATATTTGATTTTTAGAAGGTGATTTGAAAATCTTTTATAAAAAAAAAAAATCATTTTTCTAAATGTTGATTTCTTATAAATAAATAAATAAATAATAATGTACATATATTTCTCTAGTTTCAAATGTTATTGGCTTGAAATCATAAAAATTTGTGACTTGATAAAATTAATTAAAGGACTAGTTGTTTCTTCAAAATAATTTTATAATTAATGGAATAGTAAATAAATAAATTACATAGCTTTCCTAAAATGTTTTCTGAAATTATAATCTTTTCTTTTTAAATTTTACAAATTGCTATTTCCTATTAACTAGCCCGCACCCTCATTTTTTTCCACATGAGAAACCCCTTTTTATATTTAATCCTGGCCATTCATTATTGGGCCAATCCTCACCCTTTAGCCCACAACTCTCTCTCCCTATTTAAGTCCCTCATCACCACTCCCAAGAAACCCTAATCTCCAATTTATTAGCTAGCCTCCCAATTCCCAAAGCCAACAAACCACCACCATTTTTGTGTGTTTGTGTCCGTGTGTCCAGCATCACCGTGTCAGCCGTGTTGGCCTCGGGTCCGACCCCGGGTGTCCCACCATATCCATTCATTTTCTGTGTCCAGATTTACAATATTACAAACAGATTTCCGTGTCCGACACACCCGGACACAACCCCCACACCACAGTACATTCAAACCCGTGTCCAACACCGGACACGTCTACAGTGCACCCCATCGTGTCCAGCCTCGGACACGATCGACCCCGACACACAGAACCCTAAGCCCTAACCTAGATCAGTCAGCCGCCGCGTCGTCGAACTCCGCCGACCCCGCGTGGCTCGGGCGCGACCACGGCGGAGGAGTTTCATCCGCCACCGTCGAAACTCCTTCCCGCCGCAGCAGATCTGGCCGGTGTCGTCACCTCGAGGCGAGCTTCGATCCGCCGCCGCCTCGAATCCTCCGTCGAGCCGTCGACCGCCGCCCTGAGCTCCCAGAGTTCCGCGTCGAGCCGTGGCCGCCGCAGACCCGTCGGGCTTCGCCGCCACCGCCTCGAGTCGATCTCCGCCGAGCACCCGCGCCGACCCCGGCGAGACCCCACCGCGCCGACGGAAAACCCCCCCCCGTGAGCCCTCTTTCCCTTTCCCTTTCTTCTGTTTAACGAGTAGGTTACAGTGAGTTAAGTTATAATAGTTAGCCAATATAATAGTTTAGCTAATGTGATTAGTTTAGTGTATAATTAGTTAATATATAATTAGTTGGTTTAAGTTAAATAATTAATCAGTTAATTAATTTAATCAATTAGTTAAATTATATTAGTTTAGTTTAGTTAATTAGTTATTAATCAGTAAATAAATTCTTAATCAGTTAATTAATTTATTAATGTAATTAGTTAGTAATTCATGTATTAGTTTAGTTTAGTATATAATTAGTAGTTAATTAAATTATTAATCAGTAATTATTAATTAATCAGTTAGTTATTATATGAGTAGTTTAGTAATTTCATGTAATTTGTTAGTAATAAACAATATAATTAGTTTTATTGTTTTAATGTATGAATTTAGTTATGTGTGAATTTAGTATGTATATATATAATGATTTTTGATTATGTAAAATATAATAATTTTTGGGGTTTATATTATTAATTAGAAATATAGTTTTAATAATGAAAATGAGATCAAAAATATGTTCTTTGGGCTGGTGACCAAAATTACTAGAGATATAAATACATTGGCTTTTGCATAATTCTAGATTTTTTTTATAAATAAACTTTTAAGTGTAATTTTGTTCGAAAGGAAAGTTTTAACAATTATTGTTCAAATAATCTCGAAATGATTTTCATTAAATTAAGGTATTTTCTCTATGTATTGAGGACTCGGTATCCTTATCTCGATTTTCGTGCCGAACTCCGATCTTGGACTTCCTTATATAGATTCTAGCTATTTTGACTGCTCCGGACCCATTGAAACTAACTGCTATTTCATTTGGGATCACCTTGAGAAGTGTAGCATTATGTACATTCTCTGATAAGTTAAATATGTATGAAATATATTTGATTGATATATATATATATATATATATACAAATATGTATTTTCGTATAAAAATATATATATTTATATACATCTATTAGAGTATATACACACATACGTATTTGTACAATTACAAAGAGACACTTATATATATATATATTATATACGTTTTGATTGGTATAGTATAATATGTATATGTGTATTCCTTTAATATATATATATGTAGGTATTTTGGTATAAAATATATAATGTTTAGTATATGTATATATTTTGTATATATATATGTACTTAATATATTTTCAAATATGTATAATTAGTATAAGTGTGTATATATATATCTTGTACATACAATTAATGTATTGTATTTGTATTTAATGTGATGTACTAGTATTTAATTTAGTAATAACATTGACAATACACATATATATATATATATTTTAAAAATGTATTTTAGTATATGTATGAGTATACATATATAATGTTCAACTAGTATAAATCAAATATATATATTGTAAATACATTTAAATTGGTGCATGTATATATATATTGTAAGTATTAATGATAATTAATAATATGTGTATTGATATACGTATCCCTACTAGATGACCCTAGTGGACTAGTGCCATACCTGGCAGAGCCCTGAGTTCATGTATTTGTGATGTGTTAGTGTAGCACCTGATGCAAATGTTGTATTGATATATTTTAGGACTGTTGCATCCTCCAGACGATACTCTGGGACAGGACATTGGTTTTACCAGCTAAGGACCCGAGGCGAGTACATTCTCTGATTAGTTTCTAATTTATGATATCTCCTATGTTCACTGTATCTAGTGTAAATATCCATGTTCTTGACACGTTGGTTACACGGATTGGTATACACGGATCTCGTCATGAGATGTTATTCCTTATTCATGGTGTAGCTTGTACAAGACTTGTTTCCTTGTTATCTTGTGCAAGTACAGACACTGATTCCCGGGGAGACTTGCTACCTTCCTGGGGAATCCCGTGCCGTAGCGTACCATGATTGGATCTACTATACCAGTCGGGGGTGGGGAGTATTTTAGTGTAGATATGTGATCATACCCAACTTTCTATGCATCATAGCTCACCCCACATCTCACGTCGGGTGCGGCCTGACCATCTCAGTGCCTCATAGCTGTTACGTGTGATTAGCCTGACCTCTACATGCATCATAGCTAACCAACAGGTTAGCCTGACCTTCGTGAATCATAGCTAATCACATGTAACCAGCCTGATCAAGTTCCCAAGCCGATCACATGTTAAAGCTAGTACTCACACACTTAGTCATAGGTTCTTGCTCATGGACATATTGTTTCTTTTCCTGCAGTTACTTACAGTATTTTTTCAGTATTTCTTCATTGTACATTTCTCGTACCTGTACATGCATCTGGTATATTTCCATCTAGAACTGCTACATAGTTTATGTCATTTATATAGAACTGCTATTTAGAGATGTACTTTGCTCCTTCCTGACTGGAAATATTTTTCCAGACTGTGACCTTAGTAGACTGGGTTCTGCATACTTGGGGATTGGAAGTTAATGATTGCAGGTATGATTATTTTTGTCATTAGACTTGTGTTGTATTCTTTTGTTTCTTCAAATTCCTATCGTGCTGTAGTGGTGATTGAGTATGTTGTTAATATTTTCATAGTGTTATCCGAGTCTCCTTATGGAGTTGGATACTAGCGTGAGATTTTATAGATAGTACTTGACCTAGACAGCGTTCTACCGCCGATGCTGCGGCGTAGGCTGGACGTACCCACGCATTCGTGCCCTAAACCGGGTGCGGGTCGTGACACGTTTTTAGTGGTGGCCCATGCAGGTCAGACTTCGCTAGTTGTGCGATGTCGTAGTAGTGCGACGTCATAGTTGTACTACTGTGTACCTGCTATAGAATATAGGACATAGGATACTAGGATGAGAGAGGATACTCAATCACAAATTCTTGAGAGATTCCTGGGACGACCCCTTGAGAATCTTATTCCAATTTAAATCTTTTTCCTTGATTTCGTCCGCTCTCGCTTGTTGTCACTGAACTTGATTCTTGTTGAGCAGTTATTAAATTAAAATCTTGGTATCATTGTTGAGTTGATTCTTGTTGACCAGTTGTTAAATTTAATTCTTGGTATCGTTGTTGAGTTGATTTCATATCGAGATGAATTTTACGGGCTAAATTTACGGTATCATCTGATGACATATTTTGATGAGGACAGTGAGAAAGGTAAAACGTCTACTTTGGTTATGGACCCTGGAGTTTATCGCAGCCATATTAGCTGTGGTGACGAGAACGTAGGAACCTGACTTGGATGTACATACTATAGTTATGAAACTTAGAGTCTCTCGCAGCCATACCGGTTGGCGTGGCAAAGATTCTAGATGACATGATTATAGAGTTGCATACCTTAGTTATGGAACCTGTCGTTTATCGCATCTATGCTTACTGGCGTGGCGAGGATTCTGAGTGTCATGATTTCTGACAGACGTGTATGATTATCAGGTTGTATCTTAAATTGGTTCTTAAAATATTATCTCAAGACTTATCTATTTCTGTTATTCCAGGACTTTGTTCCATCGCTTCTTTTCTTTACTAGCAGTAAAGATACCTTCTGTCCTCAATTCAGTCTTTGAGCTCCTATCCCTTGAGGATTTTTTATTAAGTATGATAATTAGTGGCTTGTAATTTTGTTTGTGTCTTGTATTAGTATTGACTGTGTTGCTAGTGAGTTGTAAGTGTTTCTTAGTTGGACATGTGAGCAGTAGGCTTTAATCTAGAGTTAGCCTTAGCATGGTATCTTGTATCAATGATTCTAGGAGTAGTGTCATTAGAGACTGAGAGTTAAGGAGAGTATAGAGTATCAGTGATAGTTCTCAGAGTTAGTATCAGAACCAATTACCCGTCCTAGATAATCATGATGATGTAATTGAGAGATCTATGTAAACGATTAAGTATCCGGGAATTGTGTTAAGGATTTATGGAGCATGATGTCCAATTTGATGATTGATATCGGAAATGTTAAAGGTAAAGAAATGTATATGTATAAAGGGTTTAATGAGATGTCATAAGTAGAGAAATATCAGGATTAGTAATGGAAGTTGTGAAGCGTATCACGGATTAGTTAATAGGCTTTAAAGGATTGAAGGAAATACATATACAACCATCGAGATGAGGAACCATACACATACCCATGAGAGTAAAGAAACATGAGTGTTATAGAGGATACAGGTGATCATGAGTCTAATGAGCTTGATGAGATAATCCATTAATGCAGCTAGTGATGTAATACCAAGAGTGCTAATGATTCTATATCGAGGATTAGTCAAGGATGACGTTAATAACAGTAAGCACTCTGTGTGTTGATAATTAGATGATATACCAATTGACATAAATTGAAATCATGAAAGAAAACACAGTTGATGATAACTTTGATCATTGGAGGTAATAGTGCAAGTGATTCGGGCAGTACAAATTTAGTACACAGTTCTAGACAATAGAGGTATTGAGTGCACCTTGAGTATCAGAGACCGTGAGCACTAATATGTACATTGAGGAGCTATAAATTAAAAGGTGGAAATGAATTTTAAATTTTCAGAATTTTTAAGGAGTTGAGATTCTATGTTGTTAAAATATTGAGAATTTAAATTTGATTCAATAAACATAGTTAAGGCTACGAAGATTTTAGAAGTGATTAAATTTTATTTCGATGTGAAGTACCTAATTTTGAGGAGGCATATGCATTTTATTTTAAGTTGATCGGGAAGTTAAACCTTGACGATTATTTTGAGGATTAATTTTTGGTAGATATGAATATTAATATATGAGTAGTTGATATGGGTACCAGTGTACATGAATAGGAATTAGTAGTGAATGTGCTAGAGTTAAGTGTTTGTTAGAAATAGTAGATACTGCAAGTAATATGTTAGCAGGTTCTTTTTCTAAGGTTCCCGTTTCTTGATTGATTGATTTCCCTAAGTACTGTAGCTCGTATTCATGATTTCCTTGTTAGGATATAACTAGTAGTACACCTTAGCAGAGACTGAAATACCATGACAAGATACATGACCTATATTTTAAATTACATGGCTGTAGGTAGGATTTTCTTAAACCATGATCATTAGGATTTTGACCATAGCAAGATCTATGACAAGGTTATGACCGACAAAAGAGACAAGAGGATTAAATTTGTGGATGAGCATTAATTTAAATAAAGAATTTAGGGGATTGTTATAACAGAGTTGATGGATCATTGAATTTGCGAAAATCGAGGTATGATTGAAATTCGAGGATAAACATTAACTTAAATGGAGAGTTAAGAAAATTCACAAGGCAAAAATTTGAGGATTTATTAATTTTAAGGAGGCCTTGATATGATTAGATTGATTATTAAAAAAAAAAAAAAAAATTTGAGAAATTTGAGAGATTATCATTTTATCTAATTGATTGCAAGATAGACATTTTATATATTATGAATGTTGCATTGAAGATTCTGGAAGCATCGCATCGTTGAGTATTTGAGGAAAAAGAAAATCAGGAAATAAAATCGTTAATAGAATGGTGTCGAACTAAAATTCTCGGAAAAGATTTATATTTGAATAAGCATCAATTGAATTTGGGATTAGAGGAGTAAGATGAATGAGGGATTAGTGTTTAAAATTTAAATTTGGGATACAGTTTTTAAATGTTATAAATATACATTGATTGGAATTCAATTGGAGGATTGGATATTAAAATCCTTGAGTAATTAGATGCGAACTTAAAATTTTTGGAGGAGGTTATGACAAAGGGGATTTGATTTTTAAAAAAAAACTTGAAGATTTTTCAAGAATATGATGTTGTATAATTTTTGAAAGGTTGTGAAATAACATTATGAAATTACTTCATGATTATTGGTTTAAGATTTAAATTTTGATAGAAATAATATGATGAATAAAGGCAATTATTGAGGATCCTAAATTTCGAGGACGAAATTTTTCTAAGGTGGGTAGACTTGTAACCTCCGATTTCCAAATTTCCGAAAAAATTAGATTTTTAAATTATTTTAAATACCAAGTTTATAAAATAATTTCTCCTTGAAATTTTTTGATTTTGAGCAATATTTGATTTTTAGAAGGTGATTTGAAAATCTTTTATAAAAAAAAAAAATCATTTTTCTAAATGTTGATTTCTTATAAATAAATAAATAAATAATAATGTACATATATTTCTCTAGTTTCAAATGTTATTGGCTTGAAATCATAAAAATTTGTGACTTGATAAAATTAATTAAAGGACTAGTTGTTTCTTCAAAATAATTTTATAATTAATGGAATAGTAAATAAATAAATTACATAGCTTTCCTAAAATGTTTTCTGAAATTATAATCTTTTCTTTTTAAATTTTACAAATTGCTATTTCCTATTAACTAGCCCGCACCCTCATTTTTTTCCACATGAGAAACCCCTTTTTATATTTAATCCTGGCCATTCATTATTGGGCCAATCCTCACCCTTTAGCCCACAACTCTCTCTCCCTATTTAAGTCCCTCATCACCACTCCCAAGAAACCCTAATCTCCAATTTATTAGCTAGCCTCCCAATTCCCAAAGCCAACAAACCACCACCATTTTTGTGTGTTTGTGTCCGTGTGTCCAGCATCACCGTGTCAGCCGTGTTGGCCTCGGGTCCGACCCCGGGTGTCCCACCATATCCATTCATTTTCTGTGTCCAGATTTACAATATTACAAACAGATTTCCGTGTCCGACACACCCGGACACAACCCCCACACCACAGTACATTCAAACCCGTGTCCAACACCGGACACGTCTACAGTGCACCCCATCGTGTCCAGCCTCGGACACGATCGACCCCGACACACAGAACCCTAAGCCCTAACCTAGATCAGTCAGCCGCCGCGTCGTCGAACTCCGCCGACCCCGCGTGGCTCGGGCGCGACCACGGCGGAGGAGTTTCATCCGCCACCGTCGAAACTCCTTCCCGCCGCAGCAGATCTGGCCGGTGTCGTCACCTCGAGGCGAGCTTCGATCCGCCGCCGCCTCGAATCCTCCGTCGAGCCGTCGACCGCCGCCCTGAGCTCCCAGAGTTCCGCGTCGAGCCGTGGCCGCCGCAGACCCGTCGGGCTTCGCCGCCACCGCCTCGAGTCGATCTCCGCCGAGCACCCGCGCCGACCCCGGCGAGACCCCACCGCGCCGACGGAAAACCCCCCCCCGTGAGCCCTCTTTCCCTTTCCCTTTCTTCTGTTTAACGAGTAGGTTACAGTGAGTTAAGTTATAATAGTTAGCCAATATAATAGTTTAGCTAATGTGATTAGTTTAGTGTATAATTAGTTAATATATAATTAGTTGGTTTAAGTTAAATAATTAATCAGTTAATTAATTTAATCAATTAGTTAAATTATATTAGTTTAGTTTAGTTAATTAGTTATTAATCAGTAAATAAATTCTTAATCAGTTAATTAATTTATTAATGTAATTAGTTAGTAATTCATGTATTAGTTTAGTTTAGTATATAATTAGTAGTTAATTAAATTATTAATCAGTAATTATTAATTAATCAGTTAGTTATTATATGAGTAGTTTAGTAATTTCATGTAATTTGTTAGTAATAAACAATATAATTAGTTTTATTGTTTTAATGTATGAATTTAGTTATGTGTGAATTTAGTATGTATATATATAATGATTTTTGATTATGTAAAATATAATAATTTTTGGGGTTTATATTATTAATTAGAAATATAGTTTTAATAATGAAAATGAGATCAAAAATATGTTCTTTGGGCTGGTGACCAAAATTACTAGAGATATAAATACATTGGCTTTTGCATAATTCTAGATTTTTTTTATAAATAAACTTTTAAGTGTAATTTTGTTCGAAAGGAAAGTTTTAACAATTATTGTTCAAATAATCTCGAAATGATTTTCATTAAATTAAGGTATTTTCTCTATGTATTGAGGACTCGGTATCCTTATCTCGATTTTCGTGCCGAACTCCGATCTTGGACTTCCTTATATAGATTCTAGCTATTTTGACTGCTCCGGACCCATTGAAACTAACTGCTATTTCATTTGGGATCACCTTGAGAAGTGTAGCATTATGTACATTCTCTGATAAGTTAAATATGTATGAAATATATTTGATTGATATATATATATATATATATATATACAAATATGTATTTTCGTATAAAAATATATATATTTATATACATCTATTAGAGTATATACACACATACGTATTTGTACAATTACAAAGAGACACTTATATATATATATATTATATACGTTTTGATTGGTATAGTATAATATGTATATGTGTATTCCTTTAATATATATATATGTAGGTATTTTGGTATAAAATATATAATGTTTAGTATATGTATATATTTTGTATATATATATGTACTTAATATATTTTCAAATATGTATAATTAGTATAAGTGTGTATATATATATCTTGTACATACAATTAATGTATTGTATTTGTATTTAATGTGATGTACTAGTATTTAATTTAGTAATAACATTGACAATACACATATATATATATATATTTTAAAAATGTATTTTAGTATATGTATGAGTATACATATATAATGTTCAACTAGTATAAATCAAATATATATATTGTAAATACATTTAAATTGGTGCATGTATATATATATTGTAAGTATTAATGATAATTAATAATATGTGTATTGATATACGTATCCCTACTAGATGACCCTAGTGGACTAGTGCCATACCTGGCAGAGCCCTGAGTTCATGTATTTGTGATGTGTTAGTGTAGCACCTGATGCAAATGTTGTATTGATATATTTTAGGACTGTTGC
Source organism: Iris macrosiphon (assembly GCA_036927795.1). NCBI lineage: Eukaryota > Viridiplantae > Streptophyta > Magnoliopsida > Asparagales > Iridaceae > Iris > Iris macrosiphon. The sequence continues at coordinate 221,901 of JAYESA010000169.1, forward strand.
ATCCTCCAGACGATACTCTGGGACAGGACATTGGTTTTACCAGCTAAGGACCCGAGGCGAGTACATTCTCTGATTAGTTTCTAATTTATGATATCTCCTATGTTCACTGTATCTAGTGTAAATATCCATGTTCTTGACACGTTGGTTACACGGATTGGTATACACGGATCTCGTCATGAGATGTTATTCCTTATTCATGGTGTAGCTTGTACAAGACTTGTTTCCTTGTTATCTTGTGCAAGTACAGACACTGATTCCCGGGGAGACTTGCTACCTTCCTGGGGAATCCCGTGCCGTAGCGTACCATGATTGGATCTACTATACCAGTCGGGGGTGGGGAGTATTTTAGTGTAGATATGTGATCATACCCAACTTTCCATGCATCATAGCTCACCCCACATCTCACGTCGGGTGCGGCCTGACCATCTCAGTGCCTCATAGCTGTTACGTGTGATTAGCCTGACCTCTACATGCATCATAGCTAACCAACAGGTTAGCCTGACCTTCGTGAATCATAGCTAATCACATGTAACCAGCCTGATCAAGTTCCCAAGCCGATCACATGTTAAAGCTAGTACTCACACACTTAGTCATAGGTTCTTGCTCATGGACATATTGTTTCTTTTCCTGCAGTTACTTACAGTATTTTTTCAGTATTTCTTCATTGTACATTTCTCGTACCTGTACATGCATCTGGTATATTTCCATCTAGAACTGCTACATAGTTTATGTCATTTATATAGAACTGCTATTTAGAGATGTACTTTGCTCCTTCCTGACTGGAAATATTTTTCCAGACTGTGACCTTAGTAGACTGGGTTCTGCATACTTGGGGATTGGAAGTTAATGATTGCAGGTATGATTATTTTTGTCATTAGACTTGTGTTGTATTCTTTTGTTTCTTCAAATTCCTATCGTGCTGTAGTGGTGATTGAGTATGTTGTTAATATTTTCATAGTGTTATCCGAGTCTCCTTATGGAGTTGGATACTAGCGTGAGATTTTATAGATAGTACTTGACCTAGACAGCGTTCTACCGCCGATGCTGCGGCGTAGGCTGGACGTACCCACGCATTCGTGCCCTAAACCGGGTGCGGGTCGTGACAAGAGGTGTACGGTAGGCGGCGTCGGGATAACGGCCGCTGGCGAGAAGTCGGAGGGACGGGGGAAATTAATTCTCTACAGTTACTATAGATTAGGATTCAGGTCGGGTTAGCGGGTCGGGTTCTGGGTCGAGTCCAGATCCAAACCGCCAAGGGTTTGGGTTGGTTTATTCTGGGTTGGTTCGGTTCGGTTCAGGTTGGTTTAATCCGGTTTAATCTGGTTTATTTAGAAATGATATTTTTAGCTATTTAAAAATAGTTTTTGGGTCCAATAAATTCTAGAAAAATTATACTATGTCCAATTATTTATTTTACACTCAAAATATAATTTTCATAATATTTTAATATTTAATTTAATACTCAAAAATATTTATTCCCTTGAAGAACATTTATTTTAATTATTTAAAAATCACCAAAAAATCCTAAAAATTATATTTTAATTTTAAAAAAATCTGGGTGTTTACAATCTACCCTCCTTAAAAGAATTGCGTCCTCGCAATTAAGAAAACCAAACATAACCGGTCAGAAGAGATGACGCGGTTGCAAGACATGTTTGTTGAAGCACGACACAAAGAATAAAGAATCATGAACAAGAAAAAATTGAGAGGAAGGGTGAAAGATTTGTTTAAGCAGAATATGTAGGGAATGAATAAAAATATTTCTCTAGGCAATGAGAGATAAGTAATTCAAGAGTAAAGGAATATGGTTGGATCGAAGATCAACTATAGCTTATGAAAACTTGGGTACCAAGTACTAATCTAAACTAACAAGTTCATATATAATACTAGGCTTAGGCTAGGGAATGAAATTAACAAGCACGTGCTAAAGCATTACTAGGAATAGATAGTTATGATAAAACTTAAATCTTACGTGTATTACCTACTCCACGAGTCTGTGCCTCCTCTACCGTCATCGCAAAAGCATGTCCACATCCCTATGGTGGTGTCCTCTACTGTTGCTGGGCTTGCTGGAAGAGTACTGCCTGGGGTGCCAAGGGTGGCCTCCGCTGATATCCTCCCGGTGCTGGTAAGGCTTTTCGGTTAACCATCGGTGTTTCTCCTCGATGCTTCGTGCAATCTCTGGCTGAATGTTGACTGGATCCGCAAATCAAGCACAGTCCTAACTTGCGTCTGTATTCCTTGGCGAGATGGCCTACCTTGCCACAATAATGACAAGTAGGGAGTACAAGTGCTAGTAGGGCTGGTCGATGAATCATCAGTGCTTTCTCTCGACACTCTGGGCAATCCCTTATTGAATGCTGATTGGATCCGCAGGCTAAACATAATCTTAATTTAAGTCTATACTCCCTCTCAATATGGCCTAACTTTCAACAGTAGTGACAAGTAGGAAGGGTTAGGGAATGTGATACTGCTTTCTGTAGTGGATTTATTTGTGGTCGCTTTGCATCTCTTTCCTGCTGTGCTTGGTCTGGTGCTAATGCATGTGGCCACTTCTGGCTGGACTCTCTCCTGGTGACGCACTCCATAGGTCGTGCTGCAGCAAGGACGTCTGTGTATGAAGTAGTTACAATGGAGCTGATTAATTTCTGTAGCTCAGAGCTAAGTTCGTCAAAGAACTTCTTCGCTTGGCTTTGTTGGGCCTCTTGATAAACCTGCTGTTGGGCTTGCATCATTGCGTAGAATATTTGAAACATCTGCTATCCGTCCATAAGCTGTCCTGGTGGAAAGATAGGCATCGATAGAGTAAACTGCGGTGGTGGTAGAATGTTGTCTCGCTGAAATCTTGAGACGTGCTGATCTGCTTGATTGCTTTGTTGAGCTGATTGACCTCCACCCACTGGTGTCACTTCATCGTCGTAGGTGACAACAACAACTTGTGGTGTTCCTATATGAGTCTCGTCGCTTGCTTGTGGTTCCATTACTCTGCATCCAAAATAAACTATAAAAGGCGCATATGGGAATCAAGGTAGGATGCAAGTCAAGAAATTCGAATCCGATAGAGATCAAGAATGATTCAATCAAGTGGATGAGATCCTATAACTTATCCTATCTTAATCGCAGGCTTGCTCAGTTCCTTAGTTGAAACCGAAGCAACATAGTCGTTGACTATAGTCGTTGACCTTAATGCTCAGACCTTAGTCGATGACCTGCATGGGCCACTAAAAAAAACCCATGTCACGCCCCAGTCCCAAAATACCGAGGGACTAGCCATGTGGCAATGGCCAGCAGCACACTCCAATGGACAAACCCAATTTAATAGACCCATTAGAGTGTACTTTAGCTGTAAAACAATATAATGGTCTACGATACATGCCATATTCTAATTCTAATCTCATCCACAGAAGATAAACATAACTCAAATATTAGAATAATCAAGATAAAATATAAATCAACAAGTCATAATAAAATATCTCGGAAAACAACCCGATAATGAGTTTAATACAGAAATCCATGAATCCGATGGCGTAAGTTTCGTTGTGAAACGATAAGCACACAGAAGTTACAACGAGTTTTAGAACAGGACCGATACGGAGCAATTTCGACGGATACGCATTACTTTCGGTGTGCACGTACATCCAAACCAACTTCTGCGAAATACCACACGTCCGTATTGATGATGCGCACCTTTCGGTATAATTTGCACACGATGAAGTTGCCTCATTTAGCGGGACGCACCCAGTTTCAGGATAATTTAGGTTTTTGAAAACCAATATTTTGGTCAACTTTACCCGCGAATAAAACATAAATTACAACACAATAAAATAAACTAATTACAAGGTTTAAAACTCGATTATATTATCTAATTTACTGTTTAAGTTAATTTTAAAATTATTTAACAGGTTGGACGTAAAACGATCGTGAACTTGTGAGTTCGGAACAATTTTAGAAGTCCAAAATTGGGCTATTTTTCCTGTTTTTGCGTCGCAGTTTGCGATTTACATACGACACGATACCCAATCATATTACACGGGGTTCAAGAGGGTTACACAGCGAACATGTCGCAATAGGCCGTTCAAAAATTGATACGACAAGGAGAATAAAAAGCTCACCGGAACAGGGGTCGAAATCAACTGAACTACGCGTACACGGGGCGGCACGGCGGTGCTCGGCCGGTCGGCGGTGACTGTTGAAGCTGGTGGTGGTTGTCGTCGTCGCCGGCGTAGGTCGTCGTCACCGTCAGGGAGGTCGTCGTCGTGGAGGTCACCGGAGGTCGGGGTCGTCGGGCTGCTGCGGTGACCGGAGTACTGGCAGAGGCGGTGATTGGTGATGGTGATCGGTGGCCGGGGTTTATATAGGGGTGGCCGGCGGTTACGGAGGTGGAGAGTTGGCGGGGAGGCGAGCGGACAGCGGCGGCGGGTCGGGGAGTTGATGGGTCAGGGAGGCGGAGAGGCGTACGGTTGGCGGCGTTGGGATAACGGTCGTCGGCAAGAAGCATTGAATCAAGGCAATAAGTACAAGTTAACATGTAAGCAGGCAAGCATGAATTTGTATAGACCTAAGCATTCACATTAGCTCGGGTCCGAAGGTAAGCCGAGGAATAAAACCGTAAAGGGACTTTTCGAGCGACATGATCTGTAGCACCCCGTTCCTCCTATTCGAGGAGCGCGGCTAAGAAACACAAGACGGTATCGTTCGATCGGGATAGATTGAATTAAGAACTTGTCCTCATTATGGATTTGTTTCTTCGGAATCGATTTCCATATTTAGTGGACCGCGCCCCAAGGATCGGCTTAGCGGCAGAGTCAGGAGGGACCTCTCCGCTGCTATCTTTTATTGCCTCGGTTTTCGATGTCGCTTGTTGCTTTCGTGCTTTGAGTTGGTTTTGGGATTTGCTTGTTTTCCTTGAACGGTTTCGATGGTTTTCATTGTTTTCGTTCATTGACTTGCACTTCTGTTCCGAGATTAGAAAGAGAGGAAGAAGTATTAATCGAGCTGTTCGTGTGCAGGTGAACGAGCAGTAGGCGGCTTGCGAGCGGAGTCGTGAAGCGCCTCTTTCCTTCTCCTTTCTAAAATCTGAGTGAGTGGCTACCAACCCGATTAGCTAGCCCTGCTTCCAAGCTTCAAGCCCTAAAAATTTGCATTCTTCTTTGCCCCGATCAAACGATACCAAGTAATAATAAAATATACCAAGATAAAACGGGAATAGACTTGGTTTGTATTGCTTGTCATTCAACTTGGGAACGATTACTTATACTGCATGCTTATTCGTTTGGAATGTTCAACATATGTTTCAATTTTAGTTAGAATACATGTTTCTTCTATAAATTGTGCTATGCATATGGAACACACTTTAATTTGGCATAGATTGATCAATAAGACTATACAAAACTGTTTGGCTATGGAGCTTGCTCCTATTCGTTCGAAATTCGTTTGAAATAATTTGAACTAAATATGCTTGATCACGGACAACTTGTGCACAAGGTATTTTGGCTTCCGCGGACGGTCGCCAGCGCGCTGGGACCGATCCGATCCGGGCGGAAGAGTTCGTATAGTCGTTTGTCATGGACGGGATGCTATGTAGCGGGGCTCGCCACCTGCGTTGCATAACATTCTTGTCCCGAGACTATAACCCGTCCCTTTGTGGCATTAAGCCAGTGATCCCTGTGTATATTTAAACCTGTTGCATACTAACTTGTGTCTTCGTGGCAGGAAAAGCATGGTAAGTATTGTGCAGGTCATTCAGACGACAGGTAAAATCCACCGAACGGTGGTATGTTCATTTCCGTAATTTTCTATATGCTGCTTACTTGTAAATGAACTAAGGCAAGATAGAAACCCACAAATATGCATGCTTCATTAAAATAATGTGTTGATTGGTATAGTTCGGTTAGCTCGCCTTCACCAGTATGTTTCGACATGCTGATCCTCGTTGAAACAGGTTCTCCGCACCAAGGCGAACCGAGCGAGAAACCGAAGTCGTCTTCCCGATCCAGTCCAGCTGTTGGCGCATCTTCACCGCGCCCCCTGAAGCATTTTGAAGACAGGAGCTTGCAACTCTTCATACACAAATACAGCTCCGTGGCAAAGCTATCCTCCAACTTGGAGGTCTATATCTTTTGAAGTTTAGTAAAGGGATATAATGTACATGACTGCTATCTCATTTTGTGTCAACACTTTTGTAAGCCCGTGCGGCATATTAGCTGACTCGTTCAAGAGTTTATAATAGATGTTCATTATCAATAAAGAGAACTTTTCCATATTTCAAATCTGTGTTTCAATTTATCTGCGTACTCTGAATATGTGCTCGTTATGCAAAATACTTTAGCCTTGTGCGGGCGCAACCCCAGGCCCGCACGGCATCATAATTCGGGGGACGCCCCAATGATTCTACGAAATTGGGTCGTGACATGATCTTGGGCTGTACAGCGTGGCAAGTGAACAGTGCACTATTGAGTATACATATATCAATCTACTCGAGGCATAGCGGAGTCTAGTTGCACAAGGCAAAGGTAGCATGCGAGGGTCTGAGTATAAGAAATATTTTATTTCCATGTTCTAACACAAGCAATACAAGTTGGGATTATTCCCTTAGCTAGGTGCGTTGTATTCTTATTAGCATGCAGGGGGTGATTCACCTAGCGACTAGCATGTATTGTTCCATATTTAAGTGTGATGGCTATACGAAGACAAGTTCACCGTAGCCACCCACCTTAGCGATGATTCACCTCGGTCGATGGATACTTCGAGTGAGCCTCTGAAAGCCTAAGTCGAACTCCTGTTGGGACAAGTCTGGATATCCTTTGCCTCAAATGAGTATTTTTGCCTGAGCAAAGTGGGTCGGGACGTTGCACTTTTTTCGTTTGAATCGGCAGTCCGCTTGAGCGAAATGGGGTATTACATTAACCTGAGAAGGAATATTATGGTTCGATGAAAGAGGTAAGCGATAACAGATTTGATTTGGAGTTTGGAAGAACGATCTTAAATCTAGTTCAAAAGATAACCTTCGACAATCAGTCCCAGCGAGAACGATTATCCCACGGGAGAGCCGGTGTGGTAATTTTATGTCCGAAGGGGATAATCGAACTCACAAAAATATGTTCGATGATTATTCCAAACCAACTCGATAAAATAGAGCATATCAAAAGTGGATAGACTTTGGCTTGAGTATCGAACTTAGTTGCTTGAGGAATGCCAGAAGTAGACTATGGATTTATCAAACGGTAACATTGAAGTGGATGATTTTGCTAGACGAATTATAATTACGGCATAAACGAACATGACTTGGTGGATATATATATATATATATATATATAAAACTTGGATGGAGAAAAGTAAAATATTAAGGTGTCTCAATCTTTTCGATGATAACCATAACGTTCGACATTCTTATCTTGTGCGAGCGTAACTCTATGCTCGTGCATGCGTCATGCCCGGATTAGGATAATTATCCAGCGGAAGCGTTGGCATGGTGATCTCACGTCCAACGAGGATGATCGAACTTACAGGAGACCGGAGTGTGACTACTGATAGATCGTCTTGACTTGTGGTTCGATACAATAAGACAAATTTGGGAATGCAACAGAATCAGAAGTATTTCAGGGATAAGTTAGCCTAGAAATTAGAGTAAGTCACGCTTGATGGTTTCGTGAACGGATACATAAATCTTGTTGGACGACTTGGAGTTATAATCAAAGATTTAGAATTGAATCGTGGCTTGGTGGTCTAGACTTAGAATGGATATATGGGTTCTATCAAATATGTTTGAAGAAGATAGACTATGCGAATTGATAGGCTTGTCATGCATCTTAGATATATCATGGATTTGACTGAACGGACTCGAACCCTGTACAAATGAACGTGCTAATGTGTGTAGGATGATCTGTTCTCGATGTTTAGAAATCTTAGTGAAACGAGCTTGGGTAGAATATCCCGTACAAATGAACAATGGTTTGACCTTAGGAATTGGGTCGAGCATTATGCGACAAATTTGTACGATGAATCGAACTTGTACCTATGATCTTGTGAGCTGATCTAGTAATTAGGCAGACGACCCTGTGCCAAGTGAAAGAACTTGTGTAACTGACTTTTAGGGTATTTCTTGAATAAGCCATAGAAATAGGATATCAAGACTTAGTGTTAGACTGGGAACGATAATCATGTGTTGTGTTTGACCCGAACAGATGGACGCTAGTAGATTGATCGGATAAATCGTGCTTAATGGTAGTACAATACTTGATTTGTGTCGGATTTGAAAATTGCTTAGGATTTTATTGACCCTGTTGGAGGTATCATCTTGATTCATAAGACGAGAACCTGTGAGACTTTTCGTAAGTAGCTTGTTCGAATTCACTATCGCTAAGATTGGTTGAATATATATGTTTGAGGGACACCTTGAACGTGTGCACGATCCAAGACTCAATGATATATTGAACTTGAGTGCAAACACTTCGCTATCACTAAGTTGGTTGACATTCATATGTTTGAAGGACGCTTTGAATATGTCCACGATCCTGACTCACGATATGCTGATCTCGAATGCTAGTGCAAATGAATATATTAGATTCATATAGACGAGTATAACAATTTGGATAAGTTTTCTCGCCTTAGATCGTTATTCAAGATGGATCATAACGTATCCCACGTTAAGCGATATATGTTCCTCGCTAAGGCACAATTAAGACCGAGTCAGAGCTTGGATTGAACGATAAAGTCATTCAATGAGACAGACCCAGCATACACGCGACACGGTATAAGGAACTAGTAAAAAATTATGTTCGAATGGATCTAATGGTACCGATTGCTATACTGGAGATAGATTCGATAGTGCGATAGAACGATTTACGCTCAAGAAGTCTAGAGGATGAGACTTTTTCTGAGTGGTGTATAATTTACTGATTGCTATACTGGAGATAGATTCTTTGCTTAGCCAGCACACTTAAAATATGAAAGATACATGCTAGTCGCTAGGTGAATCACTCCCTGCATGCTAATAAAGAATACAACGTACCTAGCTAAGGGAATAATCCTAACTTGTATTGCTTGTGTTAGAACATGGAAATAAAATATTTCTTATACTCAGACCCTCGCATGCTACCTTTGCCTTGTGCAACTAGACTCCGCTATGCCTCGAGTAGATTGATATATGTATACTCAATAGTGCACTGTTCACTTGCCACGCTGTTCACTTGCCACACTGTACGGCCCAAGATCATTCTCGCCCGCTAATGGTACCGATTGCTATACTGGAGATAGATTCTTTGCTTAGCCAGCACACTTAAAATATGAAAGATACATGCTAGTCGCTAGGTGAATCACTCCCTGCATGCTAATAAAGAATACAATGTACCTAGCTAAGAGAATAATCCTATCTTGTATTGCTTGTGTTAGAACATGAAAATAAAACTTGGCTTATAATCGGACCCTCGCATGCTACCTTTGCTTTGTGTAAGTAGACCCCGCTATGCCTCGAGTAGATCATTATGGACCCTTCGTAATGCATTATTTCATTTGTTTATACTATACGCCCATAGATTATGTCGCTTGATATGTTCCTGTACAGCTTCACTCCCCGCACTACACCATAGACCCGTGCAAACGTAAATGGCTTATGTTCTAAAGTAGACTATACTGTACGTTTTCTTATGCTTATATTTCATACAAATGTAATGCTTGTCTGCTTACATTATAACTTGTACTCGTTACCTCGTTTCAATGCTTGTCACATAATTTTATGCCATAATCAAGTAAATACTATCTTGCCTTGCATTAATCCAATTCACTGAAAGACTATCTAATAGTCGTTTCGTGCAAGCATGAACTTGAAAGTATCCAGGACTGTTAAGTCGCCAAGGCAGTTTTCGAACCAGGGAATTGCATCATGTCAAGTAAAGCAAGAATCACAGCTAGTGGAGCATACTCGTTCTGAACAAGAAACAATAATTAACATATCATGAATCCAGTGAATCTGAGACCCAAGACTTGCATGTCACGGACAACTTGTGCACAAGGGAGATTTTCGAATCTCATTCCTAGGACGGTCTCGGGGCACTGGGACCAATCCGCTCTAGACGGACTCTATGTTGACCTCTTCCATGTTTATGGGGATGGTGCGCAACACCCATGTTATTTTCCATTATGCCCCATCCCCGTTGACTAGGCAGTCTTTACCTGTTCGACGAAATGGCCTGCGATGTCCTGTTTCTTTGTGTTACACCTATTCCGTCAGAGAGACATCATCCATCATGGCTATGCCAGTGACCCTTCATATAGATAAGTTATCCCCGCTTAGCGATAATCTGCGTGCGAGTCATTACATCATGCCTAGTAAATCTGGATCACCAGAACGGATATGAGTATAATACACTTGTAAATATTTTAACACTTGAACATCTTCTATAACACTTCTAGATAATTTGTGTAACTCGTGCACCTGAAACAGAACCTCGCTCATGATACTTGTGTTTGCTTATGCAATTGTCCCTGGATTTCATTATATATGCTCGTGCTTGGTTTAACTTGGTTTGCCTTGGACAGGGAAGGACGGATGGTAAGTTGGTAAGTCTCACCGTGTTCCTTTATATCGCACGACGCACTGCCACACGAGTTAGACTTTTTATTATGCCATAAAACTGATCCTAAGGCAAGACTAGAAAGATAACTTAATAGATGGTGCACAAAACCTATATACGTGTTTGGATTTATTGAGCGGGCGAGAAGCCTCCCCACCAGTGCATTCTTGTACTGATAATCCACCAGATTGCTTGCAGGGTGCGAAAGAACCTCGTTCGATGCAGAGACCTCCCTTCGTGAGTGCTAAGGCGTGGAGTTCGCTCTGAAGCCTTGGAACATTTCATCTGAAACTACAAGACATAATGTTGGAACATCGCCTTTGTATCATTCCACAAATGTAGCTACTTAGCACAATTTTTTTTATTTTAGAGAGAGAGAGAGAGACTTGAGCGACTTGTAATCTCGGCCTAACGCCGCTTGTAATACTTGTTCAATATCAATAAAGAGCTTGTTTTACTTCTATACTTATGTTATTCAATGCTTCCGCTATTGACGACTCTGTAAACTTGTTACCAATTGCCTGTTCGTTCTTATTCCGCTATATTCAGACTATCTGTGTGACTCTGTGGCTTAGATATTTTATTGCCTGTTCAGATTATGGCCTTGCACCAGCTTACGCTCGTGCGATATCACGTCCAAATGGAAAAGATCGTCCCGTGGGAGCGTTGGTGCCATGATTCGTGCTTAGCAAAAATGGCCGATTACCTGCGGGATATCGGGGCATGACAGTGACAACTGGGCCATGTGTGTAGAGTGGCTAGTCTAGGTCATAAGGGTGGAAGTTGTTGGAAGAAAAATGCTAGTGTAGTGCTCAAGATATCAAAGCAACGGTAAATAGTAACAAATGATACGAAATTAAAATAATAATTAATCTACTTTATTTTAAACCTAATTAATACCAAATAAATTAAAATTATCCTAAAATTACTAAATAATCCTATACTAAAAATCAGGGGCTTACAGTTCCCATTTTGGGCAGGCAATTCAGGGTACTCTGATCTATGTACGAGACCTAGTACGAGTATTTGACAATGCCAATATGTATTTTATGAGTCCAGGGTAGTCTCTTACATAATTATCTTATATAAAATCGGGAACCCAAATACAGTTACATAAGTCAGTTAAATAATATGTACCTATTGATTACTCTATGGGTGAGCTGCCAGTACGGCTCTCGAAACTACTATAGAAAAAACCAATAATAGGACACATGAACTCACTAATGGATTTGGGTACTCGTACCATGTGTAGGGTAACGTATCGATACTAGATACAGGAAATAAAAAATATAAGAACAAATATAAGTACAAATACGTATATTGAGAATGAGGAGTGTCAGTTTCACGTTATACATTTATGTCGGTTCGGAGCAGAAAAGTAATGACTACTGAATTTTAAAATTTCTACTCAAGTACTATGTATAAAAATTCAATAGTCGGCCATTTTATTTATGATTGGCTATAAATACCTCAATTTTCGTGCAACCAAGGCAAGAGCTATAAGCATTTTTTTCAAGCATCTTTGTAAGTTCACTTTGTCCAATAGTATTTTTGAGCATCAAGAGCACTTTGCAGCTTCTCGTACTAGCATTTGAAGTCAGATTGTCAATAGAGCATAGCGATCACGTGCCGATCGAGCCTCCACTGCTACACTCTCCAGATTTTCTTAAAATTTTCTTGTAATTACAAGTTTGTAATATAAATTCTTTGTACTTCAATATTTTTTGGCAAAGAAAATTATACACTTTTCTTTCTTAAAAACATAAAATAGCAACTCTGCTGGGGATGAACTTCTTCATTAACGAGACAGTGGTGGCACAATCTGATACCAAATACATTGGGACAACCATTAAAGCGTTGGTTGTTGAATTCAACCAATAAGTGTTTGAAGAAATACTCTCAAGAACTTCTTGCAGATCCAGGGAGTATGCTTCCCATTGAGTTAGGGGGGTATGCTTCCGAAAATATTGCACCAATTTGGTGTAGCATCACTTAAAACCATGTGAAGGCTGCCCATAAAATTTGGCTACCTAAGCCTCGATTCATTTACCCCATTGTTGCTTATAACAAGGGTAAGGGGATCATGGCAAGTGATTGTAAGTTCACGTTGTTGGCCAGTTCTGATAAAGGCCTTAAACTCCATGAGTTGAAAGACATCCTTAGCAAGGCAAAGGTAGCAATGGAGGCAAGAAGGCTGTGACGCAAACACAAGTATCAAAATAAGCATCACAATGATAGCGATAGAAGAAATTACTATGATGTTGAAGATCACTATGATATAAATTTGCAGGAAACCCAACTCGGAAGAAGTCACATTATGGAAGAGTTGGTGAAAGACAACATTGCTTAAATATGATAGCCAGAAGATCGGTTATCATGCCTCGCTCCCAGAATACGATAAGCCGAGTATGTAACAAACATCTCAGACTACGCGTCGTACAAATACATCGGTATATGTAATCATGATTGTTGTCTGTAAGTTCTAAGATAAAAGTATGGACAATGCTAAACCATTTATAAACTAAGAATATTCACATTTATAAACATAGAACCATCTACATTTATAACCCCATAATCTGGTTTCTTCCTCAAAAGATAATATACAAAGAGATACAATTAAGCAAAAAGAAAATTGCTACTCTACTCACATCTTGTATTACTTTTCAGACTCATCCAAGCTATATAATTATAGAATCGCTTCCTCTGTCTTGCCTTCATCTACTGAATAAATACTAGGTCACCAAGACATGCAAGTCCTCGATTCAAGAATAATATAGTAAATGAAGTAAAATAATATATGATTAAAAAATTATGATCTGATACTCAAATAGAAGGTAAAATAAACAAACCCTAAGGAAGAATTATAATATTAGCTTGAAATATGACTCTACTGTTATCCTAATTCTAAAGATTCCTTAGTGTCTAAACTAATCTTATGGCTTAATAGTCAGTAACACAATGACAATAAATTTTTGCATAAATGAAATACAATTTGTAGAACAATCTACGAATCTCTCACTTGACTAATTTCTTGGCAATAATCCTATTTACCCGAGATTAAACTATTACAGGATGGCGCCGTGCTTAGAATTCGGCCCCTCTCATAGTGAGGTAAGAAATAATACATTATTTAATACCTAATTAAATTTTTAATCAAAATAGGCACATATAAGTATTATACGGGTATGTTTAGTGAACTAAGAACTCATGTCCTCCCTTTGAAGGTCTTATGAATGAGGCAACATGAACTGCTAAGATTTTATTTTATTTATATTGCAAAAATTTTATATGATATAATCCATTTTATTCTCCACTTCCCAATGCTCTATTCTACAATTTTCAATTTTATTATCTTATTAAACCTTTCTTTCTTAAATCAGGTAAGCATCTTGATCTATGTACCATATGTATCACATAAATACAAGAATACTATTCAACATAAAATTTCCATCTATTATAATAATATAGGTATATATCTCGAAATATGCAAAATATTACCTAGTATGAGAATACAGCTCAATATGATATTCTATCTACCAAAATATGATAAGCTATATATCTCGGTACATGCAACAAGCATCACATAGTACGCAAATACAACTCAGCATGATATTCCATCTACTAGAATAAGGCATGTAATTGAATAATATATTTGTTTTACTTGCATATCTGTGTCCTATGAGTCTAAAACTTATACAGTTCGACTCCTAAATATGTTTAGGGTTGTCGAGAGTCTGTCTCTGACTAACATATGACTATCTAAGTTAGGGTTTAATATAATTGGAAATTATTGTTTCAAAATTTGGTTATCTTCAAAATATTTAGAAATTCGGAAGAGTCTCCTTTGTATTTTGAGCTCTAAAAATTTCACATGATAGAAAATATAACAACCATGAGCAAATCTTCATAGAATTTTCCTGGTTTACATCCACTTTGGTAGAACAACTCAACACCCGACACACGCAGTTATAATCATGTAGTGTAGCGTCTGCATGTAAATTTTTTAATTCAATACTCTAATATAGTATAGAATGAGATATGAGGCATTTGAAGGTATTTAGATAGACTTCAATTATTAAAATTAATTAATAAATCCTAGAAAATCTCTAGATAGTTTGAAACTAGTAATATACGACTTTAGATTAGTCTAGGAATCAAAGTTAGGATATCTTTGAATTATTTGGTACTTATGGGATCCATATAGAGTTTATAGGAATTTAATAACTAATAAATTTAATTTCCAATGACCCTCCAAGAATTACTGTGAGGAACGTTGACCATATTTGGATCTCAAACTTGAGGTATAGTCACATTAGGCAATATACTAGTTTTTTTAAAAAGAATTTTTAGGGATTATCCCCATATTTTTTTATATTTATTTAGCCCTAAATAATAGTTTAGAATAAATCATTTAGTTCTAATTAATTCTAGAATTTATAAAACCTATTTACTAATAATTATAATCTGTTATAGTTATTAAAACTGCATCCAAATTCGACTATTAAGTTATAAATTTTTATCGTTGATCCAATGTCAGATTAGAACTTAATCATTGGATCATAGCGGTTAGAATCAGAGTTTAACCCAATCCACTCGTCTATGACAAATAACTAGAGACATCTGATCTAGCGGAAGAATCTCCATCGCTCGATCAACCAATTTAAATCCCAGACCCGATATTAGCCGAATGAAGACCCGTACCCCAATTCCAAATATTCTTTCATAATATGATATTTTTATATATAGGGATAGATAGGACACAACAAATCTAAACATAATTCTATCCTATCTATCTTATACGCTATAGTGCTCGCATTCGTGTCATATATTATACAATTTTCACCCTAACTCGAATCCACCACCAATGCCATGTCTCTCTACCTCTTTTCTTGTCATCTAAACCCTATATTAGGCCTCCTTGATACTTCTGCACACAGTATGAGCCCAGTGTCCTAGTAGAATTAGGATACAAATGTTAATTTGAAACAACAAGTCATGCACGCAATCCAATGATCAATTTTATTATCAGACTTCACCATGTGCTCGTGGTGTGTTGCTCTTTGATCATTGGAAGTTTGTCATGATTATGATGAGGTTTGGTCAACCAAAATTGATGGTATCAGTGCGTTGCGTCTGTGTTGTGTCCAACATCCTTATCAATTTCCAGAAGTCATATCTTTGCACCTGGACTTTTGTTTAATGAACCATTTTTAGGTATCTCTTCCCATATGCTTATATTTGATCTATGTTGTTGGATCACCTATATTCTTATTATACATTGCATGTGACCCAAGACTTTACTTGATGTCCAAATTTGATTATATAGACTTTTTGGAAGATCCAACCGTTGGATCTTTGATTTTTTGATTTCATTGCAACTTTAGTGACTTTTTACCTTAGGATGCCAAGTTTTATAGCATAATAATATCATTTTATAGATAAAATAATTCCACTTTTATATTTATAATTAGTTCGTATCATGTTCGTTTTTTCAAATCCATGCTAAGAAATTGATATATGTTAATTATAGTGATCTTGTATTTTGAAATTGACAAAGTAACTGTACGAATTGCCATAATAAGATCATTAACTTTGCGACTGACCATCTTGTCTCAATTTGTATACCGTAGGCTTCGCTGCACAAATTATGAGATACAAATATGGTAAATTAGATATAGAACTTGTAAATCAGAATATTAATGAATAATTTTTTATTATAGAAATGAGGGTAACTTAGACATAGATTTATGGCCAATAAACAGTTTAGATGACATAGGAGATATGCGACTTTGACCGATCCAACTTTTCTTGTTAGGAGTTTGGTTGTATCTATATTTTTGTATTGTATATGGTTGTTTGTTATTTGGATTTAGTAGATATTTATATAGATCATATCTAATTGATTCTTGATCAGATTTGACTAGACTTTGGTCTCGTTATAAACTCAGCAGGCTTAGGCGAACTCCAGGAAAGTACACCTTGCCTATTTGATTCTCAATATTTATATATTTTGCATATGTCACTAGTCATTCTTTTATATGACCTATTGCATAATTATTACTGCTAAAACTTATTAGTCCAAATATACGAAATTTTGTTGCATTGCATGTTAGTTGATCTGTATTCTACTTGTGTATATGATTGGACATGAATTATTACTCACTAGAGTTTATACTGGATGTGTCGTGGATTTGACTCATCGGTATCATTGAGATGGAGAGGGCAGTCACTACATGTATGGTTAACTTCACATATTTCCCTGTATGTCGTATGCTCCACCGAAGATACGGTAATGACGACCCTGGATATATGTTGTAGTTTGCCTCTGACGTTTATGAGCATTATGCACATTTAACAGATGATTGAAGGTAGTATATGTACTAGCCACTAGTTCCTAAGGAAAATTTTGTCGATCCTATTTTAGCTAGAGATCTATGAGTGCGAACGTTGTCTTAAAAGTGTATTTTCATGTAGACTGGTTATGAGTAGTCATTCCATGAGTTACTTGTCGTACCCTTAGTTGATATTTTTTGTTTATCATATATGGCATAAATATTATGGATCTTGCTATGTCCCTCTGAGGACTTGTTTCCTTACAGGTTATTGCTAAGGTTCTACATAGGATTGTGTGAGGGTTATTTCTTCGGGATTCATGTATTGATTGATGATTCCTTCTTCATTATTCTTTTGTAGTTATTTTCTTTTATACAGTTCATATGTTCATAGTTAGAGTTGTAAATATACTTGTGTTGATATTATAACATATGACCTACTCTGGACATGGTATATGTATTCGAGCTGGACTTGAGTCCACTTGATGTGTAGCTAGCCATTACCACGTATTTTAGTCCTGTGTATTTTAAGAGTAAGGTATGACATAATTTTTGTGGTGGTCCATTGAGGTTGAGTCTTCGCAAAGTATACGAAGTTGTAATAGTATATAGGCTAGTTGTACTACTGTAAGCCTACGACTAATTAAGGAAATACGATTTCAGGATACATCCAGAGCTATCATTATAGGCTTCTCTATGTTCCTTAGGTCTTGATTAATTTTGTGTCCTTCTCTTCTTGTATTTTGACTAAAAATTTCCACTATTGCTTCCCTACTTGACTCATCTCGTTTATTCGTTAATTGCTTTAGAAAATATATCATGGATTTGGTGAAGGGCAGGTTCGAGAACCTATATTATTTGGTGAGATAGACATGTACTGCAACCATTCATTATATTGTTGAATCAGAGGTTTTTGCATCTAGATGCATGTTGGTGAGGCAGAACTTCATGTAGCATGATCACCGTTCTCAAATTTTACCTAGACCGCGTCCTATGCATTTCGATTGAGTTCATACTATTCTTGTAAATATTTTGATTTCTTTCATATTTTTCTTGACCCTAACCAGCTTGATTGATATTGTTGTACCACCTGTCGCACCCCAGTCCCGTAAGGGCCGATCGTCCTCGCTTGGTCCCTACGGAACCGATCGTCCTCGCTTGGGCGCGATGCCGTACAAGCCTAAGTTGCGCTTGCACCAGGCAACGTACCTGCACAAGACACAAGTTAGACAAAAATATACATATATATGCACAAAGTGAAATACAGAGAACCAAAGTTGAACACATTTGATAGGCACAAAATACTTTATTTTATTGAATACTTGAAAATTTGGATTACGAAGTGCTTGCTTAGATGAGTTACAAAATATGCCTTAGAAGACTTACAACTCTTTTT
The DNA here is from genome assembly GCA_036927795.1 of Iris macrosiphon. Taxonomy (NCBI): domain Eukaryota; kingdom Viridiplantae; phylum Streptophyta; class Magnoliopsida; order Asparagales; family Iridaceae; genus Iris; species Iris macrosiphon. Next base: position 240,200 of record JAYESA010000169.1, read on the forward strand.
ACATTCCCAAAACTAGCCACAATTCAACCCATCCCTAGGAACTTGCTACCTTTTCAATTATCAATGACTGAATTAGAAAACCTTAGAGATATACCTTTTTAGTGAAGCTAGATAGAGTTGTTTGTATAATTATGCTACATGTGTAATATTGAGGGTATAATAGTTGGGGTTATGACTATATTAAGTACCATCGTATTAGAGAGATAGTAGATCCTCAGACTATGCTACTAGATTTGGCCAAACAAAACCAGAAGGGTTAATACCTGTCATGCCCTAGTCCCAAAATACACGGGACTAGGCCATGTGGCAATGGCCAGCCAATACGTAATTAAGGACTTGCCCAATTTAGTGAAATCCTCAACTTCGTATATCGCTGTACCTAAAGAATTATATAGTCACAGGCATACTAAATCTCATCCACATAATATAATGAACTAGTTTGAATACGAAATAGTCATATAATCAGAATATGTCAATACAGAACCAAATAAATCTAGAGTTGGTGGAGACAAATCTACTACATAAACATGCAAAAATAAAGTGCTGAAAGTAAGATAAATAGCGACAAACTCAAGTAGAAGTCTGTAACCAAGATAATATCATACCAAGATCAGAGGTACTCACAGGGGTACACCTCCTCTGCCTCGTAGATAGCGTCAGGACCCGGCCCGTAAACATGCTCGTACTCTAGCTCAACTAAACCTGGAAAGGAACTAGGTTGTCAGAGGGACGTAACAAAATACATAGAAATAAGCTACTAATGATGCAAAAATACTACAATAAATAAGGGTGTACAATGATAAGTGTAAATGCAATGAGAACCACGTTCGACGCATGAGCTGTTGACCAAAATGGGATCGACATAATTCCCTCGGGGAAACAAAGGCCTACTACAACATAGCGTCATGGATGCCAAAGATCGAATCTAATACTAATATAACCATGGTCATCTCACCCGGTACTCCAGCGGAGGTGGCGGATTACAAAGAGAAAAGTGTAGTCAGCCCATACGTCTAGTGAGTGTTTTCCCTACCCAATGTTGCTATATCTGTCGTGCACCACGATATGTCTAGCTCCTACTCCTGAGTCGAGATCAAAGTATTTAAATATTGCCGTCATGCATCTCGATTGTACCAGTGTACGACTGGTACATGAGTCTGCGTCCACATGAACCACTCTGTGTCATAAATATGTCAAGGTCATAGAGAGATTGGAGCATCTCTCAAATAAATGGTTTGGCTTCTAAGTAATAAGTCATGCTTAGTCGATCCAACACCGACTTGCACCCAAGTTATTCTTGGACGTGCTATATCGTTCAATAAGAATAATAAAATAAAGTAAATACAGTTGTAGTATTTAAAAATTGTAAACAAGAGTGGTAATGTATACTTGCCTGGACCCGTAAGCTGGAAGTAGGAAGAGGAGGGTATAGCGTCCGAGTCCAAATAATCAAAGATACCTAAAAAATAAATTGAGACTAATTAATTATTAAGTTATAATTACTTAGTTAAATATTTCACAAGCATGATCTGGACGAAATAATTACTCAAAAGTCTAGACGGCTTACACACACATATAATAACCCAATCACCTCCTTGTCTTGTCTTCTCTTCATTAATGGTCTACTCACTTCCTTTCCTTTTCTTTCCTTTCCTTTCCTTTCCTTTCCTTTCTTTTCTTTTCTTTTCTTTTATTTTTTGTTTCTGGAGTTTATTAGTCATTCCTTAATGTCCCCATGTAAAATAATATACCTAACCAATCTCATGTGCCGCCAGAAATTTTGTCAATCCCATTACCACCCTACCTATTTGTGTATCCTTTAATATCTTCCAAGCCTTAAAGCCTTTAAGGAATTTGCTCATGTATTCCTCAAAGAAAAAAATAAGAAAAAAAGTGTACACACATATACTTTCCCTATCCTACATGTAGCTTCTTCATATTACTTTTTGACTTGATCTTCCCTACTTTTGAGAATCTCAAAACAACTTCCACTAGTTCTGTCCATGTCTTCGTAAGCTATCACTACCACATTCTATAATAGGGATATTTTTGTCTTTTTTATTATTATAAGTATTGTGTATATTTTATTGCATGATATATATGTATATATATATATATATATATATATATATATATATATATATATATATATATATATATATATATATATATATATTATATTGTGTTCATTAATTCATGGGTTAGTGGACTAGACCTAGAAACCCACTAGATAAACCCCTGACCAAAATATAGGATTATAGATTTTAATTAGTATATTTTTGGGATTAATTATTGGGGGTTATAATTTGTTACTTTGATTTTTATCCAATTGTTGTACCTTACCGTTGCTTCGATAATTGGAGCGCTACACTAGTTTTTGTCTTCCAACAAATTTTACACCCTTGTCCTAGACATGCCAGTCTTCTATTCTGACCTTTGTGTAACTCATAAATACCCTCTCTTGTGCTTCATTTTAGTAGCACAATATTCGTTACGAACGTTTATTTTTAAATTTAAATAAATCTAACTTTGTATCTTTGTCCGTTCCAATTGAAATTGGAGACACAATCTCGACCCATTTTGTGCAACCCAAATTATGACAATATTCTATTCTGAGTCTTCTACATCCATGATACTTGTGTCCCACCTAATTTTAACCCCATGCACTTCCAATTAATTTAAGAACACTATTTACACTTTTTTTAATTAAATTGGTGTAATGACCCAACTTAACCCAAAACTAGACCCAACACCAACCCAAACCCCCACTCACACCCTCAAGGTTCATACTAAACACCACACACCCTTTTTATCCACTACATCACACCAAACATGGTATTTTCCTCATCCAATCCCAAAATCCCACCTTTTGTACAATTTTCTAATTGTTGGGGACTTTTATGCAAAAGTGCAGTGAGGTATCCACCTCCCATTAGACCCAACACATGAAGAAACACACTCCCCCCCCTCTTTGACCGGTCACATATAATTTTTATCCTATTTTTTTGGAGTGTGCAATTCTTAAAACTTTCCATCTTACCATCCAAGCCCTCCATTCAAATACACACAATCCTAGCCACCCAATTTTCTTCATGTAGAAGCCAACCCCATCCCAAGGAGCACATGGCCGGCCCTAATCCCTAGGTAATCATCACCCTCTTCTCCATCCTATATAAAAACTCATCCTCCATTATTTTTCATGACCATCAACCTGTTCTTCAAAATCGAAACCCTAAACCTAATACTTACAACCACCATCACCCTCATCTCCCTCCCCTCCGGGCACCATCCCGCCGGAGCAGCCACGACTCCGCCTGAGCACCACCGCTTCTCCCACACAGCTGACCCGACTTCTCCTCCTCACCATCATCGCAACCACCACCAGTCACCTTCACTTAACCCCGCCACAGCCGACTCCCTCCACCTCTCAACGACAAGCAGTCGATCCACAGCAGCTAACTGCACCCACCGCGACCACCATTAACATCATTACCACCGCCACCATTAACAACAACTCCATCCGCCACCATCTCGTCATCCCCATCAATCCTGATCTTCTTCGCCGGACCACCTCTACAGCAGCCCCGTCGATCACCCTCGACCTTCCCATGACCCCGACCATCCCGCCGGACCCCGACTTCATTTTTACCACCACTAGTCGACTCCTCACCACCGAGCAAGCCACCCGACCTCCCCGACGACAACCTCCATCATCATCAACCTTTATCATCATCACCAGCACCAGACTTCTCTTCCCCGAGCAACTCCTCACAGCAGCTATCATTTTCTCGGCCACACCTCGCCCACCGAGAACGACCTCCTTCTCCTGTCAACCACCGCCTCTCCTCCATCACCGATCAGTCACCATCAGCCCACCATCTTGATCCCTCCTCCGAGCCAACAGCCAGCCACCACCGACTTCAACAACATCGAGCCGATCTCGGCCATCACCACCGCAGCAAATACCCCTCACCATCACCTTCTTCTCCCATTCGACCTCGCCGGAGCACCCCGACCGCCGAGCAGTCCCTTTTTTCCCCGTTCTCCTCCTCCCACCTCCGGTCATCCACCACCAGAGCACCATACCTCGACCACCACAGCCCGGCCACCATCACCTTCATCAGCCCATCCTTCCCGAGCAGCGTCACTCCGGTCAGCGACCTCCCTCGATATCGACTACCCCCATACCCCGGTCATGTGCACGCCAACGTTCGAACTTGCCTCCCTCTTTCATATTGTGTGTTGTATGACACTGCGATGGTGAACCCTAATAACTAGTGTGTACACGTGTGCATGTGTGAATAGTAATTAGGGTTAGTATATTACTTCATGGTAGTTTGGTTGTTAGATATGATTGCATGACACTATGTTGGTAAAAACCCTAATAACTAGTATGTATGTGTGTGTGCATGTATGTATAATAATTAGGTTTAATATATATACTTCATGGGATATTATTTATTAGTATTATATATGTTGTATGACCATAGGTGTTAGTTGACTGCCTTGTGTACCCTAACATACCAGCTAGGACCTGTGTTGGCGTTGCACGAGATTTGGATATTGGACATGTGTTAGTGTTAGTTATTATCTTGCTATGCACGGTATTCAAGGACATGACACCTGTGCATTTAGACGTGCACACTTGACCCTGCTAGTTGACCAGTACCACTTCTGCTTGCATTAGTTTCTAAGTGCAGTTGTACTAGTGTAATGGCTGATATTATTGTATTATATTATATAAATATAGGACCATTGGATCGTTCTGCGAGACTTCAGGAGCAGGATATTGGTATTGCCGCTCAGGACCACAAGCTAGTACATTCTCTGATAATTTTTGTTATTTGATAATTTCTATAATTCAAGTATTTAGAAATGTTACATCTGATTCTTGACACTGTGCTACATGGACTAGCATATAGATTGGATCTCCAGTCATGAGATGTTACATTGGTTATCGTATTAACATTGTACACGATATTGATATTAGACATTGATATTAGACATTGTACATGATATATTGGACATTGATCATGTATCGTAACGTGTCATGGTTGGATCCACTATACTAGTTGGGGCGGAGGAAATATTAGTAGATTATGTGATTATACCCTACTTTATATGCATCATAGCTCACCCACACATCACGTCGGGTATAGCCTGACCATTTACATGCCTCATAGCCTGTTATATATGATTAGCCTGACTATTGCTCGTATCATAGCTAACCAGATGGTTAGCCTGACCTCACATGTATCATAGCTAGTCATATATAACAAGCCTGATCTTGTCCCAAGTCGATCATATGATAGACTGATATTTTAAATACTTAGCATAGTTACAGTTCTTTATTTCAGTTTCATATACTACATTACCCTGTATATGATATTGTAGCTCTTTCTCTTCATTTCATATATGCACTGACTATACCATATTGCCTATATTGCCTGTTCTCTTTACTATTTGCCATTGCATCTATTTATTATTTTCTCTCAGTATATAGAATCATCTATTTATTGTTTTATAGTCCTTGTCAATTAATTGGAACTGTTATCAGGTTGTACTTTGCTCCAATCCTTACTGGATATATTTTTTCAGACTGCGACTTAAAGGACTGGTGTCCGACATATTATGGACCACATGGAGAGTAGCTGCAGCCTTGGACCTTGTAGCTCAGGTGTGATTCCGGGAGGTCTAGCCGGGATCACTAGTTATTCAGTTAGTTTCTTTTAGCTGTTTATGGTACCAAATTTATTTTCGGCATATTTGGAGACTTGGATGTTATTGTTTGAGTTAGATTATTTTGTTGTTTAGACTTGTGTTGTATTTCGATATCTTATCGTGCTTTAGTCTTGTGATTGAGTATTTTTATATTATATTATGATATCTTTGTCTCCTTATGGAGTTGGATATTCGTGTGCGATTGATTAGATAGTATTGTGACCTAGACAATGTTCTACCACCGATGTTGCGGCGTAGGCTGGACGTACCCACGCACTCGTACCCAAATTACGGGTGCGGGTCATGACATAAGCATTATAACATTTATAACTCAAAATCCCCATAGTCGCACATCAAATGGGAACCTATACATTTAGCTAGCCAAGACTCCCTAATATTCTTAAGAATAAAAACATAATATAACCCATAGGAGAAAAACCATACCTTCCCCATTATTCACCATTGATATTCTATAACATATCATGAGCATTCCTATTTCCAAGGACAACACACTGATATATATATATATATATATATATAAACAAAAGTATAGTGTCCTTAAGGGAAATGGCATGGAGCATCTCTCTTTGTATGATCTAAAGTTCATCAGTTACTCCACCGATCCATATTCACGCATGTCTATTCCTTCAGCTTTGTTTAAGTCCTCAGGTTTTATACTCCTTTAACAAATAACTAAGCATTATAACCCACTTGACCACCATGAAACCGATGAGTATTTTCCAACCCACACAGCACAGACCTATCCTACACATATTCACATAAACATTTGTTTACACGGCTTCCTTCTCAAAACACCAACTCTAGTCAAGGAAGAAAAGAATACGTTCACTTTCCTTCACATGTATCATTTCATTTATATCGCATTTGTCCCATGAACTCAAACACACAGACCTAAAAACCTACACATTGTAATGTCCCTCTAAATCTAGTGGGTACAACACCAATAAAACATGGCTGCACTGATATGCTAACACAGGTGATGTTCTAAGGAGGATTTAAATAGAGGAAATATAGCTTTTCCTAAAGGAGGAGGTTGGAAGTCGCGCATTGCCGTGGGGGTCTCGGCAACGACGAGAGCGTCGGTTCTACCTAAGGACTAAAGACCGAGGGGCGGAGGATATCATTGACGATGGTGGCGTCCAAACATCCAAACTGGAATGAAGGAAAGAAGGAGAAGAGGAAGAAGCTATAAAGGCGGCTAAGTTATGTATCTAGGGTTTTCTAGAGTGATGGTATATAAAGAGAGGGAAGAGAGTATGATGAGCGGTTACATGAGGAGGGGTTGGTGATGTCTGTACGGCGTGGTTACTTCCTATAGGCGACAAAAGAGGCATGCGTATGTGCGAATGGGATAAAGGGAGCTTTGTACTCTCTCCAACAGAAATCGTAATTAAGGTTCAGATCCGGGTGTAACAATGGGCTGCTAAGGTTACCAACGAGTTTAATATAAGGTGGAGAGGGAATATTATTTTCCATTTTAATTCAAATATGCTGATGAGAACATTCGGTACACATCTGTGCATGCCACTAATGGGCCAGTCTATTGCATTGTCTTGGATGGGTTTCATGTATCATTGGGTTCAATGCAACTATTACATGTGACAGGGATCATGCAAGCCATAATACTAGGCTAGGTTTATTAGATGGGCTCTCAGGAAATTAAACCTATTAAGCAAATTAAGGAAGTAATAACTAATTAACGGTTATAATACTTAATATATTATAAGGACTTAATTATTTAATGTTGAATTCTTATTTAATAATAAAAAGTCTTAAAGTCCTAACATATAAGGTTATTTCTAATACCAACTTCTAAAATAATAATAATAATAATAGGGGGTTTACAATACCTAATAACAAGTACTACAATAATGCATGAGTAAATAATACAAGAGAACCCAAATCAATAACAGTATATAAAAACCTATGTCATAGATTATTAGCCTATCATTGAGGCAATAGTCCAACCCTACACCAAATAAGGACAAGGGATGAACTACTATGCCGAGACAACCTACGACCCCAAGACTATTGACAAGCGATATAGTATAAGCACAAGTGATTTAATAGAACAGTCAATCAATTCCTACTGGTTGCTACATATTAGTATATGAGTTATCCCAGATGTAATATAAAGATTCGTCAATTGATAATGCCTAAATAGGACTGGCCCTACTAGTTCACACAAAAATCCATTAGTTAATCCACATATTTTAATAATTATTTTATCCTTCACACTCTATAGCAGGATGATGGGAGTTCTGTTGTCTGATCAGCGAACATGAGTCAATGAGGTAGTATACCTCATGGGGGTTCAGTGGAGAAGCCCCCAAAATCTAGACAACATTTGGGTACCGAGACTAAGGGACAGTGGGAAGGAACTAGAAAATATTATGGGGAAAGCTAAATGCCCGCACGACAAAACAACGCATAAAACCATGAGCTATCCTAAAAATAGCAAGCATGCAGTATATCATCGGTACACCATTATGTGTCACAAAATGGGTATTGAACTTGTTGGAAGAAATGGATATTTGAGCAGTATACTATTGGATATATTGTATGCATTCATACATTGCATACACATGCTCGGGTTTAGAAATTTTTGGTGCCCAAAACGATTCCAATCTCATCCAAATTATCATTAGAAGTTAAGGAAGTTAGGACACTAACTACAACAAATTAGAACCTATCCGAGAGATCAAAAATTACTATCCATCTCAAAATACTTGGTTCTAACCTAGATTCCCTAAATTTATTCAAAAACACACCCTCAAGCTTAAACCAACCAAAACCCATCATATACGCATAAAAATCCAACAAGCATTTTAGAGATAACTGAAATAAAAAGCATGAAATCATTCTACAATAGTTTTATAAGAATTAAATGGAGAAACATCAATTAACCCTCATGTGAAAGATGTACTTACCTCTATACCTAAGCTCCTAGCTCTCGGTCTTCTACTACTGCTCCTCTTAGATATATCCCGAGACCACAAATCTCGACCTCAAGGCCAACTCCTAACTCTAGGCTCATTACTATGGTCAGCTCCAAGAAGAAGGAAGAGGGGAGAAGGATACAATGGTTTGGAGAAGGAGGAAAATTAAAATGAAGAGAGAATAGAGTTATATAGAAAGAGAGTGAGATGGATGGTGAGTTGGGGCCATAGATAGGCTTCCACCTCATGTAATGCCCCGCACCTGAACGGTGCATTATGCTGAGATTTTGAATCGGATAATTACTGAGTAAGTTGGTTTTCATGTGCAGGTAGTGTGCGAAGTTTAGTGTGATCAGAGTATCGCCTCGTAACGGACTGAGGTATTGAGGCAGCGTGGATGGATCAACGAGTTAGTACAAAGCAGTGCAGAGATAGTGGATCGAGCGATGATGCCACTTTTCTTTGTCCGGTCGGGTCAGATGATTGGAAAGCATGACCTGCTCGCACGGTCATCCCAGTTCAGTAGATCGTGCTTTGCATCGGACCACAAAATCAAGGAATCGGTCACGTTGGCTAGGTAGAGCATCGAGAAGGTTCAACTTGGTGAGTGGGATCTGTCCCTTCTCCTCTACTCCTTCATGCCTAATAAAATAGACTCTAGTGTGCAAGGATTTTTAGAAGATCAATATATGTAGTTCGGTTGAGTAGATTCGTTACTTCGAGAACATTGTACATAAAACATTGATAGCTAGAACATGGATAACAGTTTCAGAGGCATGCATAAAGAGTACATAGCAGTTGTGGTGCAATGCTACAGAACTGCCAGTGTGAGATATACGGGAGAGTGCATTGCGCACGAGGATCATGTTGAGATGCTTTGTCAAGCGAAGCGTGCAGTTGTGGTTCAAAATCGGGCAACTGTCGATAGGGTATGGTGCAATTGGAACACGAGACTTGAAACTTATCGGTGGGGATAGTGCCACAGAACCCGTAATGATGTAACATTGTGCCTTGTGTATTGGGACCTCGAGTCGTCAAACGGACCACGAAATGATACGAACAAGAAAGAGAATGATATCACTGGAATGTTGTATTGTGGCAAAGAGAATCATATACGGTCATGGCAACCAAAGTACAAGGTGATGGTTCTTCGAACGGGTAGTATCTGTAGCTCCGGTACCGTTCAGCCTAGGAAGAGCCAGTTGATTCACCGTATGAACAAAGGAAGGGGCACGTAGTATTATGGGGCTTCAGCTGGGATTATGACCCAGATTGGATTGTTATACCATATATGCGGATAGGTGGGGGCCTTCGGTGGGGCTAGCAACCTGCACGCGGAGCATTCACCATTTACTATGAATCGCATGATATGGTTGGCTTGCGAGTCGCCAGTGACCTTTACTTTATATAGATAGCATGCATGTAGTTGTATATTTCATTTGGAGGAGTTAACATCTTGCTTGGTCTGTGCAGTCGAGTTTATCGCACTCTATTTCTGCTGCGTTAGTTGGTTCATTCGAGTTATGCCGAGTGACACGGGTTGTATGTATCATTTGATTTCACTATGCACGTTCGAGTAGAACACACTTAGTGGCTTACGTGATTGAAATGCTTAAGTGATTCAATGCTTACCGTATTTTACCTACTTTACTTCTTGATAGAAATATAACTGCTCATATACATAGATGTTTTACTGATTTCCCTAACATGTCATGACACTGCCATGTAATCAATCTATGTTCAAGTAGAAAGATCACCATATAATAACTGCATGTTTCACATGATTACTTAGTGTTGGTTTAGGCGAATGGGTTATCCCGCTCACCAGTACAGCTGTATACTGACCCACATTTGTGGGCACTCTTTCAGGTACTTAGGTACGAGGCCTTAGCTTGGATATACGGGACATAATGTATGGAATATCGAGATCCTTTGTAAGAAAGAGAGAGCTAGAGTGTTGTAAGCCTTCGTGGCATCTTTATTTGAACCATTTGAGAGCTTTGTTTTATATTCTATGATGTGTTCTTATTTGTAACAATACTTTTATTTTACTGCAACTTGGTCATTTTGATAATAACCATAAAGTTTAACGTTTTTGTCTTGTGTGAGCGCAACTCCAGGCTCGTACGGTATCACGTTCCGATGAGAACGATGATCCTACGGGAGAGTTGGCATGATAATATCACGTCCAGTGAGGATGATCGAACTTGTAGGAGATTGGGGTGTGACACCTCATAGATCTAAACCCCAACCAATTTTCATCCTCCCAAACAAAACCAATTGTCCAATGGGTAATAAGTCAGCACAATCAATAACTGCTGACTGTTGCAACAACACCCAGGAGGTATACCATCGTTATACTATCGATATATTGCTCAGGAGGAAAATTTCCATTTTAAAATTTTCTAGGGTACGCTAGTCTATGTAAGGGATCTAGTACGAGTCTATGGCAATGTCAAAGGTTTATCTTAGGGTCTAGAGTATTCTAACATATAATTATTTTGTTAAAATAGAATCTAAATATAGTTAAATAAGTTTGTAAATCAGTTTAGGCTCGTCGATTGCTGATTTGTCTGTACGACTCTCGAGACTCTCATATGATATTAAACATCAATATACATGAATCTAATATAAGATACATGTACTAGCAATAGAAATATAAGATACTGTATCGATATTGGAGATAGAAAAATACAAGATACATGATACAAGAATAAGTATCCATATAAATATGAAAAACTGGAATGGAAAGTGCAAAGGTTGAAGATGAGAGAGTCTGATGACTATGATAACAGTTGGGTGGCTGAGAGAGGGAGTAGTAGAGGACTAGATCACCGAGGGAGGGGAGGGAGTGGTCGTGTCTGATGATGGATTTGTGGATGAAGCTAAGGAGGGAGGTACAACTGTCACGCCCGCGCCCCGAGGGGCCGCCCGTATAGCCGGACCACCGCCTTGCCCCCGTAGCTGTATTGAACCAGACGCGAATCACCGCGTCATGACGTACCGGACGCGAATCACCGCGCCTCGGCGCCTGTCCCGCGGGTGCAAGGAAGGGATGGCCCATTCAAATAATATCGGGACGTGATGCCGTGCGAGCCTGGGGTTGCGCCCGCACAAGGCTTTATCGTTTAAGTTGTTTTGTTGGCTATCATCGCATCAATCGTGTAAGCAGCGGAAAGGAACATTGTTGCAATGCAATGCATTAAGCCAACTGAGTATTCAAGACAATCGAGGGACTGGGTTTTCTTATGCAAAGGCATTCGTTCCATACATTATGCTCCCTTATACGATAGCATCTCGGGGCACAATCGAAACCAGGATTCTGGGTCTTAGGGACTGAGGCACGCCTATCGCTCCCTCGGACGATCCAGTACCTACAAGCAAGTAAACTGTTGGTGGGTCAGCACTTTTATAAGTACTGGTGAGATAAAACAACTGAACAGAAGCAAGCATTTACTAAAACCAACACTAAGTAATCATGTTATAAAATATTATATTACTAGTGATCTTTCTAGTTTACCTAGGTTCGTTTCATGCAGCAGAAGAACGGAGTCATATTACATTATTTTGGAAACATCTTTTAAAACAGAGTTTCATATTGAATAAGCAAGCGAACCGTTTGTTCTGTTTCAGGGTATGCGCAGCATGTCTCGTGGGACTCGAGGGACAGAATGCATAGCTAGACACACATGCACATCTTAGGGGCAGTCCATCTATCCAAGCTAACACAATGAACTTAGCTATATGCAGGGCGGTCCCCGAGTATCTCAGGATTGGCAGCTGTTGGACCAGCATACCAATGACTCTTTATCTGATGCTAATGGCAGTTGTGACCCATGGTGGCTAATGACGCATGCAGTTCAGCTCTCCACCAATAGCCATTGTCCGACCGATGCAAATGCATGGAAACACTATCAAATAAACTTTAGTATGCAGACTAGACGAACCATCAGAACAGTTATCGTTGTTGCGGGGCAAGCCGACTTATCATTTGAACACATTCATGCACGATATGATTCTCTCGGAGCATATGGGATAGTGAACATGTTCATGCACTCTTAGACAAGCTATCAGGATTCTCGTTAAGCAGACATGATCGTTTCAAAGACATACTAGGTGAGTTCGTTCATTAACATGCAAGGCAGGTTCTATCATTCTCTTATAAAAATATTGCAAGCAAAAACTCAGATTATTATTAAGGCGTGCAAGAATCAGAGAACGAAGTTCTGCCCACTCACCTTGATACATAATGCCGACGTGGAGCGGGGCAGTACAGCAGCCGGAGTAGATATGTGGTCGAGAAATGGGAGGAGGAGAAGTTGACATGGGTTATAAGGGATAGGGATTTGTGGTTGTGCTTGAAAAAGAGTTGGAGTGTAATGAGTTGAGTCTGAGAACGAAAAAATGGTCAATATTACAAATGAGTAAGATTACTTTCGTTAACTATATGAACTTGTGACCAATAATCTTAAAGATTCGAGCAATCTTTTTTAAATAAGAAGTTCCGTGCGGTTTACGTTGAGGGGGACAAAATTTGATGGGCTTATATCAAGCACTCTGAATAATTTATGTAGTTCCTAAGAGTATCATTATTAGTTGGGACTTTCCAATGCAATTTGGGGTCCAAAATTTCAAAAAAAAGGTAAATGTAGAATGTGTTGGGTTTGTGTGAGAATAGTAGAAAATGATAAAGTGAGCTCCGGTCCCAAAGATTATGTGGTCAAAAATTGATGTAGAAAAAATAATGTAAAATCTAGAATCTATAAAGTTGGACTCCAAATTAGGACTTACTATTCTACAAAATGAGTTCCTATAATCTAGAATATAGAAATTGGGAGGCCCAACCTATAGCTCCCCTGGTGTGATGAGACCCAAAATCTAAAAATTGGAACTAGGAATGGGCCACATTCTAGATTCTAGATTTAAAATGTAGGAGCTCATTTCCACATTCTAGATTCTAGATTTAAAATGTAGGAGCTCATTTTGTAGAATAGTAAGTTCCATCCCTAATTCCAATTTTTAGATTTTGGGTCCCATCCCACCATGGGAGCTAAGGTTGGGCCTCCCAATTTCTATATTCCAGATTGTATGAACTCATTTTGTAGAATAGTAAGTCCCAATTTGGAGTCCAACTTTCTAAATTCTAGATTTTACATTATACATTTTTATATCAAATTTTGACCACACAATCTTTGGGATCCTAGTTCACTTTATCATTTTCTACTATTCTCACACAAACCTAACCCATTCTACATTTATATTTTTTCTGAAATTTTGGGTCCCAAATTGCATTGGAAAGTCTCTACTCTGATGGTGCTCTAAGGTACAAATTCACATTATTGTACCTTTTTTTATAGAAAATTTCCAAACATTGAAGGTCCAATCTGAATAATATGGAAAAAAAACTGTAATTTTTAATTCCGAGATCTCCCGCAATTTTTTTTCTCAACGGCTCCTCCGTCCAGCTCTTCCGGCGAGGTCCGGTACGAGTATGGCCTTGAGTGCTTGCTGACCGTCATCAGGACTCTCCGGATGGTTCCTGCCTCTCCACCTTCGACAGCCCCTCCCGCTGGAGATCGCCGGCGCCACCTCCGCCGAGGAAGAGGCAGCGGAGATCCTCGTCGGCGAGGAATGATACGGAGGAGCGGCTGCGGGTGATGCCCGGACGGACTTTCCGCAACGGGGGACCGGCGCCGCGTCGCTGTTCACGCAGCAGGGGAAGAAGGGGACGAACCAGGACGCCATGGTCGTGTGGGAGGTCTGATGCTTCTTCTTCTTGATTGATTTGCTCTGCATGTTCGTTTCCTATGTGTAATCTGATTTATTAGTAACTGTTAACACCATATCTGATAATTAATTAACCTTTCCAACACAATGATACTCGGCCAATACTCACCCTCTCTCTGCATAACTGATACTCACAACCAAGTTATCACTGCAACTCAAGTTGCTCCAGGCCTACATCTATACTGTAAATGCCAACTCATACACAGGCATACAAGTTCTCAAACTATCTAAATTCCTCACTGTTCAGCCTTGCCTCACCTGCAGGTTGCTACCAAGCTTTCTTTCACCTGTGCATGCTACCACATGTGATCCCTTGCAACTGAAACATAGATATTGACTGATTTTCTTACTCAAGTTGCTCCAGGCCTACATCTATACTGTAAATGCTTTCTTTCACTTGTGCACTGTTCAGCCTTGCCTCACCTTCAGGTTGATCCCTTGCTTATCCTCCAGCTCTTGGAGAGGAATAACAGGTCTACCTTTATTCCAGGTCTTCAGGCTACCTTTAATAGCCTTCAACTTGTGAACAAGTCTGAATTGGGCAGAGCCATTCAACCCATACTCCCAACCTTGCTTAACCACCTCCTCGTAGCCTTCCATATGAATCCATGCGTTGTTGAATCTGAAAGGCCTCCCTCTTTCAACTGGCAATTTTGCCAATCTAATAACAATAGGGGAGTGATTGCTAGCTCCTGGGGTTAAACATTCCGTCCGACACGACTGGAATGCATCCAGCCCTCTCCCGTTGCAAAGCCAAGGTCCAGCTGGATGACAATCCAGTTGGTTATCGCTCGGTTGTTCCAAGTCCAGATGTGCCCGGTCATATCCATACACCTGAGCCTAGAGGATAAGAGACATTGTTGAAATTCCGAAAAAATTGCTTGCTGCACCGGTTGGTCCCCTATTTTTTTATGGACGAATAAAGTAGCATTGAAGTCTCCCACCACAACTAACGACCATCTATCTCCAACAAGCGTGCTAGTCAAAGTAATATCCTTTCACAGCCCAGACGCTTGTTCCTATCATTATGTCCGTACACCGCTTCTACCACAATCTGAAGTCCAACTTTGTTTGTGAATTTAATGGTGATGAGTTGGTCTGAGTGCTGAATCACATCTCCTTGCCAAACCCAGGTGTACCACATCACCCAGATGCTAGCCATATCACTACAGTTAAGGTTGTGAACGGAAGACCAGTGCGTCGGTGTCCGCCTGGTAATCGAAGTATCCGATCTAACTTTGGACTCCAAAATGTTGATGATAGAACATCTGGATTTCTTTCCATACTCCAAAATATTCCTCCACCTACCTATCGAATTCGCTCCTCTCACATTCTATGTGAATATAGTCATAAATTATGGTGGTGGATTCCCTTGTTAACACATGAACTCTCTAGGGAGGAGAGAATCCTTTCTGTAGAGGGTTAGAAGCTTTGCCACCTCCCACTTTAGATTAGACTTTGGCTTGCCAGATGAGATTCAGGTAAGTTAACAGTTCCTGACTAGGTTGCTATCCGTCGGGTTGTCCGTCCTATTTTTCTGAGTTGTTTGAAGATTTGTTCACAGGAGGAATGATACAGAGCGCTCCTCCACTTGTCAGTCTCCTCCTAACTCTGCTATGATTACCTTCTTGGTTAACAGTCTTATACTAAAAGTAACCAAGTTCGAGTTGCCTTCCTTCTGTTGCTTGTCTTGTCCGAACACTACCATCGCATGTTGTGCCTCATCGCTTCCTCTCACCCTTTCTTCTTCCTCATTCTCTGCTCCCATCCTTTTCTCCAATAGAGAAGATTGTGGTACCTCCTGTAAGGCTGGCTCGTCCGTATCCATGCTCCTTTGCTCCACAATTAAGTCAAGCTCCTCTCCCAGCGAGCTAGGGAGAACCGTATTGGCTCCAGAATCACCTTTGGGAATTGATACCTCTTTATTAGAACATGATTCTTGATTAATGACCACTGGAGTGGCTCCAACGTTCGGACACTGAGAGAAGGTGTATCCAAAGCTACAACAAGAATGACAACAAGGCGGGATCCATTCATAATCAGCTTCTTGGAAGATAGCTTCGCCTTTCGGAAGGTCCATCTCCAATTTGTCAGGGAGCGTGTCAGCCACGTTAATCTCTACAAAGACCCTAGCAAAAGACAATCGTTCCCTCCCAGTCGTGCATTTGTCTTGACATAAAGGAATTCCAACTCCGCTGGCCATCTTCATAATAGCTGGGACACTCCATAGTTGAAGTGAGAGCCAATGGAACCTACTTCAAATAGAAACGGTGGCCAGCCGATCCCGTTCGAAGTTAGTAGACGGGTCCTATCTTCTCAGGACTACCAATCTTCCGTCGAAAGTCCAAGGGCCATTTTGAATGACCCTCTCTAAGTCTTCCTCCATCCCGAACTTGATAAAGTAGAAGCTATTCTCCCTAGAGAACATATCCATGCCCCCTTTTGGCTTCCACATCCGCAAAGCGAATTCCTTGAGTTGGCCAAAATATGGTCCGGCTCCCATAACGTACAGAACGATCGTATTTTTCCCAAAAAATTATGTTTCAGAAATGTCTTCTTTAGAGATTGAAATGACCGACCTTCCTTGTTTAATTATGGGCGTCACGAAGTACATCTCAATGTCCTCCCTAGCCAAATCAGGTCGATATTGATCTGCCCAGATGATAGGGGCCACACTCGAGGTCTTAAAGGGATTTGAATTCCTTACCGGCATTTTGTCAAACACATGGGGGACGTGTCGTGCCACCTGTGTAGTAGGCTTCCGTATGGGACGAGTGGCTCGGGACTGAGTGGCCGAAGCATGTTGTCTATGGGAGACATCTGTCCCCGTCCGGGGTTGACCCGTCGAAGGAGGTGCACGCCTAGACGCTGACGCCGGGGCTAAGGGTTCTTGCCTCTACTACGATGCTCCACCGTCGTCCATCCATCACAGGACATAATATGACTTTGTGCAGGATGAGGAGGGAGGGATCCCGAAGATCTCGAGGTCAGTTGCTGCGGCTGACCGGGGCCACGCGGGTCCAACCACCAACATGGGAGCACAGGAGGAGGAGGAGAAAGAGAAGGATGGAAGGGGGGCGGGCTGGAAGGGAGAGAGGGTGACGACTGAGGAGGAGGGAGGGGGGAAGGTGGCGACGGCGGCGGGGGAGAGGGGGGGAGGTCGAGGGGGGTTGTGAGCGCAGGGGGTCCGCTGACAGGAAGTAGGAGGAGAAGGGAGGTGGAGCGGGTCGGGAGCGCGGAGGAGGGGGGGGAGGAGTCCACGAGTAGGGGGCAGCAGGGGAGGGTGGCCGCGTGCAGGAAAGGGGAACCGGAGGCTCGCGTATTTTTTCTATTGCGTACATTTTTTACTTTATTTCAGCTTGTTCTGATCCAGTATATATATATATATATATATATATATATATATATATATATATATATATATATATATATATATATATATGTATATATGCAATTGAATTTGATGAGAATTGACGCCAAATTACTTGAAGAGAAGAAGTACTACATGAACATCTAGAAAAAGAAAATTAAATCCATCTCGTAGATAATATAATTGAATTTTGACAGGAAAATAAATTGTCCTTTGTTGCATTGTTGCTGATGTTTGCCCTCGTCTCCGCTATTAACGTTGGCCTCAGTAGTGCTGCTATCTTGTTCCATGTGATCAAAAGGGAGAACAAAAGAGAAGAATGTGGAAGTGAGACTTATAAATCTGATTTAAAGAAGAAGAAAAAAACTTAAGCCCGATTTCATTTATATATTAAGTTACAGGTCGGGTTGAGTTTGGTCATGTGGCACCATACCAAACCGAGCCATAACTTAAGCTATTCCTATATTAAGTTACCGGTGTCGGGTCGGATGACACCAGACTTGATCCAACCCGACCTATAACTTAAGTTACAAGGGGTGGTTTGGGATTAGGTTTTCTCCTGGTTCATCTCCCTCATCTCGCCACCCCCTCACCCCACCCCATAGTGGAAACAGACGAGGACGATCCCTGGTATGTCCTATTTGCCCTCGTCTCCGCTATTAACGTTGGTTGCCCTCGCCTCTGCAGTGCTGATATCTTGTTCCCTGTGATCAGAAGGGAGAACAAAAGAGAAGAATGGGGAAGTAAGAGTTATAAATCTGATTTAAAGAAGAAAAAAAACTTAAGCCCGATTTCATTCATATATTAAATTACAGTTCGGCTTGAATTTGGTCATGTGGCACCATACCAAACCGAGCCATAACTTAAGCTATTTCTATATTAAGTTACCGGTCGGATTGGATGGCACCGGACTTGATCCAAACCGACCCATAACTTAAGTTACAAAGGGGTTGTTTGGGATTAGGTTTTCTCCAGGTTTATCTCCCTCATCTCGCCACCCCACCCACCACCACCTTACCCCACAGTGGAAACAGACGAGGACAATCCCCGGTATATCCTTTCGAGTATGCAGATGAATTTGGTGAGATCCGTACAAACACGAATAGACACACATCATACCTTGTTCCCACATGAATTCGTGTCGGATTCAAATTCGACTCGGATTCATTGGCCGCACGAGCCTGGGGTTGTGCCCGCGCGAGGCAAATATTGAAATGGCCGTTGATAACTACTTCACAGAGTCGTCATAGCGAAAACATAAAATGAACACAAGTATTGAATCCAAATTAAGCTCTTTATTGATATGAAGTAAATATTACAAGCGGCGCTATGCCGAGATTACAAATCGCTCATGCTCTCTCTCTCTCTCTCTCTCTCTCTTTCAATGAATATGCCCTTAGGCTTACAACCGATACAAACGATCTAAATAATGACGTTGTTTGTGGTATTAAACGAAAGAATGAAAATGTATTTCAATGACGGGGTTATAAGAGGCCCGCGCCCTTTGGTTTACAAACAAACTTGTACAATGTAATCCTATACGAGGATGTGGGAGTACAATTTATTTAATCTGGGTATAAATTGCTATAGGTGTCTGATCTGCGGTCGATCACTTTAGCCCTTGGACTACACGATGTTGAAGAAGTGCCGTGGAAGACAGGATGCAGCTCCGGAGGTTGCAAAGGAGGGTGGATGCGCGATGCTGAAGGTCGTCGCTCCCTGTTCCTTGCCCGAGCTCTGGGTTCTCCTCTCTCTCTCTCTATCTCTCCTCCTTGATCTCTGGTTCGATGATCTGGTCCGATCTTACTCTTCGACCTTTGATCTTGTATTGGTTTTCTTGACCAATTTTCCGACCTTTTTTCCCATTGATAGGGGTCTCTATTTATAGAGTTTTGGTGACAGTGACCACTCCGTCGGTGTAACAACCGAGGAGTGGACAGTACAACACCCTTTTACACAACGGTTTAAAATAACCAATGCTTGCGTGTAAATGACCTTTTGAGTGAGCATGTGACGCATGTCCAACTAAGGGGACAAAATGCGTATATCTGCTACGAAGATCACGGCGTAGAAGCCACGTAGGTAGGTATCCCTTTTGTAGCAGAGGTTGGCGTAAAAGCCAAGCGACTGTCACCTTGGCGTAGAAGCCAAATTAGGCATAGAAGCCGAGCAGGCATAGAAGTCGAACAAGCATAGAAGCCGAATGGGCATAGAAGCCGAGCAGGCATAGAAGCCGAATGGGCATAGAAGCCGAGCAGGCATAGAAGCCGAATGGGCATAGAAGCCGAGTGGTCGTAGAGACCGAGAGGGCGTTGGAAGTCGAGGGAGCACTGATCCTGAGCGGGCGTAGAAGCCACTGCGTACCGAGTCGAAGTGCTGATGCGGACGTCTTAGCCGGAATTACGTCTTTCGAAGATGTAATCAAATCTTCTACAGAGATTTGTCATCATCTTGTGCATTAAATGCGGAGACGTGTTTTTGAAGGTCTGCAGCCCTTCTGTGCATCCGTCGTGGAGACGTGCCTTGAGGGAGACTGTCACTGCTCTGTGTAATTAGACGTAGAGACGTGCCTCGAGCCCCGTACGAAGTGCAGCTTTTGACGTGGCAGCGGTTTTGCCTTACTGCGGAGCGCGAAACAGCTCATGTTCGCCCGTGTAAACAAGGCAGCGTATTCCCTTGTACGCGAAAGAGCGGTTTACGCTGGGGGATTTCAGTAGACGACGGCTTGGTGATATTTTAACTAAATCCTCTGCATTAAATGCAGAGATCCGCCATCATACTGTGGAGCGCGTCCCGAGGGGTCTGCCACCGTTTCCAACCGTCATCTGGGTAGCCGTACAGTACTTTTTGTCAGGAGTCAGAGGCCAGGTTCACTGCGTGACTTGACAGGTTCATTTCGGGGAAGATGAAGCGTTCCTCGTACGCTTTAACACTGCTTTGAGAGCGGTTGAGTTTTACGCCATGGAGGCGATGAAGAACCCTGTTTTACGTTGGATGGCTTCAAAGGCCTCTGCTTACGCTGTTCTGTATCGAGATGCTGCGTAGATCATTCCAGCGTATTTTTTATGCTTCTACAAGACCCCCTTCAAAGCTTTTAAATTCCTCAGAATTTGAAACGCTTTGAAAGAAGCATGGATGGCCCCTCGTAACTCGAAACATTTCTGAATAGAGCATTGAAACGGTCGGTACTGACTTTATGGCAGATTTATTGGGGACCGCTGTGATCTCTTGCGCCTTTAAAAGGCTGGGGGGGTGAACCTGTTTCACCACATTCCCATTGTCATGCAGAGATGATCGTCGGAGCTCGTCGGGTCGATCTGAGGAAGAAGGAGATCATGTTCTTCCAGCATGTAAGGAGCCGAAAAAGACGGCGTCTTCGAGCGAGTGTCCACTGTAACGATGGATCATGGAAGGATATCTTATCCTCCCTTGCTCGGGATAATCAGCAACTTTATGCGGCCTCTCGCTCGGAGAGTGGGACGGGGTCACTTTTGACCAGGCCGCTTGCAAGTGGCTCCTCCGCTCGTTACCTTTGGTGACGAGAGGCAGACAGACCGGCCAGAGTGGCGGTGGTCTGTAGGGAAGCAGAGTTACCCTGCTTCGGAGGATGGGTCATCTGCCCAGTTGTGTATCCTCCTGCCACCGATCATCTTCCTAGAAGAAGGAGAAGACCTTTGTAGAGGGGATTTCCCTCATATGTAATGAAGAAAACCCCTGTAGACAGGATTTCCCTCATATGTAATTATGATTTTAGCTTTAAATAAAGCCGTCTTTCTTCTTCATATGATCGTCTTTGCCATACGTTGCTTGTGAAGTCTGGATATGTGCAGCTTCGACACGTCTGAATCTTTACGCCGACTCTGATAGAAAGAGTATTAGGCCCTGAATAGTCCATAGAATGCCGCTGAGCGTCTTTGAACATTTAGAACTGTCCTGTTGCTAGAACTGAGGGACGGCATAGAATTCTGAACTGTTGCTTCTCTAATGAGCAGGATCTTGTTCAGACTTCGTCTTCAAGAATGATCTCTCGAAACTCCCTTGGAACAGGGTCGAGGTTTTTGGCTGTCGAATTGAGTTGCCACCTTGATAGACGGAATGTTCAGACTGGAGTCTGGATGAACCTCCAATTTTGGACCCGAGAAGAGTAATTTCTTAATGTTTGAACTCTGTATGCTTCGGGTACTTGGGATGCTCTGGGTCAAGAACGAGTATCTTCTGTGTGAACTCTTTACAATTGACCACCTTGGGGACTGTTCGAATATGCGGAAAGTCGTGGAGCATGAAATCATCAGTCTGTAGCCTCTGAGCGTAAGAACACCACCGAGCGCGAAATCGTAGACTTGTGGTTGCTGAGCGTGAAGTCATAGGTTTGTTGCCTTTCGAGCATAAAAGCTACCGAGCACAAAGACATCCGGGCATAAACCGTAGACTTGTAGCTGTCAAACATGAAGCCGTAGATCTGTTGCTGTCGAGCATAGGAAAGCTCTTTTAGCGCAGAACTGTAGATCTGTAGCCTGTGAGCGTAAGAACACCATCGAGCGTAAAATCATAGACTTGTGGTTCCTGAGCGTGAAGTCGTAGATTTGCTGCCTCTCGAGCATAAAAGCTACCGAGCACAAAGGCATCCGGGCATAAACCGTAGACTTGTAGCTGTCGAACATGAAGTCGTAGATCTGTTGCTGTTGAGCGTAGAAAGCTCCTTTAGCGCAGAACTGTAGATCTGTAGCCTGTGAGCGTAAGAACACCATCGAGCATGAAATCGTAGACTTGTGGTTCCTGAGCGTGAAGTCGTAGGTTTGCTGCCTCTCGAGCATAAAAGCTACCGAGCACAAAGGCATCCGGGCATAAACCGTAGACTTGTAGCTGTCGAACATGAAGCCGTAGATCTGTTGCTGTCGAGCGTAGGAAAGCTCTTTTAGCGCAGAACTGTAGATCTGTACTCCTGAAAAGAAAATTTCTTCGAGCGTGGGGGTTTGCGGATCTGTTGCTTCTGAGCGTAAACTGAGCGCCACCGAGCGTGAGATCGTCGATTTGGTATCTGCTGAGCGTAAAGTCATAGGTTTATGGCCTCTCGAGCATAAAAGCTACCGAGCACAAAGGCATCCGGGCGTAAAACCATAGACTTGTCGCTTGCGAGCGTAAAACCGTAGATCTGTTGCTGTCGAGCGTAGAAAAAGCTCCTTTAGCGTAGAACCCGCTGAACCGTCTTGCACGAAAAAACCTTTCGAATTCGCTGACTGTCCGTTTTTCGAGGGTAGTGGGCTGACGTAGCATCCAATCATAACCAACTCTTAATTACGAGATCCGGTTGGGGTCTCGAGGGGTTCGTTCGAGGATTCGAGGAGTCGACTCGGACCGTATATATATACCCCAAGCTTTTGAGAAAAAGCTTTTTATCTGTCTTCTGCGAAAGAGAGTTTTCGACTGTTCGAGTTTTCCTTTGTTCCTTCTCCGAGCACCTCGAGTCCTCAGAAATGGCGTCGAAACAAACTCCCTCCGCTAAGGGAAAGAGCGTAGGTTCTTCTTCTCGGTCTTCGGTACCGGAGAGAGAATCTTCGGTCGGGCGAGGTAAACCTCCTTCCGAGAGGAGTATTTCGCCGACGAGCAGTGCACCTGGCTTTAGAGGTAGAGCCTTTTGGGATGACACCAACGACGAAAAATCCTTCGCACACGTTGAACGTGACCGCGCTAGGTCGTCTTCTGTGCTGATAGCCTCTTTTGAGGAAGATGATGCACGGAGACGTTTTCATCTTTTACGCCCATATTTCTAATGTGCTAGCGTAAGAGCTCCATATTTTCGTAGCTCTGAGCATAAAAGCTCTGGCTGACAAAAATCGGGGTATATCGTAAATTTTGAATTTTACGCTGGCGAAGGAGACTTCTGGCGTATAGAGACCAAATTTGTGCAATCTTGGCGTAAAGCACAGACTGTCGTTTTCTTTTGGTCTGTACTTGTGCAGGATTTGTAATGACCTATTTTCCTTGCACTTTTGCAGTTGATTTGGGTGAGTCACCGCTGGCTGAGGTGATGGGCTCTGCTGCCGGGATGCTGCACTCGAACTACCTGGAGGATCTGTCCCATGTGGCCTTTCCCATCTCTGGACCCCAGTACCCTGAGGGCAGGGCGTTTCTGATATCGGCCCAGGGTGAGCGAATGCTGTTGAGCATGATCAATGGCGAACCGCTGACATATGTAGACGGGGAGCAGTACATAAAGCCGGCTTTCCTCTTTGGGGACATGATCGATAAGCAGTCCCAGACGAAACCCAAGAGGGAGCCTTGGGTCTTCCCTGCCGTAAATTTGGTCTTGTATCTGCCGACGATGCCGAGGGATTATCCTATCTCGGCTTTCTCCCATACGACGCATCCTAGGAAGATGTCGTGGAAGCTGACTCCTGATCTTCACGGGAAGCCAGGGAAGATCTTTCATCTGAATGGAGATGACCAGGGGTCTTTTGTCAGTCGCCCCTCCGGCGTTGTGATGCTGTTCCGGGGTCTATGCCCGGGTAATGTCCCGAGTGAAGATAGCTCGGTGATCCAGCCTGTTCAGTTGCCGACCTTCTGCAACGACTTCATGAGTCAAGGCGGGGTATATCCCAAGGAGAATCCTCGGTACAACGGGTGGATCGCCCCGACGAACTCCCGATGGAGATGCCTAGTTGATTGGGCCTTGTCGTACTTCTGAAGAGAGCTGGAGGACATCGGACTATATGCCGCTGTGAGCGCGACAAGTGTTGGGTTGCCTCCCAATGCTAATTTGTTCTTGGCACTGATGGAGCAGTATATTCCGCTCACCGGGACCTTCGCCACTCCGCTGGGGGAGTTGGGATTGGCCCTCCATGAGATGGCAGTTGTCTCGAGACTGCCGATGGGAGATACCCCATATGAAGAGTATGTCCCCACCAACCGGGAGTTGGGGGATTCGGACCCTCGGGTGGCGAAAGTATATCAGGAGCTGATGTGTCAGTACTTCGCGTGCACCGCTTTTTATGACGAGCCCTCGGATTTGGCCCATACCACTAAGTGGATATCTTACCTCTTCTTCCATCGGGCTAGGGCCGCTAAGTCGGAGAAAGCTTCGGGGGGTAAGAATGAGCCCGTAAACTGCTTGAGCGTCCTTAGTGCCCAGGTGGTCGAGGCTCTTATGGAGGACGCCAAGGCTCCCGATCAGATTCTCATTGAGGGGGTAAGAAAATACCCCAAAGGCACCAAGGCCCACAGTTACTTGAGGCGCTGTCGCAGGCCTCTGTCTAAGGAAGCCCAGCTGGCTGGTTTC
The DNA here is from genome assembly GCA_036927795.1 of Iris macrosiphon. Taxonomy (NCBI): domain Eukaryota; kingdom Viridiplantae; phylum Streptophyta; class Magnoliopsida; order Asparagales; family Iridaceae; genus Iris; species Iris macrosiphon. Next base: position 265,314 of record JAYESA010000169.1, read on the forward strand.
CTCTCCATATGGCTGCATCGAGTGGTAGTGCCCGGTATCGCGTCTGCGGATCGAATTCATCGGAACATCCTGTGGCCCGCAGTACGTCTGGTGTTTGGGGCAAGACTGGGCCTGCTTCCTGCCATGGTGTGCCGTATTCAGGCTGGCCTGAGGGCCATGACCGATGGGTTGCTCGTCGATGAAGCTCGGCGTGAGAGTTTTCCCAGGGTGGAATTGCCATACCTGTATCTGATGGGTTGGTTAATTCTTCACAACCCCCGGGTGATGTCTTCCGATTCCGGCAGCAGCTCAGGGGGCATATTTTTGTTGAATTACAGGGATTCTACCTGGAATGTGAACACAGTTTTAGACTGTCGGTTAGTTTTGAACCTCAACCATGGCTGGAAGATCCTCTGTACTCCCCCTCCGGTACATTGCAACCAATCCGGGGTGTGGCTTGAGGATTCAGGTGGAGAGAAGACCGTTCTTTCTCCGGAGGCTTTCAATTGGTTGGTCTGTATCAGACCATCCCATCTGCTGTATAGGAGCGAAGACTATTGCTTCTTCGAGCCCTACTTGCCTAGTCGATTTGCCAGGCAGTTCGGGTATGATCAATTGCACGTGGGTAACGCCGTCACCAGCTTCAGACCCAGGGGTGGACTCATTGATGGAGCTAGAGGGTGGCGATATTTTATCACGGGTTGTACGGGGGCAATTTTTATCGTGCCGGTCGTTACAACCTCCACGGAGCTGCGCATCCTTCACTCTTACGCCCAGTTTTATGTGGCGATTAACACCTTCCATCACGATTTCGACATACGGGAAAGCTTTAGAGTGCCTTCTGCCAAGCCTGGGGGAAGAATCGAAGTCCCCTCGGTTTCTTCTGACGAGGGCGAGGAGTCTGGTACTCCGGATGAGCTCCTGGTGTCGTTGTCGAGGTGTGCAGTGCCTGCGTCGGCGGGGGCTTTGATAGTCTCCTCTGGGAAGCGACGAGCTTCTGCTCCGAAGGAAGCTTCCCTTCGTAAGAGGAGGAAGGAGACGGTGGCTCGTCCTCCCCGCATTCCTGGTATTGAGGCTCCTGTGAGTGAGTCGGCACCTTCCTATATCAGGGATGAATCTTTGGCTGGAGGTTCCTCGCCTTTTAGAGAGGGACCTTCTACAGTTCTGGCTGGTGGCATCGGGGAGTCCTCGCTAGAGGTTGCTGTCGTCGTGGCTGCTTCAAGCAGTGGAGCGGGATTGCCCATGTGGCCGCTGCAGATGGGAGAATCTTTCCCGAGGTCAGCAGTGGGGGAAGTTGCTTCTGGGTCAGCGAGCGCGCTCGGCGAGACTCCGGCTGACGAACCTCGACCGCATCTCGGGGAAGGCTTGACCGAACTTTTGGCGATGTCGGTCGGCCCACCTCCTTCTCCAGGTATGACAGGTCGCATTGCGTCCTTAAGGCGTGGTTTAGCCACACCAGGTGCAGACGCGTCGTATATGCCGTTGGCTCCTAGTGAAGATGTGGAGGCGCCAAATTCCGAGGCAGAAGTGTCTTCGGGGGCCAGCTTGCCTGGAGAGGTTTTGTCATCCCGGGAGGGGGACGAACCTGTTATCGTGACCTCGCCTTTCCCGAGTATGCCGATGACCTCGATCGTTGCCGTCACACCTTTTTCGGCCGTGCCACCCGTCGAGACGGCGGCGGTGGCTACCTCGTCTATAATTGTCCCTGGAGAGGGATTTACTAGCATCGCGGTTACTCCGAACGTTCAGTCGGGTCTAGTCGCGTTGACTGAGCAGCATACCAGCCTTGTCTACACCGGTTTACAAATGATGATACCGATGGTGTTGGCGAAGAAACTTGACTTTGAGCTCCTGAAGAAGACTTCTCATCTTTCGATCGAGGTTATCAGGGGGCTTGGCAATCCTGGAGTAGCTGACGCTTTGGAGGCGGTGGTTAACGGTTTAGAGCAACCCGTTAACGAATATTTACAGCGGGCTGGGGCCAGCCTTGATGCTGATGTCCAGGCTCGATTCGACCTCATGGCTGAGCGGCTCGCTACCAAGCTTGCAAGTCTAGACAACTCTATCCAGAAGCACAAGCTGGAGATGGATAGGAGAAAGGCTGTTATGGAAGAAGCTCTTGCTGTCGAGACGCAGTATCGATCCGAGCATGAAGGGAATGCCGCGAGGGTCTCCAAGCTGAGGGAAAAACTTGCTCTGGCCGAGGAGTGGGCTTCCCAGTCGTGGGCAGGTTTAGAGGTGGCGACTGGTCGACTGAGTGAAGCGCGACGGGATCTGGACCGTGCGGAAGCTGCCCGTGCGGGCTGTCTTCGGGCAAGGGCTAACCTGACCCTTACGCATACCCCCGAGGCACAGCTGGAGCGGGCTCGCGCCGATGCCTTGGCCCTTAGGAAGGAGGGGATAGCTGCACTCGAGCGGCAGATTCGTGATCTGATTACTCCGCCGTCTTGATGTATCTCTCCCTATGTAATTTTGCCTCCTTCTGGGAATGAATAAAGGCGACTCTTTTCTGACTGTGGTGGACCCGTCATTTCGGAATGTAAATGACAGTTTTTTAGGTGAGGGGGATATCGGAGTTAGTATAGACCTGACATACTCTCGATAAGCCTCTTTAGCAGGATGTACCTATTCAGAGGTCGTATAGACATGATAGGATATGACCTAACTAGTTTCTCTTCTTGGGGTAGTTTTGTCAGAATTGAGATTCTCGCTATGTTCCGCCCGGGCGGGGGGGAAATTAAGCGTAGTATCTTTTCAGGAACTTGTCGTTGATGGGAGCCATTAATAGGTCTCCGTTAGGCTGGGCTATCCTGTAGGAGCCGTTCGAGAACGTTGTCTCGATCATATAAGGGCCTTCCCACTTGGGCTGGAATTTGCCTTTACTTCTGTGAGTTAAAATCATCGGCCTTCTTACTGCTAGAACTAGCTCGCCGACTTTGAACACCCTTTTCTTTACTTTATGGTTAAAAGCCCTGGAAATGCGTGCTTGGTAGAGCGCGATACGCTGTTAAGCTTGGAGACATTTCTCGTCTAATCCTTCTAGCTCCTGAATCCTTAAGAGGTCATTCTTTTCTTGAGTCAGCTCATTAGCCACGGCTATCCTGAGTGACGGGATCTGGATTTCAATGGGGAGAACTGCTTCGCTCCCGTAGACCAGCGAGAATGGGGTACAACCCGTTGGCGTTCGTACCGTCGTGCGGTATGCCCAGAGGCATTCGCCCAGCTTTTCATTCCAGTCTCTCTTGTTTGAAGAGACAAACTTCTTCAAGAGTTTGATAATGGTTTTGTTGAAAGCTTCCGCCAAACCATTAGCAGCTGGATAGTATGCCGTGGAGGCAACATTGTGTATCCGGTTTTTATCGCAAAACCGATGAAACGTCTGGCTAATAAACTGGGGCCCATTATCGTGAATTATCCTTCGGGGTACCCCGAAGCGATAGATGACGTGATGTTTGATGAAGCTGACTACGTTGGATGCCTTTACCTCGGTGAGAGGGATTGCTTCGTCCCATTTGAAAAAGTAATCCGTGATAGCCAGTATGAACTGGTGACCCCTGAAAGAAGATGGGTGAATAGGACCGATGATATCCATTCCCCATGCTTCGAAAGGCCAGGATGCGACCGTAGGATATAGATGTTCCGACGGTTGATGTATGAAGTCTGCATGAACCTGACAGGCTCTACAATGCTTTGCATACTGTATTGCATCTGCGATCATGGTCGGCCAGTAATAGTCCATCCTCCTGATGCGATCCTGTAGCTTAGGCCCGGGTTGATGCGCTCCGCATACGCCGTCGTGAGCTTCACGAATAATCTGCTGTGCTTCGGTGCCAGAGAGACACCTCAACAGCAGTCCGTCGTAGGTTCGACGATACAGGCGTTGTGAAGACGCGTCGAAGTAGAAGCGTAGCGATCGTCTCTTGACGGATACTGCTTCCTTGGGGTTCTCCGATAAGATTTCGTATGCCACGAAATCTATGAAAGGACTTGTCCAATCTCTTGTAGGAGGATCGGCGTTTACAGCGTAGCTGCGTTCTATGTGACAGCTGTTCTTCACACAGAACAAATCTCTGTTAAGAAGGATTACCGAATATTGCCTTCTTATAGGAGCGGCCAAGTCTGCGGCCAGGCTGGCCAGGGCGTCAGCTTCCAGATTTCGAGATCGAGGTACGTGTTCTAGGAAGAACCCTTTGAACGTCATGGCTATCTCGATCGTCGCCCGGTGATAGGGGATGAGGTCTGGATAACGGACTTCGTATATTCCCCTGACTTGATTGACGATGAGCAGAGAATCACTGAAAGCCTCCAGGGATTCTACCCCCAGTTCCGTGGCAACTTGGAGCCCAATTAGTAGAGCATTGTATTCCGCCACGTTGTTGGAGCAGGGCTCGCTAAGAGAGTATGCTCGGTAGATGACGAGTTGATCCGGGGTAACTAGGATGACTCCCACTTCTGAAACGACATTTTCTTTAGGACCGGTTCTGGAGGCGCCATCAAAGAACGGTTGCCATACGTCGCTTTTCCTTGCGAAGTTATATTCTGCAACTTCATCGGGGATGTTCTCGTATAGTTTGGAGGTTTCCGGGGTCGGATGAGCCGCTAGGAAGTCGGCCAGCGCTTGGCCTTTGACTAATTTCTGTGGAATGTACACCATGTCGTATGGTGTCAGCAGCATCGCCCACGTTGCGAGTCGGGAGTTGAGGACACTTGGCTTGCTCATCAGTACTCGAAGGGGGTTGATCCTGGAGAAGATATGAATAGTCTGGCCAGTGACGTAGTGCCGCATTTTCTGGACAGCGAACATCAGAGCCAAGCATTCTTTCTCCACTGGGTTGTACCGGTGTTCGGCCCCGACCATCATTCTGCTAAAATAGTAGATAGCCTGTTCATGGCCCGCATCATTTTTCTGTGCGAGGAGAGCTCCTAGCGAATGATCCATTGCCCGTACGTACAGCAAGGTTGTGATCATGTGGCATGATCTGTATTTGGGACTCTTCTCGGAGGTAGGCTTGGCTGCCTTGGTCTCCCTCTCGAGCTCTGGCACTAAATCCGGGTAAACCCACATTATCTCGCCCTGCCGGGTAGTTAGGGGCACCAGGTTGTGATTTTGACCCCTAGCCGGGGGGAGGTTAACGATGTTCATCGTTGCCCGGGATATAGGTGCAACACCATTAGGGACCCTTTGGGGAGGTAGATTGCCAAACTGCAGAGAGACCATGTTGGCCGCGACCGTCTTCTCGGTACTGTGCAGAGTGATGGCCTTAGCATCAATTAATCCCTGGATCTTCCGTTTTAATACATAGCACGCTTTTGTTGGGTGGTGTACGTATCTGTGGAAGATGCAGTATTTGGGGTCGTCGGTATTGCCAACTTCCTGGGGCCGCCTTAGCTCCGGGAGGATGATCTTGCCACTTTTGACGAGACACTCAAAGATACTTGGGATATCGTCGTCGTCGAAAGAGTAGACTTCGACGGGCCTAGAAGTCCCTGGTTTTGCTTGCGTGGTTGCCGCAATCTTTGGTCTGGCCGTGTTGATTGCCAGGGCTTCTTTCCCTTTGGGACCACGAGGATGGTCACTGCTGGGGGATGACCTCTTGCCTCTGTCAGAGGCGGAGATCATGATGCCATTGTCGCGCACCTTGCGACTGTTGTCTTCGGCGTCTACTGTCGAGATGATGAATGAGGGCCAATCATGGAACTGATATGGTCCTGTGAACACCGAGACCACGGGCAGGAGATTTTTCCTGCAAATGTCCACCAACGCTGAGTCTGGAACTCCTGGGGGCATTTGTAAGGTGGCCTGACGAAAGCGTTCGATGAAGATGCGGACGTCTTCCTTTTCCTTCTGTTTGACTTCGATGAGGGAGGACATAGACATGTCCATTCCTCCTTCATAGAATCGTGTGAAGAACAAAGCTTTGAAGTCCTCGAAGGAAGTAATGCAATTGTCCGTCAAGCTTCTGTACCACTGGTAGGCTACTCCCGAGAGACAGCCTTTGAACACCCGAGTGAGGAGGGCATCGTTCCCTTGTAGCAACACCGTCATCATACTAAAATAGTTCATGTACTGACTTGGTGATGTTTTTCCCTCGAACAGAGCCATAGTCTGAGGTTTGTATCTTGGAGGAAAAGGGACCTCCTCCCAGACATCTGGGTAGGGCTGGTTGATTCCCAGTTTCTTGAGCTGATCTTTGTGCTTCAAGGCGTCGAACTGGGCTTTTAACTCTCGTACTGCCTGCATCGAATTCTCAGTTGGAAGCGGGGCTACTAAGCGGTGCGGAGTCAGCTGTATTGTAGCTCCAGCAGGAGGTAGGGCATTTTCTAGGTGAGGCAGCGGAGGAACCGTTGACTCTTGATCCAGCGTAGGCTCTTGGCTTGGGTTGGATGGTGGTGAGTCCACCCCCGCGCGTATCTGAGCTGGTGGGACCGACGCTTGAGCCATGGTAGTTGCGTGCTGAGCGAGCATCATCTGGTGCATATTTTCCATTACGGATTATATTTGTTTCAGAGACGTCTCCAGCGTAGTGATGCGTTCCGCGCTCCCTGACGGCGAAGCTTCCTCGCGCTCATCTTCAATGACGTAAGCTCCCATTTCCCTGGGGGTCATTGAGGGATTAGTATAGGTCGTTATAGAAGTCGACTCCATACTTTCTGCCTCTGATTCGTGAATTTGGCGACCTTCCACGTCGGAATCAGAAGAGGATGACGCTGGTTGTTGTGATCTTGCGCGAGTGTTTTGGAACACCCCGGCTTCAACGTCTTCGAGGGGCTTACTAAACCTCCTTCGGCTCGGAGGTCTGGAAGGCTGTCGTCTCGAGCTCGACCCTCCTCTAGGTATGTGTGAAGCCATGTTCACAGATGCATGCGCGGGTTCCCCTTCCGAAAAAGACAGTGAGTAGCTCAATCGGTCGAAGACCGATTGTTTTGCCTTGGAGCAGCAGCAATTAATCACAACATTATGACTATTACAATAGCGTTTGCCAGGAGGTGAGATAGTCATGTTGGAAGGTCTTCTTTCTTTACGCCTCCTGATTAGATATCTGCGTAGGTCAGGAAGGTTTCTTTCCGCCGTCTGAGTTTGTTTTACGCCGAGGGACCGCGCCTGGCGTAACTTGGAGATTCGCTCAGTCTGGCGTAAGGCTGAAGAGGCTTTCAGTTGGCTATTTGCTTCTCGCGTAATCTGGGGAGTAGGTAGATCATTCTTTTGCTGGCGTAAGGGCCCAGTGGTTGAATATTCATCCGCCTGCTTTCCTTTGCGGAGATCGCCGCGCTCGTCTGGTTCACCGTAAAGGTCAGATGTCAGTTTGCGCGTAGAGCGCGATCTGTACTTCTGACTTGGTGTTGAGGTGCCATCAGAGGTCTTGTCTGTACCGTGCGTAGCGGAAGACTGATTTCTGCGCGTAGAACACAGTGGATACTCCTAGGTTAGCGCCGAGGCTTTGTCAGAAGCTTTGTCTGTACCGCGCGTAGCGGGAGACTGATTTATGCGCGTGGAGCACAGAGGATACTCCTGGGTTAGCGCTGAGGCTTTACCAGAAGCTTTGTCTGTACCACGCGTAGCGGGAGACTAAATTTTACGTGCGGGGCACGGTGGATACTCCTGGGTTAGCGTTGCGGCTTTGTCAGAAGCTTTGTTTGTACCGCGCATAGCGGGAGACTGAATTTTACGTGCGGGGCACGGTGGATACTCCTGGGTTAGCGCTGCGGCTTTGCCAGAAGCTTTGTCTGTACCGCGCATAGCGGGAGACTGAATTTTACGTGCGGGGCACGGAGGGAGCGATGCTACCACCTCATTGGTCGGAGAGATCGGAGAGATTGGAGAGTCCACAGGAACGGCGGAGGATGTCTTGGGCATCCACACTTTGCGCAGCTTCCTGCTATTTTGGACGGAGAGAGAGTGAGAGCTACCCCCAGTACGAAGCATGTCTTCGTAGGCAGACTGGTCGAACTGAACGACCAGTGTCTTCTTCACGGTTCCTACAGATACCGCATCGTGTTGAGCAATTACTTCCTCGTCAGAAAAGAAAGATATCCCCAGCAGAGTCGCCATCTTGTTTGTGGTATTAAACGAAAGAATGAAAGTGTATTTCAATGACGGGGTTATAAGAGGCCCGCGCCCTTTGGTTTACAAATAAACTTGTACAATGTAATCCTATACGAGGATGTGGGAGTACAATTTATTTAATCTGGGTATAAATTGCTATAGGTGTCTGATCTGCGGTCGATCACTTTAGCCCTTGGACTACACGATGTTGAAGAAGTGCCGTGGAAGACAGGATGCAGCTCCGGAGGTTGCAAAGGAGGGTGGATGCGCGATGCTGAAGGTCGTCGCTCCCTGTTCCTTGCCCGAGCTCTGGGTTCTCCTCTCTCTCTCTCTATCTCTTCTCCTTGATCTCTGGTTCGATGATCTGGTCCGATCTTACTCTTCGACCTTTGATCTTGTATTGGTTTTCTTGACCAATTTTTTGACCTTTTTCCCCATAGATAGGGGTCTTTATTTATAGAGTTTTGGTGACAGTGACCACTCCGTCGGTGTAACAACCGAGGAGTGGACAATACAGCACCCTTTTACACAACGGTTTAAAATAACCAATGCCTGCGTGTAAATGACCTTTTGAGTGAACATGTGACGCGTGTCCAACTAAGGGGACAAAACGCGTATATCTGCTACGAAGATCACGACGTAGAAGCCACGTAGGTAGGTATCCCTTGTGTAGCAGAGGTTGGCGTAAAAGCCAAGCGACTGTCACCTTGGCGTAGAAGCCAAAATAGGCATAGAAGCCGAGCAGGCATAGAAGCCGAACAGGCATAGAAGCCGAGCAGGCATAGAAGCCGAATGGGCATAGAAGCCGAATGGGCATAGAAGCCGAGCAGGCATAGAAGCCGAATGGGCATAGAAGCCGAGTGGTCGTAGAGACCGAGAGGGCGTTGGAAGCCGAGGGAGCACTGATCCTGAGCGGGCGTAGAAGCCACTGCGTACCGAGTCGAAGTGCTGATGCGGACGTCTTAGCCGGAATTACGTCTTTCGAAGATGTAATCAAATCTTCTACAGAGATTTGTCATCATCTTGTGCATTAAATGCGGAGACGTGTTTTTGAAGGTCTGCAGTCCTTCTGTGCATCCGTCGCGGAGACGTGCCTTGAGGGAGACTGTCACTGCTCTGTGTAATTAGACGTAGAGACGTGCCTCGAGCCCCGTACGAAGTGCAGTTTTTGACGTGGTAGCGGTTTTGCCTTACTGTGGAGTGCGAAATAGCTCATGTTCCCCCGTGTAAACAAGGCAGCGTATTCTCTTGTACGCGAAAGAGCGGTTTACGCTGGGGGGATTTCAGTAGACGACGGCTTGGTGATATTTTAACCAAATCCTCTGCATTAAATGCAGAGATCCGCCATCGTACTGTGGAGCACATCCCGAGGGGTCTGCCACCGTTTCCAGCCGTCGTCTGGGTAGCCGTGCAGTACTTTTTGTCAGGAGTCAGAGGCCAGGTTCACTGCGTGACTTGACAGGTTCATTTCGGGGAAGATGAAGCGTTCCTCGTACGCTTTAACGCTGCTTTGAGAGCGGCTGGGTTTTACGCCATGGAGGCGATGAAGAACCCTGTTTTACGTTGGATGGCTTCAAAGGCCTCTGCTTACGCTGTTCTGTATCGAGATGCTGCGTAGATCGTTCCAGCTTATTTTTCATGCTTCTACAGACGTTCCCATACATTATGTCTCATATATGCGAGCTCCAGGTCCGTGAGCCACGCTCCAAGATGCCAAGTACGGTCCGGCTATCACGTCCCAGTCCCAAAATACCGAGGGACTAGACAAGTGGCAATGGCCAGCAGCACACACCGATGGGCAAACCCAATTTAATGGACCCATCATGGTGTACTTAAGCTGTAATACAACAATAATGGTCTATGCTACTAATCTCATCCACAGAAATGAATACAATCAATATGAAATATAAATCAACATCAAGTCTCAATAAAACATAACTCGGAGAACAATCCGATAATAAGTCTGATACAATAGTCAATAGACAAGAAATAAAGAGTATATCAACAACAAAGACTGAGTATAGAATAAGCAGATACTCAGGAGAAATCCTCGGCAATCACCTCGTCCTCGGGTTCTGGTACTGCTCCAATGATTGCTCATGTCCCGTGCACCTCGGGGTATTTCTCCTCTGCTAAACCTAGGGACATAATCCGGATCCAGGTCCTCAGGGGACATGGCAAGGTACAAGAATAACTCAAGCCAAATAAATGTAATGCAATAATAATGAATCAATAGGGTAAACTATATAACCAGCTAAGTGATATGCAAGATGAGAGCATCACTAGAACTCAGGCTGAGACCACTACAAACTCTGTGTCGGGGAGCCGGTAGCAGTTATACTATGAAGTTATACTATATAGTTTTACTATGTAGAGGGACTACATTACCGTTATATATATAAAATCAGCCTGTAGCCTGTGTATCTCTCCCTATCCTATGAAATCATACGTCTCATGTCCACGATGTCTCATGTCCATGTCACGCAAGATCATATCTAATACAGCAAGTCATATGATATATATATATATATATATAAAGTCTATGTCACAAATCCTGTAGCCTATACAGAATTACCATGAATGACTCAGGAAGATTTTGTCTCATGAACAGTGTCAAGTGTCCTATGGTATGACGTACTTGATAATGCAAGCACAAAAGGTATAGTGTCTCGATATCCATGTCTAGGTGACGTTACACAACTCCGCGTACGGCATTGACACCCGAATATTATTTGGACTTAAGTAATGTCACACGGTCCTAGGTTGAACATGGATACTACAGTAATAAATCAAGAGAATAGTATAAACAAATGCTGCAAGTATGACAAGGTACACTTGTTTGGGATTTGGTTACCAACTGCTGCTCTGGTATAAGCGGGATCTGCATGTACTCTTCCGGTTATTGAAATAAATGTTACCATCAAGTTCAGAAGATATCAAATAGCTAGAATTGCCTGTCCATAAGTCCAATTTGGACACAGGGGCAAAAATGACAATTTTTGGTCAAAGTAGGGTCCACATGTGGCCCGCTTCGTATCGAAAAATGTGCCAGAGACAATATTCTCCAAATTCATCAAACTTAGTGTCCATAAGTCCAGAACGATGATACAAACCCAACGGAATGTCCAGAACTGGATTTCGATGAGCCGATCACAAAATCGCCCGTCAAGTAGAGCCGTAGGGCCCACGATACGGGATTTTGTCAACGTTCTCAGAATTGAACCAAACTTGGGTCACAGGACTAGCGTATTGCTACGAGTCCGATGGTGTAAGTTTCGTTTCGATACGACGAGCGTACACGAAGTTACAACGAGTTTTAGAATCTGGCCTATACTGGACGTTGTCGACGGATACGCGTTGATTCCGGTGTGCATGCACATCAAAATCAATTTTCGTGAAATCTCATACGTTTGTATTGACGACACGCACCTTTCGGTGAAGTCCGCACACTATCAAGTTATCCCATTTAGAGGGCCGCACCCAGTTCCGGGAAAATTAGGTTATTTATTTTCCTGATTTTGCGTCGCAGTTTACGATCGCCACAGGACGCGATACACCGAACCGATGGCACGGGTTTCGAGGGGGTCATGCAGGGTACGTGTCACAGCTGACAGAATAGAAAACGAGATGGCAAGGAGAGAGAAAACCTTACCTGAACATGGCGTCTGTAACGACTGTAATTGGCGTTCGCGAGGAGACGCGACGCGGCTACGGCGATGCTCGGCCGGCGGCGTGGGTGCTGTGGGCCGCTGCTGTGGCTGCTGGATCGGACGGAAGACGTCGTCGGAGTTCGCCGGAGTCGGGATGGCCAGAGGATGGTCGAAGGGGCTTCTGCGGAGAGTCGGGCGGCTGTCGGCGGGGTAGGTGATGGCGGTGATGGTTTACGGTGGCAGTGGGGTGGGGGTTTTATAGGATGAGGGCGGTCGGTTGAGGAGGCGAACGGAGCGGTAGAGGTTACGACGGAGGTGGGGGCCGTTGGCCGAAAATCGTGAGGGAACGACCGGATCGCGGCGTCGGTTACGATCGGGAACCCTACGGTTACTGTGCAGAAAGAATGGTTCGGGTCGGGTCGAAGCGGGTCGGGTCGGCTAACGGGTCCGGATCCAACCCACTAAGAGTTTGGGTTGGGTCGGTTCAGTTGGTCCGGTTCGGTTCAGAATTAAACCGGTTGGTTTAATCCGGTTCAGGTTGGTTTATTTTGGTTTAAATAAAAACTTAGTTTTTTGGTCTTTAAAAATAGTTTTGGGGTCCAATAAATTCCAGAAAAAATTACCCTATGTCTAATATTTTATTTTACACCCAAAAATATTATTTTCATAATAATTTAATATTTAATAAAATCACAAAAATTATTTAATACCAGAAAACATTGTTTTTAATTAGTTAAAAATCACAGAAAATTCTAGAAAATTCATTTTTAAAATCTAAATTTTTTGGGAGTTTACAATCTACCCCCCTTAAGAGGATTGCGTCCTCGCAATCAAAAAAAGTATAGCCGGTCAAAAGAGATAACACGGTAGCAAAACATGTTCGAAGCACGACACAAACATGATCAAGGAGAATCGAAGGGAAAGGGTTAAGCAAAACACCTAGGGAAGGAATAAAACATTTTCCTAGATAATAAAAGTTAGGCAATTCAAGAGTGAAGGAAATTATGGATAGAGCAAAGAAAACTACAGTTTAAAAAAACTAGGTTGTCAATTATTAACAAGTTCAAAATACTAGGTTATAAGATTAAGGATTTGACTAACAAGCACGTTCTAAAGCAATGCTAGGAATAGACATCTATGAATAACTTAAATCTTACGCGCATTTGCTACTCCAAGAGTCTACGCGTCCTCCATGGTCATCGCAAAAGCTTGTCCGCGTCCTTGTGGTGGTGCCCTCTGCTGTTGCTGAGCCTGCTGGAAGAGTGATGTCTGGGGTGCCAAAGGTGGCCTTGGCTGATATCCTCCTGGAGCTAGTGGTCTGACTCCTTCAACTCTCGACTGTGGTGCTCCCAATGCTGGATAGACTGGCCTCGGTGCTGGTAAAACTTGTCGGTTTAACATTAGCGCTCCCTCTCGATGCTCAGGACAATCCTTGGCTAAATGTTGGTTGGATCCGCAAATCAAGCATAATCTCAACTTGCGTCTGCATTCCCTCTCAATATGGCCTACCTTGCCACAGTATTGACATGTAGGTAGTATCTGCGGAGATGCTCTGGGTGGCTGGTGCATGTGAGATCTCTTTGCAGCTTCTCCCTGTGGTGCTCTGGCTGATGCTGATGTGAAAGGCCGCTTCAGGCTGGACTCTCTCCTGGTGACGCACTCCATGCATCGTGCTGCAATAAGGACGTCCGAGTAAGAAATAGGTGCAACAGAGCTAATCTGTCTCCGTAGCTCAAAGTTAAGTCTGTCGAAGAACTTCTCAGCCTTCTATTCTTCTATCGAAATCAAGGTAGGGGCGAAGCGACTCAGACGAATGAACTCCGCATTGTATTCTTCCACTGTCATATTGTCTTGAGTGAGACGATTGACTTGTCCCGAAGTTCTGATCGAGCAATAGCTGGAATGTACATCTCCTGAAAGAGTCTGGAGAACTCCTCCCAAGTGACTCAGTCTGGTCCGAGCCGTGTCTCCTCAAATAGCCACCAGTGATGTGCATTGTCCGTCAACTGCATCCGGATGGCAGTCATCCAACGTTCTCTTGGAAGCTCGGCTACTTCCAATTGATGTTGAGTATTTGTGAGCCACTCATAAACTTTAGTGGGCTCCTACTTTTCTGAAAAGGTACGGGACTTCAGCTGGCAAAAATCGGTGATAGAGCCCGTTGATGGACGTCGAGCTAGTAGATTCGTCTGCTCTAGTGCGGTCACTATACTGTTTCGCAAATTCCTTTATTGAATCTGCTGTTGAGCTTGTATCATTGCGTAGATCATTTGAAACATCTGCTGCCCGTCCATAGCCCGCCCTTGTAGGAATATGGGCATTGGTGGAGAAAACTGCGGCGGAGGTGGGATGTCATCACGCCGGAACCTTGAGGTATGCTGATTGGCTTGACTGCTTTGATGTGCTGATTGACCTCCATCCACTAGTGTTACTTCATCTTCGTTGGTTACCACAGCACCTCGTGGTGATCCTGCAGGAGTCTCGTCGTTTGCTCGTGGATCCATTACTCTGCATCCAAAATAAACTATAAGAGGTGCACAGAGGAATCAAGGCAGGATGCATGTCAAGAATTTAATTCGAATCCGATATTGATATCAAGAACGATTCAATCAAGTGGATGAGATCCTAAAAAATTATCCTATCCTTATTGCAGGCTTGCTCGGTCTCTGAGTTAAAACCGAAGCAATTTAGTCGTTGACCTGCATAGGCCACCACAAAAACCATGTCACGCCCCAGTCCTAAAATATCGAGGGACTAGACACATGGCAATGGCCAGCAGCACATACCGATGGGCAAACCCAATTTAATGGACCCACCAGGGTGTACTTAAGCTATAATACAACAATAAGGGTCTATGCTACTAATCTCATCCACAGAAATGAATACAATCAATATGAAATATAAATCAACATCAAGTCTCAATAAAATATAACTCGGGGAACAACCCGATAATAAGTCTGATACAACAGTCAATAGACAAGAAATAAAGAGTATATCAACAGCAAAGACTGAGTATAGAATAAGCAGATACTCAGGAGAAATCCTCGACAATCACCTCGTCCTCGGGTTCTGGTACTGCTCCAATGATTGCTCCTGTCCCGTACACCTCGGGGTATTTCTCCTCTGAATAACACAAGTTGAAGTAAAACAAGCTCTTTATTGATATAAACAAGTGTTACAGGCGGCGCTTGGCCAAAATTATAATTCGCTCAGATCTCTCTCTCTAAAACAGTAAAAGCGTGCCAAGTAGCTACAATTGTGGAATGATTGTACAGGCAATGTTCAGGCGATATTCAGGCAATATTCTAACATTATGTCTTATATATGTGCTTCAGTTCTGGACGCAACGCTCCAAGGCTTCGGAGTAAACTCCACACCTTAGCACGCACGAAGGAGGCATCCGCACCGAACGAGGTTCTCCTGCAACCTGCAAACGATCTGGTGGATTATCAGTACATTGAATGCACTGGTGGGGAGGCTACTCACCTGCTCGATAAATCCAAATACGTAATATAGGTTCCGTGCACCAACTATTATGTTGTCTTTCTAGTTACCTTAGGATCAGTTTTATGGCATATTGAATAACCTAACTCGTGTGGCAGTGCACCGTGCGACATAAGAGGAAACACGGTGAGACTTACCAACTTACCATTTGACCTTCCCTGTCCAAGGCAAACAAGTTAATTGGAGCACGAGCATTCATAATGAAATAAAGAAAATAATATATGCAAACACGAGTGTTGTTATATCATAATCGTTCAGGTGTTCAGTTGTTCTTTCGATACGATGCAATGACTCGTACGCGGATAGCCGTTAAGCGAGGATGACTTAGCTATATGAACATGAGTCACTGGCATAGCCATAATGGACCAATCCAAGACGAGAATGGAACGCAACGAAAGTACATAATGCGCTATGAACCATCTCGCCCGAACACGATGGATTGCACATGATGTGGTCCAAGGCGAGAGTGGAATGCAATGAAAGTACACGAGTCACTTTAAACCATCTCATCCGTATACGAGGGACCACACGTGAAGTTCCATCCGGATCGGATCGGCCCCAGTGCCCCGGTGACCGTCCGTGGAACTATACCTCATTTCTGAGTTGTCCACGACATACAATTATTGGTCTTTCCAATTTCACGAGATACACGAGAACACGAGTACACGAGATACTTGAATCCTGATTCTTGTTTAGTGAATAACTTACCTTGATGCATTTCCCCTGGGGCGGGGATTGCCTTGGTGATCTAACGGTCCCGAATACTTGCAGGTTCATTCTTGCACGGAACGACTATTAAATAGTCTTCCGAGAAAAACTAGATGAGTGCATGACATGCACAGTGTTACACAATTTGAGGCATAGTTTACGCGATAAGTATTGAACGAGACAATATATACAAGTAGGCAAGTATGCATTTGTATAATCATAATTATTTACGTTAGCTCGGGCCCGAAGGTAAGCTGAGGAGTGAAACCGTAAAGGACTTCCCTGGTGACATGATCTAGGGTAGCATGCGAGGGTCTGAATATAAGCAATATTTTAATTTCCATATTCTAACTCAAGCAATACAGGTTGGGAATATTTCCTTAGCTAGGTGCGTTGGATTCTTATTAGCATACATGGGGTGATTCACCTAGCGACTAGCATGTAGCATTCCATATTTTAAGTGTGCTGGCTAAGCAAAGACAAGTTTACCGTAGCCACCCACCTTAGCGATAATTCGCCTCGGTTGAGCGATACGTCAAGCGAGCCTCTGAAAGCCTAAGCCGAACTTTTGTAGGGACAAGTCTGGATATCCTTTGCCTCAAACAAGTATTCTCACCTGAGCAAAATGGGTCGGGATATTGCACTTTTGCCGTTTGAATCGGCAGTCCGCTTGAGCGGAATAGGGTATTACATCATCCACCACTCAGAAAAAGTCTCGTCCTCGAGACTTCCTAAGGGCAGGCAGTACATTTCAGTCAATTTTGATTTAACGATATAAGGCTGAGGCAAACCTATACAAGTCGTTGTACTTGTTCATTTGGATATTCACTTGTACTAGCATCGAGATCGGCATATCGCTAGTCTAGATCGTCCGCATATTCGAAGTGCACCTCTAGCATGAGCACTCCAACCAACTTAGCGATAGCGAAGTCTTAGCACTCGAGTTTCACATTCTTCTTAAGTCTTGGATCGTGCACAAGTTCAAGGCGTCCCTCAAACATTTTTATTCAACCAAACATAGAGATAGTAAAATCGGATAAGCTACTTGCGATAATCTCAAGGGTCTCTCACAGGTCGGCACAAAGGCCCAAGCATTACGA
This sequence comes from Iris macrosiphon, assembly GCA_036927795.1. Lineage (NCBI taxonomy): Eukaryota > Viridiplantae > Streptophyta > Magnoliopsida > Asparagales > Iridaceae > Iris > Iris macrosiphon. The sequence goes on from JAYESA010000169.1 coordinate 282,299, forward strand.
TTTCATACAAGCAATCACAACAATCTAATGCGCTTTTTGAAAGTATTTAGACTCATTGTTGGAATATTTTGTTTGGGACATTTGAGAGAGAGCGTGCACATAACCCACGAACGAGCTTTCGAAACTGAGATAATCGAAATGAAGTCCAAAGACGTATAAGCCAGGCTCTGATACTAGTCTGTCATGCCCCGATCTCCCGCAGGCAAATCGGCCGTTCCCGCTAGGCGAGAATCACCGCGCCAGCGCTCCCGCGGAACGATCGCTTCGACCCATCCTGGCATGATGCTGCACGAGCGTGAGCCACGCCCGTGCAAGGCCATGGTTTATTGACTGGCGGTAAGAGTTCTAAGCCACAGAGTCGTACAGATTGTCCGAGTGCAGCGGAGTCATGAACGCATAGGCGATCGGTAACAAGTTTACTAAGTTGTAAATAGCGGAAGCATTGAATAACACAAGTTGAAGTAAAACAAGCTCTTTATTGATATAAACGAGTATTACAGGTGGCGCTTGGCCGAGATTACAATTCGCTCAGATCTCTCTCTCTGAAACAGTAAAAGCGTGCAAAGTGGCTATAATTGTGGAATAATTGTACAGGCGGTGTTCAGGCGATGTTCCAACATTATGTCTTGTATATGTGCTTCAGTTCTGGACACAACACTCCAAGGCTCCGGAGTGAACTCCACGCCTTAGCACGCACGAAGGAGGCATCCGCACTGAACGAGGATCTCCCGCACCCTGCAAACGATCTGGTGGGTTATCAGTACATTGAATGCACTGGTGGGGAGGCTACTCGCCCGCTCGACAAATCCAAACACGTAATATAGGTTTCGTACACTAACTATTATGTTGTCTTTCTAGTTGCCTTAGGATCAGTTTCATGGCATATTGAATAACCTAACTCGTGTGGCAGTGCGCCGTACGACATGAGAGAAAACACGACGAGACTTACCAACTTACCAATTGGCCTTCCCTGTCCAAGGCAAACAAGTTAATTGGAGCACGAGCATTCATAATAAAACAAAGGCAATAACATATGCAAACACAAGTGTTGTTATGTCATAATCATTCAAGTTGCAATGACTCGCACGCGGATAGCCGATAAGCGAGGATGACTTAGCTATATGAACATAAGTCGCTGGCATAGCCATAACGAACCAATCCAAGACGAGAATGGAACGCAACGAAAGTACACGATGCGCTACGAACCATCTCGCCCGAACACGATAGATTGCACATGATGTGGTCCAAGGCGAGAATGGAATGCAACGAAAGTACACAAGGCACTACAAACCATCTCACCCGTACACGAGGGACCACACGTGAAGTTCCATCCGAATCGGATCGGCCCCAGTGCCCCGGTGACCGTCCTTGAAACTATACCTCATTTTCGAGTTGTCCGCGACATGCAATTATTGGTCTTTGCAATTTTATGAGATACACGAGAACACGAGAACACGAGTACACGAGATACTTGAATCCTGATTCTTGTTTAGTAAATAACTTGCCTTGATGCATTTCCCCTGGAGCGGGGATTGCCTTGGTGACCTAACTGTCCCGGATACTTGCAGGTTCATTCTTGCATAGAACGACTATTAGATAGTCTTCCGAGGAAAACTAGATGAATGCATGACATGCACAGTGTTACACAATTTGAGGCATAGTTTATGCGACAAGCATTGAACGAGACAATATATACAAGTAGGCAAGCATGTATTTGTATAATCATAACCATTTACGTTAGCTCGGGCTCGAAGGTAAGCCGAGGAGTGAAACCGTAAAAGACTTCCCTGGTGACATAATCTAGGGTAGCATGCGAGGGTCTGAATATAAGCAATATTTCAATTTCCATGTTCTAACTCAAGCAATACAAGTTGGGATTATTTCCTTAGCTAGGTGCGTTGGATTCTTATTATCATGCATGGGTGATTCACCTAGAGACTAGCATGTAGCATTCCATATTTTAAGTGTGCTGGCTAAGCAAAGACAAGTTCACCGAAGCCACCCACCTTAGCGATGATTCGCCTCGGTTGAGCGATACGTCAAGCGAGCCTCTGAAAGCCTAAGCCAAACTTTTGTAGGGACAAGTCTGGATATCCTTTGCCTCAAAGAGTATTCTCGCCTGAGCAAAACGGGTCTGGACATTGCACTTTTGCCGTTTGAATCGGCAGTCCGCTTGAGCGGAACGGGGTATTACAGCAAGACTTAGAGTTAGGCTTGGAACGATAAATGTGTGCTATATTTGACCTAAATGGATGGACGCTAGTTGGTTGATCGGATAGATTGTGCTTAACGGTAGTGCAAAAACTTGATTTAAGTTGGAATAGAAATTGACTTGCAATTTGATTGACCCTATCAGAAGTATCCTTGTGATTTGTATGACGAGAAACCTTAAGATTTTTGCAAGTAACTTGTCCGATTTCACTATCGCTAAGTTTGGTTGAATACATATGTTTGAGGGACGTCTTGAAAGTGTGCACGATCCAAGACTTAATGATATGTAGAATTCGAGTGCAAAGACTTCGCTATCACTAAGTTGGTTGACATGCATTTGTTTGAAGGACGCTTTGAATATGTGCACGATCCAGACTCGCGATATGCTGATATCGAATGCTAGTGCAAGTAAAAATGTTAGACTCGAATGGACAAGTATAATAGCTTGTATAGGTTTGCCTCAGCCTTAGATTGTTATTCAGATGGATTGTAATGTACCCTGCATTACGCGATATGTTTTGCGCTAAGACGCAATAGAGACCGAATCAGAACTTGGATTGAATGATAGAGCCATTCAATGAGACCGACCTAGTAAATACGCGAAACTGTAATAAGGAACGATTAAAAATTGTGTTCGAATGGATCTAGTGGTACCGATTGCTATGCTTGAGATAGATTCGATAGTGCGATAGAGCGGCTTGCGCTCAGGAAGTCTCGAGGACGAGACTTTTTTTGAGTGGTGTATAATGTAACGACACATTCCGTTCAAGCGGACAACCAATTCAAATGGCACAAGTGCAATGACCTGACCCGCTTTGCTCAGCGAGATAACTCGTTTGAGGCAAAGAATTTTTAGACTTGGCCCTTCAGGAGTTCAGACTTAGACTATAAAGGTTCGCTCAGAGTGTCGCTCGACCAAGACGAATCATCGCTAAGGTGGGTGGCTACGATGAACTTGTCTTTGCTTAGCCAGCACACTTAAAATATGGACGATACATGCTAGTCGCTAGGTGAATCACCCCCTGCATGCTAATAAAGAATCTAACGCACCTAGCTAAGGAAATAATCCCAACTTGTATTGCTTATGTTAGAACATGGAAATGAAACTTTGCTTATAAATGGACCCTCGCATGCTACCTTTGCCTTGTGCAACTAGACCCCGCTATGCCTTGAGTAGAACGTTGTATACTCTTCGTAGTGTATTGTTCACTTGTTTACACTGCACGTCCCTAGATTATGTCGCTCGGTATGTCCATGTATGGTTTCACTCCTCGCTTTACCCTTAGACTAGTACCAACATAAATGCTTATGTTCATTCAAATGCATGCTTGCCTGCTTACGTGTAGTTTGTACTCGTTGCCTTGTTTTAATGCTTGTCACATAATTTATACCACAATCAAGTAACACTATCCGTATCGTGCATGCATCTAATTAGCCAGAAGACTATCAAATAGCTCTTCTGTGCAATATGAACCTACAAGTATCCGGGACCGTTAGGTCGCCAAGCCAATCCCTGAACCAGGGGAATGCATCAAGTCAAGTTGAACATTGAACGAGAATCATGTCAAGCAAATCAAGAATCACAGCTCGTGGACCAATGCTCGTTCAGAATAAGAATCAAGAATTATCATGTCATGTCGTAAATTTGGAATGACCAAAACTTGTATTTCGCGGACAACTTGGAAACAAGGGAGATCTTCGGATCTCGTTCTACGAACGATCTCTGGGGCATTCTATATGTAGATAAGTACCTATGTGGTATTAAGGTATTAGAGTTTAGTTGGGTATCCTGGGGTAATCTAGTGTAGTGTACATAGATATAAGATTTGGTATGGTGTCAAGTGTAGCTATCATTGGTATAGTGTCAAGATACAAGTAAGTATCTTGAGTATATGAGTGTCCTCTCAGTCTTTCGTTCGTAGCCTTTTATAGTATTTTCAGATAAATAGTTTGCAAAAGTATTTTCAGATATTTTTAAGAGGAGTAAAGAAAGGCCTCTCAGTCTTTCGTTCGTAGCCTTTTCTAGTATAACTCTAATAGCCTCATAAGGCTTGTAGAAGTAATTTTTTTTCCAGAGAATGACTCAAAATGGACACGTGATGAAACCCATATCCTCAAATCAGAGTTATCCATATGTCTACTAGGTTTGTAAGGCAATATCAAACTTATCTATTTACTTATTATACAGATACTCATGAATCATGATATAGATACTCACACATCATAACTCGGATACTCACACATCAATAAGAGTTGATACTTTGATGAACATGTGTATCCATCTTTGCATCCATTTGGACAATATACTTGAACAATATGTATCCATCTTTGAAGAAGTATCTAAACATGGATATGAATTACTACCTGCAGCATCGTTCATGAATGTATAACCGTTATCCTGATGACATGTGAGGTGTGCAGGATGAATTCATACAGGGGGTAGAGCAATTCCTGCAGACGGACGATGCCACGATCATCGCACAATTTGAAATGCTCAAGCGCAGCATCATGGAGCTGAGGACTCTGAGCGAGAGGATGGAGCATGGCATTACTGAGCTGGCCGCATCGACAGAGTGCAGCGTGACGGCGCTGTAGGGGTCGTATATGGCCCTGTGCGAGTCACTGGCGAGGATGCAGGATTCAGTGGCTCAGAGCAGTTCGAGCCTGTTATCTACTATGACTTTATACAACGCTCGATTAACAGCGTTGGAGCAGAACGTCCTCCTGGTACGCCTGCATGGACACCGACTCCCCCGACTCCAACTCCATCTGTGACGATTTCACAATAGGAGTATGATAGGATCTTATCCCAAGCCCGCCTTGGTTCCCCTCTTCCAGATCAGCAGTAGTCCTAGGTAGGACTAATAATTTGTTTGTATATTGGCCCATGATTTTGGGTCCTTTATGTATTCGTTTTAGACTATATTTGAGATAATTCATGGATGTTTATTTCATTATTTATGTATGTATTTCTTGAGACTCGGTTAGTAATGCAAATGTGTTATTTTATTAAAATTTTACTTCATTGTTCCTATTAAATGCATGGAAATTTATCGGTGTTGAGTGTTCCACCGAAGGGGTCGACGAACCCAGAAAATTTAACGGAGGGTTGCTCCGGATCAATTTATATAAACTGACTTTTAGATTTATTATGGAAAGTATTTTCTGCATGCAGTTTTAATTTTGTTATTCAGCGACGTTCTGCATCATTCTGCGACGATAATTAACGTTGCTAACATGTATCAGAATGTCGCTAAACGGTACCCATGAACGTCGCTGATATGTCGTTGTACATCGTTAAATAGCTGACATGGCAAATTTTGCCATGTCAGCATTGTCGTAGCAAAATGTCGCTGAATGTGTCTCTAATTTGGCGACGTTTAGCAACAGAACCGACGTCACTATTTTAGCAACATCATATCACTAAATATTGCTATATGTAGCGACGTGCCTCGTTGCTAAAATACGTCGCTATAGCGACGTATTACGATATTTTTGTTGCCAGCGACCATGAATTTTGCGACAGCACGTAAACGTCACAAAATACGTCATTATTTTTGTTTAGCGATGTATATTTACATATTAGCAATGTTTCTAGGCGTCGTTAATATGACTTATTTTGGTAGTGGATGTCGTAGTACCCCCTATTCATTTACATGTCGAAAGGGATATTTCAACACACTAGATAGGTGTAGTCTTCCTTGTTTTACTCTATACTTGTTGATTACATGTCATGCCTTCTTATATTACTTGTTTCACTTATTTGACTTGATATTACTGTCATAATTATCTGTTTTACTCTATTTACCTTACCATGATTCTAGTCTTACCTGTTCATCATCTATTTCACTATTATTTACTATTTTATAGTTTCTATCATGTATTGAAACTACTTTTAATGTTTGTACTATTCTATCCTGACTTGATAACATTTTTAGACGATGATTATGAAGACCTATACCCAACCCATTATGGGCCTCAAGAGGATGTAGTAGCAGAGTTGGACCCTATTGCTCAGGAGGAGCATGTAGTGATTGCCGAATAGGCCCAGCCCGGAGCTATCTAGTTATCTTAGTTTTATTTCTAGTATTTGTTACCAGATTTATCTTCGGATACCATAGTGATATATTTGGTTATGTTTCAGGATTGAGACTGGTTTGGATATTGTGTTTAGTCTTGTGATTTTGTTTCTCTTCTCGTTATTTTCTATCATGCTTTATCTTTCTTAAATTTTGTGATTGAGTATTATTATTGATTATTACTTGTCCTCCCATTGTGGAGTTGATATAGTATTGTGTGAGTTATAGATTATATATTGTGAGGTATTAGACATCGTTCTACCGCCGATACTGCAGCGTAGGCTGGACGTACCCACGACTCATGTCTAAATTTTCGGGTGCAGGTCATGACACATTTTTATGATGGCCCATGCAGGTCTAGCTTCACAACTAGTTCAATGTCATAGTAGTACTTAGGACTATAGTACTTTTATGAGCCTGTAATAGGATATAAAATATTAGGATGAGAGGATACTCAATCACAGATTAGGATTTCTTGAAAGATTCTTGGGATGACCCTTGAGAATCTTACTATAAACCCTATTTTTGAATTTATTTCCACTTGTTTCCGTTCACCTTTACTTTTATACATGCTCGTTGTTGAATTTAATTCTTGTATCGAGATAAATTTTATGGACTATATTGAGGTATATTCTGATGACATATTTAGATGAGACAGTAGAAACTATAACTGTTTTCCTTAGTTATAGAGCTTAGAGTTTACCGCAGCCATACTAGCTACATGGCAAAAACTTTAGAGACATGATTTTGGATATACATATCTTAGTTATAAAATTTAGAGTTTCTCACAGCCATACTAGTTGGTGTGGCAGAAATTCTGAATAATATGATTTTAGATATGCGTACCTTAGCTATGGAGTCAATAGTTTATCGTAGTTATGCTTACTAGCGTGGCAAAAATTATATGTAACATAATTTTGGATAGACGTATACAATTATTAGATTTTATCTTAAATTTCTTCTTAATTTATCATCTCTATCATATTTAAATTGCTTGAATCTTTGAATTTTATTTAATCTCGTGTCGTTTGATAATCTTGTATATCACTAAACTCCTTGAACTTTCAATTCTATCAGAATAGTGAGGTCCAGGCATAGAAGTTGTAGTGTCCCACTCTGCGTTGGCACTATGTACAAGAGATATCGGTTTGCTGGCTCTAGAAGAAGCCTTCACGAAGAGCCCCTCGTTGAAACAAAAGATGATTGATCTTGGTGAGTGGGCAGAACTTTATTCTCTGATTGTTTCAATCCTAATAAAGAATCTGGTTTTATAATTGCTTGTTGTTAAGAAGATTATTATTCATAGAAGTATGATAGTATATGACCCTGTATTGCTTAATAAGAAACATGTATACTTGTCAAATGATAGAACCCTGTCATGCTAAGTCAAGAAAAGAATATTGCATGCTAAATAAACACTGTCACTGCTATTGAATGAACTGATGTTATGTTAATAAACAAGAGTAAGAGAATATTGTATGTCCTTTATTGCATATTAATAAGTAGAGTAGAAAGATTGCTTAAACATGTCTCTATATAAATGCTAAGGTAAGAGTAGAACTACATGCTTAATTACGAGAGGTAGAGGAACTGTTGTCATACTCGCCAAATAGAGATTGTTTGCATGTTTTTCTTATCGTTACTATAAAGATAGAACTGTATGAAATGCTTGCACTATAACAAGAGATGGCTTCTTGTCTACACAGAGATAGAGACTAATAGTGCACCCTGAGACTTGTAGTCCTCACGATCAGGGGGAGTGGCTATTTGAAGAGAAAAGAGCTATATAATTTGATTGTTCATCGACATTGTGCATCATAGAGTTTAATTACTATAGTTACATTCATGCATTGGTCTGACAACTTGTGCATAAGGTAACGTCTCTCGAACGGTTCCTGGGGCACTAAGAATCGTTTGGCCTAGGATAGATAATCGAAGACACCCTGAGGCAAATAAGTCCTCGCGATCAGGCGGGTGTTTATGTCTATTAGTTAGCTGGATCACGCGTCAAAGCAGCTAGTATGAGCGTATACTAGTGCAATACTGGACCGTGATAACACCGCTACTAATTCTGAGGAACCAACACTCGACGACCATCATGTAGTTATGTCGCATGCTAGGATTAAGCCTTTTTGAATTCCTAACTGTTTGATGCAGAGACGAACATAAAATAATACCTATATTTTTATGCAAATGGTTTCTAAATTGTGTGTCTATTGCAGGGATAACCGTCTGACGGTGAGTGAGAATCAATGAATAAGTGGTGTTTCATATTTCCTATGTTTCTTATCGAAACAGCTTATGAGATTTATCTGTTTTACTTGAATATGCTGCTACCCCTTTAATATGAGATGAATAGTCCACTAGATGTCGCTATTGTACTTAAGAGAACAAATATGGCTTATAATACATGTTGTGCACTTCACGATAGAATAATCCCTACTATTTTCTTGCATGAATCAATTACGAAATCTGTTTTCCAAGGAAGTAGCTGGACTCGTAAATCCTGTATAGCATAAAATGAACATTGGTAAAAGTAGCAAGATTACTAATAATCCAATATTTTATAACATGATTACTTAGTAGTTGTTTTAAAGGGTGCCTCTTTTGTTCCTTACCAGTGCTTTCCCCAAAGTGCTGACCCCCCACCAGTTTGTTCGCAGGTGCTGGATGTCCGAAGCGATAACAGATCCTCATCTTCAGAAGCCGGAGATCAGGAGTCGATGCCTTGAGATGCATTGAGATATTTTGAGATACTTTTGTATAAATGGATGTAATGTATATAACGACGTCATTGTATTTTGTATTATGCTATAGAGATGTAAGCCATATGACATGTATTGAAAGCCTTATAATCATTTCAGTTATTAATAAAGAAATTATTTTCTTATACCATTGTGTTCATTTTATTTTCTATAATATTATGTTGTTGCTTGTTCTATCTCTGAATATCTTATTTTGTAATTGTTCAAGCCTTGGCCTTGTGCAAGCACAACTTAGGCTTGCACGACATCACGTCCAGTGGTGACTTTCGGTCCTCTGGGATCGGGACGTGACATAAGTCACCCTCGCCATACCGTTCTCTCAAGGTCATTAGATAAATGATCAACAGATCAGAATATGACAGAGACCATTCCTTCTCTATTACCCCTGCCAGTTGAGGATTGAGATACCTTTAGTTTATCTAGTTCAGTTCCCTATAGAATTTTACCTTCATTAGTTCCCGAGGCAGAACCCTTGGGTATGAGTTGCAAGCATCACTGACTAGGATAGATATTTGTGTCTTATGTTTGTTAGGGGCATAGAGTTACCTTGGAAGGTCAAGATTTGTGTGCTAGCTTACTCGTAATGTCACTCCCGAGTTTTGACATTGTCCTTGGGATGGATTGGTTGAGTATGTACTTTGCTAGTATAGATTGCCGCAGAGGTCGTGTGTTGTTCCGTCCTTCAGGAGAGCCGGAGTTTGAGTTTGCTAGGGGAGCCACAGAGCAGAGTGAGGGGGTTATTTATGGAGCCATGGTAGAGGAGTAGGAATTGTCTCATCCTCTTATTACAGAATTTCTAGATGTATTTCCGGAGAAATTGTTCGGGTTGCCGTCGGATAGAGATGTTGAATTCTCTATCGACTTAGTGCTAGGAGCAGAGCCAGTGTTACAATATGTCTACAAGATCAACAATAGTGACTTGGCAGAGCTGAAGAAGCAGGTGGATGAGTTATAGGACAAGGGGTTCATTAGATCGAGTTCTTTGTCTTGGGGAGCTCTGGTATTGTTTGTACCAAAGAAGGATAGAACCGGAGATGGTAGTAGATGTTGCGAAAAAGGTGAAGCAAATCAAAAAGAGGCTTCGTGTGACGCAGGACAGACAGAGGCATTGGCCCGATAGCCACTAGAGACCGCTAGCGTTTGAGGTTGGCGATTTGGTGTTCTTGAGGATTTCTCCAACATGGGGCACGGTTCGCTTCGGTAGAGGTGGGAAGCTAAGTCCAAGGTTCATTGGACATTTTGGCATTCTGGAGAAGGTCGGTGTTGTGGTCTATTGTCATAACCCGTGCCCGAATCAAGGGCACAAGTAGTGAACCACGCCCACTTTACTCCATAACAACGACGTAGAATGCTGTCTAGGTCACAATACTATCTAGGTATCACACACAATATATATATGGTACATGTCTATATCATCTCAGCTCCAAACGAAGGAACAATATAAGAACATGATAAATATAATCAATACTCAATCACATTCACAAACTAGAGGGAGAATGGCACGATATGAAATAGAAGTAAAAGAAATACAAAGAGTCTCAATACAAGTCCAATCTACTAGTCCAATCTCAACATAAATTTGCAAAATAATATACATGCTATGGAAGTCTAATGGAATCAAATACAAACATCAAAAAATAGTCTAAGCATATGCAACTAGAGGTACTACAACAATTGGCTCTACGAGCATAGGCTCAACTGGCTTAAACTCCTACGGTTCGTAGTGCGTAGGACACCAGTCCTCTAATGAATCATCTGAAAAATATATCCAGTCAGGATTGGAGCGAAGTACAACCCAATAGCAGTTCCAATAATTGACAGAAACTATGAAACAATAATAGCAATGAACATAAATGATGAAGTAACTGCACTAATAATATCATACTATGGAGGATCATGGTAAATAATAAAAATAAACTGAGAGCATTATGGTGAGGAACATCAAGGTAATGAACTAAAATAAAGGAATATAATAATAAGTGCCTTGAAATATTAGCAAGATATGTGATCGGCTTGGGCCTAGCACGAACTATAATGATAAGGAGAGCTAGCATGACCACACATGAGTTGCATGATCTGCTAGCTATCACGGGTTACAACATAAGTAAATCATGGGCTATAAGGTATGATCACATATCTACTAATACTTCCCCCAACCCCCGACTAGTACACGGATCCAAATCATGACATATTCTTATACGGTAAATACTATGCATGGTCTGTAATATGATGCACACTGATCACGGTCAAATCATCTAATCACGAAGTAAAAATTATCACGAAGGAGAACATCTCATGGCGGGGATCCACGGTATACTAATCCGTGTGACATCGTGTCAGGAATCAAATATCTCAATACTAACTACATATAACATATAGACTATCAAATAAGTAAACTACTGTAGATGTACTCGTCTCTGGTCCGGAGCAAATGATGTCACTCGGTGTCCGACCTGGTGTCACACACACCTAGATATAAGTGGCATGTCAATTTGGGTGTAATAAAAAGAAATAAGTTAATATCAATTAGGGTCATTGATATTACTAATACATGCTCTTCTAAGCCAATACTAGGTCCACACTAAGTTATTGGGTCTAACTAAAGGTTATGCCATGGTTATTACCTTAAGTAATATCAATAACCTATCTTAATTTACTATGTATACTACTAATTGGTATTAGCTACTGTTGTTACTAATAACACCAACTAAAGACTACTGAAATGCTAACTATAATATTATAACAAACTTAGCTAACTATTACTAACATACTCCTACAGTTAACTGATATATATATATATATATATATATATATATATATATATATATATCAACTGATACTACTAACAGAAATCTGAACTACACATAACGGGTTACATATACTAATTGATATACACTATGCTAACTTAGACATCCCACTGACCAATAGCTGGATATCTAACTCTTTTAGTGTACTGATACATATCACTACCAGGTATCACTTTAGTCTCAAAAGTGTTTGCTCCTCCACCAACACCTAACACATAACACCCTCACATCCATTCCCTGATTGTTCAGTGACTGCTCACTAAGCATCAATCACAACTGATATCTCAGTATCAGTAACAAGGTTCCCCAACCCTCTATTCAATACTACTGTTGTTGTTGCTATGATATACTGCAAATGGCAATACCACCCACCACACAATATATCCTACTCCAGTCCTACTGATACGTATACCTTAGTCTCTGCGGCTACTGATACTACTATGATCTGATACTCTATTGCTGTATACTAATGCTGCTGCCACTGCTTCTAATATTGCAGCTTCTGCTACTGTTCTACTATTCTGTATCACTCAACATTCCCCTCCCTTAATACTAACTCACTGCTGCCTAATATATCTGCATATATATAAATAGGTATTAAGCTAACTACTAACCATCAAGCCCCCCATTCACTGTCCAGATATCCTAACTCGCTGCTCCTCTTAAACCGGGTATCTGCAACCACTCCACTGTATAGTTGATACATAGATATAACTGCTAAATACTGACACACCATAACTGGTACTCTACTAGCTAATCCCCAAAATACACTGACTGCAAAAGCCTACACCCACTGCAACTGCACCAGAACTGAATGCACATGATAACCTACCTGACATATAACCTCACATAGCCTCCAACTGTAACATAAACATGCTCACAAGTGCATATGTTTGCACCAGTAGTAGACACTGCAGAGATTCCTAAAACTGAATACTAATGTACAGGAAAAACTAAACACTGCAGAGTTTACATAAGTGTAGATGTATCAACACCCAATAAGACACATACTACAACAACCAAATAAACTCCCAGGCACTGTCACAGTGCCCGAGCACTGTATATTCCCCAATATATATATATATATATATATATATATATATATATATATATATATATATATATAAAGGCTGAAATAAACTCCCCTTAATAACATGTATTGATATACTTAACAAATGTATATAACATTCAAATGTTGATATTATAATACACATACAAAAAAGGCATTAAATCAAATACTAGAAGTTCAATATAGTATACTCTATGAAACACATTCAATTAGAATACCAAAGCTTCCCAATATTCCACAATAATCACCCCCACATATCAATAACCATTATATATAACTAATATAACTATTTACAAAGGAAATTGAGAAGAATTTACACAAATCAACCCAATTGGGTCCCGTATCGCAAAGTATCACACCATATCACGATACGATCTACTCGTGTCCAATTATGGACACGTAGCTAGTATCCCAACCCCGATCTAAGTCCAATTAGACTAAAATAGTCTCATGACACGCACTTAATGTGTCAATCTCCTAATTCTCCAAATACACATAAATTACCATGTAGAAATCATAATACACCACCAATTAGCCTAGAACTTGTTCGTATAGGTAGCCCTATGCCATGAGAGGGATCCTAATGGTCAAATGCATGCTTTATAAGCTAGGGAGAAGGTCAATTCAGAATTTTACCTATTGGGAGATGGATTCTCAATAAATTATTTTTACGGACACGATTCAGACACGATCTTCTTGCCAAAGCTCCTTCTCCGTGTGCTCCTCGTAACTCCAAGTTTTAATACTTTTTGAGTGATAAAAATGAGAGGGAATGAGAATAAATTGAGAGGGATTGACGGAGGAATTAAGTGAATTGGGGATCTAGGAATTTGGGGGTCTAGAAATGAGTGCAAATGAAAAAGGGAGAGAGAGAGAGAGAGAGAGAGAGAGAGAGAGAGAGAGAGAGAGTGCGTGACCTCTATAATGACCGGACCCTTCTTTCCTTCTCCAAGCAACTAGCAAATGTCTAATATGTCCCTACTTGTTTGTTATGGAGAGGGTTAGAGAATGGCTAAATTGGAAAGCTTCTAATCTAATATAAATTAGTCTAATCCTCCTAATTAATTAGAAAAATGGATCTAGTGGGCCTAGTCCCTGTTGGGCTCACTAATTGTCATGACAAGTCTAATTGGGTTCACAAGTGTCTAGTCTAACTATTGACTAGTCTACTAACTATAGATAAATAACACTAAGCATAATTTAAATATAACACACTAACATCAATATTTAATATTTAAAAATAAAATAACCATTCCAAATTACTAAATTATAATTGAAAAAGTGAGGGTGATAATCCTACCCACCTTAGAAAAATTTTATCCTTAAAATTTAAGGAAGAAACTAGCTACAAAAAGCAATCACCAAACCAAGAAATTATTATACCTAATGGCTTAAACAAATAAGGATATCGTTCGTGCATCTCGGATTTTCTCTTCCAGGTAGACTCCCCTAGGGAGTAATGTCTCCACGCGATGCGTACCAAAGGAATCGTCTGGTTCCGCAGCACCTTCTCCCTGCGATCCAGAATCTCCACCGGCTGCTCTGGGTAGCTGAGAGTCAGACCAACCTATATCTCCGAGTGATCCAATACATGGCTAGGATCTGCCATGTACCGTCTCAGCTGTGACATGTGGAACATGTTGTGCACTCCCTCTAGTGCAAGCGGCAAGTCTAGTCTGTAGGCCACTGCACCAACCCTCTCAAAAATACCGAAGGGTCCGATGTACCGTGGCCTAAGTTTTCTGCCTCCACCAAAGTGAATCGTGCCCCGTATCAGAGAAATCCTCAAGAATACCAGATCACCAACCTAACACAAAACACAGCCTTAGCACTCCAACCAAAATAAAGCAATCGCAAGCAATACAAACAAATTCTATACCTCAAACTCCAAAGTTCTCCAGTGGCTATCGGCTCAATGTCGCTGTCTATCCCGCGCCATCCAAAGTCTATCTCTAACGAGCTTCACCTTCTCAGCTGCATCCACGACCATCTCCGATCCTAATAAGGCTCTCTCACCAACATCATTCCAAGATAACGGAGTGCGATATCTCCGTCCATACTGTAGTGTCCCACTCCGCGTCGGCACTATGTACAAGTGATATCGCCTTGCTTGCTCGAATAGAAGTCTTCTCGAAGAGTTTCCGACCGATTGATCAATGTGAGTGGGCAGAACTGCATTCTCTGATTCTTGCACGACTTAATAATGAATCTGAGTTTTTGAATGCTTGTTTGCTTAAGAATATTGTTTCATAAGAAGAATGATAGAACTGACTCAGCATGCTAATAAGAGAACTCACATAGCTTGTCATTGAAACGAATCTGCTGCCTAACTAAAGAATATGAATGCTTGTCAGAAATAAGATAGAACCATTGCTATGCTAAAGAGTATAAGAAATATTGCATGCTTAGAAACACCGACACAGCTATCGAACGAACCCTTGCTATGCTAAGAATGATAAGTAAATGAATTGCTCGAATATGTCCCTTTCTAATATGCTAAGAAAGAGATAGACTTTTGCATGTTAGTTATAGAATAAATCGTGCTTGTCATTATATGTTTCTCTTGCCTATTTTGCTATCGATCTGCTATAAGTTGTAAGTGTGAAAGAGAGTCTAATAGTCCGCCCTTATGTTCCGGTCCTACGGGATCTTGGGGGGTGTGCTATTAGATTATAGAAAAGATGTGTGTGCTTGAATGAACGAAAGTAAGAGTCTAATAGTCCATCCTGATGTTCCGTTCCTTCGGGTTCCAGGGGGCGCGGCTATTAGATTGTTAAATGCTTGTGAATGTTGCTTGTCATGCATTGGTCTCGGACAACTTGTGCACAAGGTAATAGTCTCTCGATCGATTTCTGGGGCACTAGAAATCGGTCGGTCCGGAAGGGATTGTGAGAGCACCCTGATGTTCCGGTCCTACGGGATCTTGGGAGGTGTTGTTGTCTAATAATTGAGAAACTCATAGATCGTCATATAGATAGGGCGCATGCTAGGTTTACCTTCTTGCATACCTATCATTTTTGACACCAAAGTTTGATACATAAGTTTATGCACATATCCAAATTTTGGCTAACTTGTGTGTTTGCTGCAGGGATAATCGTTCGACAATGGGGTAAGAAATGCAAGTGTTTACATATAAGCCTGCTTATTTATTAAGATATGCATCATAGAGTTTATCTGATAGTGTTTCATGCATTTGCATCGGTCGGACAATGGCTATTGGTGAAGAGCTGAACCTTGGTCACAGCTGCTAATAGCATCAGAAAGAAGAGTCATTGGTTAGCTGGATTACCGCTACCGATCCTGAGTTTCTCGGGGACCGACCTCTAATTGATAGTTCAACTTGTGTGCTTGATTGAATGATAGTTCCTATATACTACTTTGCCCCCAAGAGTTAGATTTGATGCACAATACATGTTGCACACTGCACGATAGAACACTGTCCCGATCGTATGCTTATTGTTTGAATATGCAAAACTGTTTCCAACTATGTTTTCAAAAGATGTAATCTGACTATAGTTCTGAGTTGCATGAAATAAACTTAAGTAAAACTAGCAAGATCACTAGTAATACAATATTTTGCCATATAATTACTTAGTGTGGGTTTCAGGGGGTGTAGCTTCTATTAAGTTGTTTTATCTCACCAGTACTTGTATAAAGTGCTGACCCACCAACAGTTTGCTTGTTCTCAGGTGCCTGTTCGTGCGAGGAAGCGATAGCCGTGCCTCATCCCAAGGAACCGAAAATCTGGAGTCGATGCCTTGAGCCGTATCGAGATTGCTTTGAGTTGCTTTTGTATAGAGGGACATAATGTATGGAATGGTGTCATTATAATCGAGAGATAGAGTGCTTGAGCAAATTGTAACCTCGGCTATGCGCCGCTTGTAACACTTCTGAATATTAATAAAAGAGCCTGTTTTCATATGCCATTGTGTTCTTTACTTTTCTGCAATGTTATGTGCCGCTGCTTCAGATATTGAATAGCTTACTTGCCCTTGTTCAAAGCTTTGACCTTGTGCAAGCGCACTTTAGGCTTGCATGGCATCACGCCCGTGCGAGGAAGATTAATTTCGTAGGGACAAAAGCGAGGACGAACGGCCCTGCGGGACCATGGCGTAACATAGTGGTATCAGAGAGACTCGATTCTTTGCCCATTCCGTTGCCTCCGACTCTGAGTTGTGATTGTGTTGCAATAAACGTTCCATACAATAAGTCCATAGATATTCTCAAAGATGCGCACAAAAGTTCTCTAGATTTGTTTTCATTGCTTGAGATGTGATTTGTGATTTCTGGATTGCCGAGTTTTGATTTGGGATGGTGAGGTATGAGGACTATCGCTGCTCTGTGTTTTCGTAAGTTTCTCCTTGAGTTTCGAGGACGAAACTCTTTGTTGGTGGGTAAGTATGTAGCGTCCCGCTCCGCGTCGGCGCTATGTACAAGTGATATCGCCTTACTTGCTCGAACGGAAGTCTTCTCGGAGAGTTCTCGATCGATTGATCAATGTGAGTGGGCAGAACTGCATTCTCTGATTCTTGCACGACTTAATAATGAATCTGAGTTTTTGAATGCTTGTTTTCTTAAGAAGATTATTTCATAAGAAGAATGATAGAACTGACTCAGTATGCTAATAAGAGAACTCACATAGCTTGTCATTGAAATGAATCTGCTGCCTAACTAAAGAATATGAATGCTTGTCAGAAATAAGATAGAACCATTGCTATGCTAAAGAGTATAAGAAATGTTGCATGCTTAGAAACACCGACACAGCTATCGAACGAACCCTTGTTATGCTAAGAATGATAAGTAAATGAATTGCTCGAATATGTCCCTTTGTAATATGCTAAGAAAGAGATAGACTTTTGCATGTTAGTTATGGAATAAATCGTACTTGTCATTATATGTTTCGCTTGCCTATTTTGCTATCGATCTGCTATCAGTTGTAAGTGTGAAAGAGAGTCTAATAGTCCGCCCTGATATTCCGGTCCTACGGGATCTTGGGGGGTGTGCTATTAGATTGTTGAAAAGATGTGTGTGCTTGAATGAACGAAAGTGAGAGTCTAATAGTCCATCCTGATGTTCCGTTCGTTCGGGTTCCAGGGGGGCGCGACTATTAGATTGTTAAATGCTTGTGAATGTTGCTTGTCATGCATTGGTCTCGGACAACTTGTGTACAAGGTAATAGTCTCTCGATCGGTTTCTGGGGTACTGGAAATCGGTCGGTCCGAAAGGGATTGTGAGAGCACCCTGATGTTCCGGTCCTACGGGATCTTGGGGGTTGTTGTTGTCCAATAATGGGGAAACTCATGGACCGTCATATAGATAGGGCGCATGCTAAATTTACCTTCTTGCATACCTATCATTTTTGACACCAAAGTTTGATACATAAGTTTATGCACATATGCAAATTATGGCTAATTTGTGTGTCTGCTGCAGGGATAACCGTTCGACAATGGGGTAAGAAATACAAGTATTTACATATAAGCCTGCTTGTTCATTAAGATATGCATCATAGAGTTTATCTGATAGTATTTCATGCATTTGCATCGGTCGGACAATGGCTATTGGTGAAGAGCTGAACCTTGGTCACAGTTGCTAATAGCATCAGAAAGAAGAGTCATTGGTTAGCTGGATTACCGCTACCGATCCTGAGTTTCTCGGGGACCGACCTCTGATTGATAGTTTAACTTGTGTGCTTGATTGAATGATAGTTCCTATATACTACTTTGCCCCCAAGAGTTAGATTTGAAGCATAATACATGCTGCACACTGCACGATAGAACACTGTCCCGATCGTATGCTTATTGTTTGAATATGCAAAACTGTTTCCAACTATGTTTTCAAAAGATGTAATCTGACTATAGTTCTGAGTTGCATGAAATAAACTTAAGTAAAACTTGCAAGATAACTAGTAATGCAATGTTTTGCCACATAATTACTTAGTGTGGGTTTCAGGGGGTGTAGCTTCTGTTCAGTTATTTTATCTCACCAGTACTTGTATAAAGTGCTGACCCACCAACAGTTTGCTTGTTCTCAGGTGCCTGTTCATGCGAGGAAGCGATAGCCGTGCCTCATCCCAAGGAACTGGAAATCTGGAGTCGATGCCTTGAGCCGTATCGAGATTGCTTTGAGTTGCTTTTGTATAGAGGGACATAATGTATGGAACGGTGTCATTATAATTGAGAGATGAGTGCTTGAGCGAATTGTAACCTCGGCTATGCGCCGCTTGTAACACTTCTGAATATTAATAAAAGAGCCTGTTTTCATATGCCATTGTGTTCTTTACTTTTCTGTAATGTTATGTGCCGCTGCTTCAGATATTGAATAGCTTACTTGCCCTTGTTCAAAGCTTTGGCCTTGTGCAAGCGCACTTTAGGCTTGCACGACATCACGCCCGTGCGAGGACGATCAGTTTTGTATAGACCAAAGTGAGGATGAACGGCCCTGCGGGACCGAGCCGTAACATAGTGGTATCAGAGAGACTCGATTCTTTGCCCATTCCGTTGCCTCCGACTCTGAGTTGTGATTGTGTTGCAATGAACGTTCTATACAATAAGTCCATAGATATTCTCAAAGATGCGCGCAAAAGTTTTCTGGATTTGTTTTCATTGCTTGAGATGTGATTTGTGATTTTTGGATTGTCGAGTTTTGATTTGGGATGGTGAGGGATGAGGACTATCGCTGCTTTGTGTCTTCGTGAGTTTCTCCTTGAGTTTCGAGGGCGAAACTCTTTGTTGGTGGGTAAGTATGTAGCGTCCCGCTCCGCGTCGGCGCTATGTACAAGTGATATCGCCTTGCTTGCTCAAACGGAAGTCTTCTCGGAGAGTTCTCGACCGATTGATCAATGTGAGTGGACAGAACTGCATTCTCTGATTCTTGCACGACTTAATAATAAATCTGAGTTTTTGAATGCTTGTTTGCTTAAGAAGATTGTTTCATAAGAAGAATGATATAACTGACTCATCATGATAATAAGAGAACTCACATAGCTTGTCATTGAAACAAATCTGCTGCCTAACTAAAGAATATGAATACTTGTCAGAAATGAGATAGAACCATTGCTATGCTAAAGAGTATAAGAAATGTTGCATGCTTAGAAACATCGACACAGCTATCGACCGAACCCTTGCTATGCTAAGAATGATAAGTAAATGAATTGCTCGAATATGTCCCTTTGTAATATGCTAAGAAAGAGATAGACTTTTGCATGTTAGTTATGGAATAAATCGTGCTTGTTATTATATATTTTGCTTGCTTGTTTTGCTATCGATCTGTTATAAGTTGTAAGTGTGAAAGAGAGTCTAATAGTCCGCCCTTATGTTCCGGTCCTACGGGATCTTGGGGGGTGTGCTATTAGATTGTTGAAAAGATTTGTGTGCTTAAATGAACGAAAGTGAGAGTCTAATAGTCCGTCCTGATGTTCCGTTCCTTCGGGTTCCAGGGGGCGCGGCTATTAGATTGTTAAATGCTTGTGAATGTGAATGTGAATGTTGCTTGTCATGCATTGGTCTCGGACAACTTGTGCACAAGGTAATAGTCTTTCGATCGGTTTCTGGGGCACTAGAAATCGGTCGGTCCGGAAGGGATTGTGAGAGCACCCTGATTTTCCGGTCCTACGGGATCTTGGGGGGTGTTGTTGTCCAATAATGGGGAAACTCATGGACCGTCATATAGATAGGGCGCATGCTAGGTTTACCTTCTTGTATACCTATCATTTTTGACACCAAAGTTTGATACATAAGTTTATGCACATATGCAAATTGTGGCTAACTTGTGTGTCTGCTGTAGGGATAACCGTTCGACAATGGGGTAAGAAATGCAAGTGTTTACATATAAGCCTGCTTGTTCATTAAGATATGCATCATAGAGTTTATCTGATAGTGTTTCATGTATTTGCATCGGTCGGACAATGGCTATTGGTGAAGAGCTGAACCTTGGTCACAGCTGCTAATAGCATCAGAAAGAAGAGTCATTGGTTAGCTGGATTACCGCTACCGATCCTGAGTTTCTCGGAGACCGACCTCTGATTGATAGTTCAACTTGTGTGCTTGATTGAATGATAGTTCCTATATACTACTTTGCCCCCAAGAGTTAGATTTGATGCACAATACATGTTGCACACTGCATGATAGAACACTATCCCGATCGTATGCTTATTGTTTGAATATGCAAAACTGTTTCCAACTATGTTTTCAAAAGATGTAATCTGACTATAGTTCTGAGTTGCATGAAATAAACTTAAGTAAAACTAGCAAGATAACTAGTAATGCAATATTTTGCCACATAATTACTTAGTGTGGGTTTCAGGGGGTGTAGCTTCTGTTCAGTTATTTTATCTCACCAGTACTTGTATAAAGTGCTGACCCACCAACAGTTTGCTTGTTCTCAGGTGCCTGTTCGTGCGAGGAAGCGATAGCCGTGCCTCATCCCAAGGAACCGGAAATCTGGAGTCGATGCCTTGAGCCGTATCGAGATTGCTTTGAGTTGCTTTTGTATAGAGGGACATAATGTATGGAACGGTGTCATTATAATCGAGAGATGAGTGCTTGAGCAAATTGTAACCTCGGCTATGCGCCGCTTGTAACACTTCTGAATATTAATAAAAGAGCCTGTTTTCATATGCCATTGTGTTCTTTACTTTTCTGTAATGTTATGTGCCGCTGCTTCAGATATTGAATAGCTTACTTGTCCTTGTTTAAAGCTTTGGCCTTGTGCAAGCGCACTTTAGGCTTGCACGACATCACGCCCGTACGAGGACGATCAGTTTCGTAGGGACCAAAGCGAGGACGAACGGCCCTGCGGGACCGGGGCGTGACATATATAATGCCTCCAAAGGTGACATCTCGATACTGGCCTGGTAGCTGTTGTTATAAGCAAACTCTATCAGGTGAAGGTTGTCACGCCCCGATCTTCCACAAGAATCGGCCATCCCTGCTAGGTGCGATTTACCATGCCAACGCTCCCGCGGAACGTCTATTCTCATCTGGACATGATGCCGCACGAGCACAAGTTGCGCCCAGGCAAGGCCATGATCCAAACATGCGGTAAAATAACTAAGCCACAGAGTCGCACAGAAAGTCCGAATGCAGCGGAATAATAAACGAACAGGCGATTGGTAACAAGTTTACAGAGTTGTTATACCGGAAGCATTGAATAACAAAAGTATGGAAGTAACAAAGCACTTTATTGATATTGAATCAGTGTTACAAGCGGCACTAGGCCGAGATTACAAGTAGCTCAAGACCTCTCTCTCGAAACAATAAAAGCGTACCAAGTGGCTATAATTTATGGAATGATATATAGGCGATGTTCCAACATTATGTCTTGTATATGTGCTTCAGCTCCTGACGCAACGCTCCAAGGATCCAGAGCAGACTGCACGCCTTAGCTCGTACGAAGGGAGAGAGTTTTTGCACCAAACGAGGTTCTACCGTACCCTGCAAGCAATCTTGTGGGTTATCAGTACATGAATGCACTGGTGGGGAGGCTTCTCACCCGCTCGATAAATCCAAACACATTATGTAGGTTCCATGCACTATCTATTAAGTTATCTTTCTATTATTGCCTTAGGATCAGTTTTATGGCATAATATAAAGCCTAACTCGTGTGGCAGTGCGCCGTACGATATAAGAGTAACACGACGAGGCTTACCAACTTACCATCCATCCTTTTCTGTCCAGAGATAAAACCAAGTTAAACCAAGCACGAATATATGTAAGAAAATCCAAGAAAATTGCATAAGCAAACATGAGTGTTACGAGCGATTTCCTGATTCAGGTGCACGAGTTACACGGATTACTCAAAAGCGATACTCAGATGGGTTGGAACAAATTGCTCAGGTGTTCAAATATGTACATATGTCTTTTTACTCATATTCGTTTAGGTGTTTTAGATTACTAGGTGCGATGCAATGACTCGCACGCGGATTGCTGCTAAGCGAGAATAACTTAGTCTATATGAACAGGAGGTCACTGACTTAGCCATAAAGGACCGACTTGTAGTCTCGTGACGGAATAGGGTTCAACGCTTGATACAAGACGAGCAATTCAAGGCGAACAGGTGATACAGAAGAGCCATTATATGCCATCCCGCTGATTCATGCGACTGTCATGGGTAGACGGCTTGTCCAAGGAAGTATGCTCTACCAATGCCCGAATACCGTATATTGCCCTACGCCAAAGACGATGTTGCATACCATAACCGAATTTAGCACGCAATACACCAGACATTCCTCCTAGGCCGGCACGATCCCGGTGCCCTGATGAACGTCCGAGGAATCAAATACCTCGTGCATGAGTTATCCATGACTATGCAAGTATCTAGTCTTAGGTCTCTTTTCAGGTACATATTTGGGTCAGATTCAGGTTCAAGTTGAAGATTATTTATAAATATATCGACTCCCCAAGCCGTCAGATTTAATACAGGACGAGGGTTGCTTAACTTGACATGATGCAGTCCCCTCGTTCGGGAACTACGTTGGCGACCTAACGGTCTCGAATACTTTTAGGTTCATACTTGCACGGAATGACTATTTGATAGTCTTCCGGGGAACTTAGATGAATGCAAGGCAAGGATAGTGTTACACGGTCGTGGCATGAATTTCGGGACGAGCATAGCGGATATATAAAACTGACAAGCATTGCAACACTATGAATATAACTTAAGGAATTATTCGGCATAGTCTTACTTGAAAACATAGGCGAGTACGCTAGCACGAGTCTAAGGGCTAGTGCGATGAGTGAAACCGTACAAGAATATTATCGGGCGATATAATCCATAAGGGGAGCAGTGTAAATAAGTGAAGCAGTGTACCATGAAGAGTATATAATGATATACTCGAAACATTAGCGGAGTCTACTAGCACGAAGCTAACGTAGCATGCGAGGGTCCAACTATAAGACAAGTTTCATTTTCATGTTCTAATACAGGCAATACAAGATATAATTATACCCTTAGCTAGGTGCGTTGTATTCTTTATTAGCATGCAAGGGGTGATTCACCTAGCGACTAGCATGTATTATCCATATTTTAAGTGTGCAGGCTAAGCAAAGACAAGTTTATCGTAGCCACCCACCTTAGCGATATTTTGCGTCGGTCGAGCGATACTCTGAGCACGCCTTTGAAATTCTAAGTTTGAACTCCTGAAGGGCCAAGTCTGGAATCCTTTGCCTCAAGCGAGTCTTCTCGTTGAGCAAGGCGGGTCGGGTCGTTACACTTGCGCCGTTTGAATCGACTATCCGCTTGAGCGGAACGGATCGTTACATTATACATCACTCAGAAAAAGTCTCGTCCTCGAGACTTTTTGAGCGCAAACCGTTCTATCGCATACTATCGAATCTATCTCAAGTATATCAATCTGTGTCACGTGTGTGTTAGGTCTGTCTCATTGGATGACTCTATCATTTACTCCAAGCTCTGACTCGGTCTCTAATGTGCGTTAGCGCAGAGCATATCGCTTAACGCATGGTACGTTATAATCAATCTCAAATGATGATCTAGGGATGAGACTGGGAGCCACTAGGAGCCATTCCCGAGGTCTTAAATGTATTAGAGACCTTATCCATCATTCTGTAAAACACCTGGGGTTCGTGTCTCGCCGCCGATTTTGAAAGGTCCGGGGAGGATCCAAAAACTCGAGAAGGATTGGCTGAAGCCGGATAGCGAGAGTCGCCTCCCTTCCCCGTCCGGGGAAGACCCACCTGTGGTGCAAGTCTCGCCATCGATGGACGAACGCGCCTAGGCGCGGGTGAAGAGGCGGAGGCTTTAACACCTTTCCTGCATCTTCGAGTCACTGTCCTCCATCAATCACTAGAGACGACCAGGAGCTGCGGAGGGGCAGCCGGATGCCTCAGCGCCGTCGACGGCCGGCCGCGGCTACTGGCAGCCGCGGGTCTTGATCCAGATCTAGAACCCAGCGAGGGGAAGGAGAAGAGGAAGGCTAAGGGTAGGGCGGAGGGGGGAAGGGCAGTCGCGGTAGAGATGGTGAGGGGAGAAGAGGGGGGCGGGCAACCGGAACAGAAGGAGGTGGAGGATCGAGAGGGAGGAGGAGGGGATGCGCTAGTGTCACCTATGCGGAAGGGGGATGTGCTGCTTTCATTTCTATATATATATATATATATATAGAGAGAGAGAGAGAGAGAGAGAGAGATCACCATATCATCTCCTTCTTGTATATCCATAGCTCCTCTTCCTCTCTAGAAATTTGAAAGCCCCTTCCTTTTCTTCTACTTCTTCCCAACCCAAGCACTCAACCACTATCTATTTCTTCTAAGCCAATTCCGTCTTGAAGAACTCCATTCCCCATGATCTTCTTTTTGACTCACAACCTTGGTGAGTCGAGCACAACCTACTGACATTCAGCTATAAGATTTGAACCAGCCTAGTGCCCTCTCCCCTCAGCCACAACCCAAAACTAACCAACCTCCTAGCCTCCACTCGATTTACGCTGCCAGAGAAAGTTGCTTCACCACACATTTTGTTCACAGCGGCATAGTTCTATACCTTGATCATCTGCGTCTCCAAAGATTTAGGTCAGGAAAAGTCATCTATTACTGGCGGGAAGTATTCCAAAGAAGATATCGAAGCTTCTCGGAAGATTCTACCGAAAAGCAAGAAAGTGGCCCCGACTCTAGCAGTTGAATGGGAGTAGACTACAAACAAAGCTGCCTCTGATGAGATGGAGAAACCCATTGACATATCCATTGTTAGAGAAACCCATTGACATATCCATTGTTAAGCGAAAAGCTTCGCCACCACTGAGCCCTCGCCCAAGCAAGAAGAAACGGGCGAAGAAGAAATCAAAGGAAGCATGTTCTAGTTCATCCCCGAAGAGGAGCACTTCCAAGAAATTGTCAGCAAAAGCGGCAAAGACTGTGGCACTGACAATCCCGGAGGTAGATCCTATCCTTGACGTGACAGCTATATCAGTAAAACCCCTTTCCTTTATAACCATGGAATCGCTTCATTCCACATTTCTAACCATTTTTTCTCTCTAGGGGTTGTCATGGCACAACAATACACAACAACGTCTTCTGGCACCGAAGAAGACGTGGAAATCATTGACTTGTCTCCGGAGCATTCGCTAAGGAGAGAAACAACAACTAACGTGGGGGAAGCCCCCAAAACTGAGAAGGAATCAGTCGAGCAGTATAATCCAGTGGATGTAATGGTGGACACTGGTACTTGAGCAGCTTTTGAAGAGTTTGAGGACCCGCATGTTCCGGCGACTCCCCGCCCTTTGGGCAACTTCTCCTCCCTTGGCAGGGATTTCAGTTGGTTTCTCGCCCGATGGACTACAAAATCAGCCCAATGTACCATCGCAACAATTAGATACTGGGAAGACGATAATTGAGCAGCAGGCGATTGTCGTCGCTCCACCCACCACTGCAAGTATAATCTTCTTGTCTTCAAGAAAATTCCAACTCTTTAATAATTAGCTCAAATTGCTAAAAAGTTTTTCTTTGTGACAGCTTCTTCTTCGGTTTTGGATCCACCTCGTGCAATACTTCCCAAGGCCTTCGCAAATATGGTGCCAATGACTCCGACAACTCTTGCTGAGGACGGATGAACTGGCATCAATCCCTTTGTGTACCTTTTATAATACATTGAAGCGAGGGATATCGAGCATTTTTGAAAAGAACCTGTCGTTCTCTTGAATTCAGAGACCTGCCTTACGCCAAATAGAAGCATTTGAAGCAATATTCTAAAAATTGTTTGGCGGACTCGGTACGCAGGAGGTCCGTCTAGCACCTAGGCAGCCACACATAATTTTTTTTTAAAAATTTAAAATTTTAGTTTTGAATTTTTTTACTTTTTTAAAAAATTGGATTTTTTTTGAATTTTTTTTGAAATCTGAATATTTTTTTAATATTTTTTGAAATTTCAAATCTGATATTTTAAATTTCTAAAATTTGAAAATTTGAAAATATTTGATTTTCCGCCTTGGTCGAGTAAGCCAAACAGGAGCAGGACTTGGCCGAATTGGTCCGCCTAGATGCCGAACAGGTCCCCCTAGGCCCGAACAGACACCTAAGAGGGTCGAATTGTGGCTTTCCGGTGCGACGGACGGTCGCTTTGTCCGATTTTTAGAACACTGATTTGAAGACTATCTAGGTTATGAATCAATGGCTGGGGAGCTCAAGTTGATTGTGGAAGAGCTGGAACAGCGCATTATTGAGCACAAGCAAACAAAGCAGAAAAACCTAACAACTTTGGTCCTTAAGGAAAGGCTTTTGATAAGGGCACTGCCCATTTTACTTGGGGCTAGCCCAGGATTGGGGCTAGCCCACAAGAGAGGAACATTTACTCATACTAGCCCAAGTTTATACTTGGGGCTAGCCCAGGTTTTTGAAAAAAAATATTGTTCTCCTCCCCCTCAGCCGACCGGAGCTTTCCCCCCTCAGCCGACCCCCTCCCGCCGGCCTTACTCCGCTGTCCTCCTCCTCCTTGTCGATGGCTCCCAAAGTCTCGAAAGAAGCAAGGTAGAAATCATCATTCTCCTTGTGCTATTGTATTTGAAAAATTGTCCAAAAATTATAAGAAATCATCTTGCATGTTAAAAATTTTGAGTTATTTTCTTTCAAATGAGGGCATACTAGTCCTTGGCGGAGTCTAGAATGTAGTTTAGACATAGAAGTCGTTTGGAACATGATTTTAGGGCGTACAATGTCGAGACTGCTCGACATTGTCGAGCTGTATCGAGCGGGACTGTAGAATTTCCTACAGTCCCATATACATTTAGGACTGTAGGAAATTCGACAGTCCTATATATATATAGGACTGTCGAATTTTCTACAGTCCTAAATGTATATGGGACTGTAGGAAATTCTACAGTCCTAAAAGATTAGGACTGTTGAGAAAACTGCAGTCCTGTATACTTACAGGACTGTAGAAATGGCTACAGTCCTAGGAAAAAATTCACTTATTATGTTAAAATAGAAATTAATTTTTGTCTGTATCTTATAGTCATGCCCCTGGAAAGGACACTGTGGATGAAGAAATGAGAAGACGTCTTACTGCGTCGATGCGTAAGGAACGCACAGTTTCGCAAGGCGTGACTATCCGCGAGGCCGAGGCACGCCCTGAAGTGAGGAGACGTCCATTGACGAAGAAGATTGCCACAAAGAGACGTGCTCCTCCTAGTTCTTCCGGCTCTTCTTCCTCCTCCGATGAGGACATGCCAAATGTTCCAAATCGGCCTACTGATGGTTCAGGACCTTCTCAGCCTGCAGATAGTCCTGTCGAGAGTCTTCCACGAACTCTCGGAAACCGGCCTACTGATGGTTCGGGACCTTCTGAGCAGGCAGATAGTCCAGGCGACACTCGTCCAAACGGTTGCTCTATGTTACCGTCGATCAAAAACCATATTGCATACCAAATATGGAACAATCCGGTAAGTACATTACGTTATGATACATTTATATATAGTTGTAAGTTCAAAGTTTATTTTACATAGAGGTTTAATTTCATCAAATTCTTGACTTTTCAGGAGAGTGGTCGTATGTTGACGGTAATCAACCATGGCAAAAAATGTAATTCATGGCGGTATGAATTACTGGGAGATGATGTGAAGTCAAAAATCAGTCCCACCGGTCTGCAATATTTGGGTAGCTACTCATATACGACGGTGGATAATGCACTGATTTCAGCATTTGTAGAACGGTGGCATCTAGAGACCAACACTTTCTATCTACCCAATGGGGAGTTGACGATTACCCTTGATGACGTCCATCATATATTGGGACTTAGGATTGATGGTCGTCCCATGCAGAATCATACTTTTGATGATTCGAGCATCAACTATTACGACTATATGGTGGATTATGTATCAGGGTGTCTGGGAGTTGATGCCACTAGTTTTACTAGTATTCGAGAATTCAAGAAGTCCTACGGACTTCCTCTAAAATATTTGGAGGAGATATTCGCTGAGACGGCCCCTGAAATTGATAATAGCGAAAATGTGGCCCGCGAATATATTCAGTTCATCTTAGGGGCTGTCGGCATTACCGATAAGTCTGGAACGTCCATAAATGCGAAATATCTCATCAATTTGGACAACATTGATACGGTGGAGCAAATTTCTTGGGGAAGCGGTATACTGGCATACCTTTACCGCGAGCTTGGTACGGCATCCCGTGTGGGTTCGAAGACTATTTCCGGATGCCAGACTCTACTCCATGTATAGATATATCTTTGTCAACTTGTTTACATAAATTAAAATTGTGTTATTTATTTTTGGACTAATATATTTCCGGTAACGTGTAGGCATGGATATACGAGCACTTTCCAACCCTGCAGCGGGCGAGCCTGAACCGAGGGTATGACGAGAACATGCCAAGAATGTGCCGATGGAAGCCAAGTAAGGTAGATGCCAAACGTTCTCACACATTGGCCGCTCTACGGCATGCACTCGAAGAAATAACGACAGAAGAGGTGAATTTAGACCTAATATTGTACTTAATTGGTATGAATTTACTACATTATGCTAAATGACGTTATGCTACATTTTATGCGGTACAGATTATATAGGATCCATACCGTGATTTGCGACAGACTACCCGTCCGTTGCAACCAGTCGCCTTATATCACGGTGTTATCACTTGTCATGAGATCGAGGAGGCTTATATGCCGGATAGAGTGCTACGTCAGTTTGGCTACGTACAAACTGTCCCAAGGCGAACTTTGCAAATGATAACTCCTCCGCGCGGTACAAAACCGCTAAACTATATACCTGCACATTTCAACTGGGTATCGCACTTCTTCACCGAGTGGCAACGCCACGTCATTAGAGATACCGGCCGGCTAGCAGCAGTCAATATGGCGGAGTGCAGGGACGACTACCTCGCCTACTACGCCGGTGTCGGACTACCGACCTTGTTCCAACGCGGAGGGGATATTGTGCGTGTACCGTCAGATCTTTCTCCCAAATCGGTCTTATATACTGCACTGGTCAAGATGGTGAGCCTACTTGTAAAGTTTAAGTTTGATATTTGTCACTGTGGCTAACCATTATTTTCATTTTTCATGAATAGGCAAGGAAAGTTAAGAAGTTGGGAAGAAGCCTCGTCAGTTGCCAGGGTTCCAATTATATGACAATCAATGACGAACTCCAAAATATCGACAACGCTGAAGAATATCCTTTCTTGGATACTAGAGAGCAACGCACGAAGAGGCGCCATGACGTTTGAACAATCATTTTGATTTGTATAATTGTGAACGTTGTAAAACTTTAAACTATAATTTGAGTTGTAAACGTTGTAAAAGTTTGATTGAATATGACTTGTGACAATTTGAGTTAATTTTGCTATGTTGTGACACTATGAGTTTATTTTGCCTTGTTATAACTATTTTGATCTGTATACTGTGCATATTGGTCAGTGGGTTAATTGTATATTTTGATCTATATACTGTCCAAATTTGACAGTGGACTGTGACAATTTTGACAGTTATATATTTCCTCAAAAATTGACAATTTTGACAGTCCTAGTTTACACTAGGACTGTCAAAATTGTGACAGTCCTAAAGTTATATAAATGTACATATTGACAGTGAGTAAACTTTAGGACTGTCACAATTTTGACAGTCCTAGTTTACACCAGGACTGTAAAAAATGTGACAGTCCTAAAGTCCTGGCAGTTTTCCATAATGACAGTCCTAAGTTATTGGTAGCAATGCGCATTATACAATCAAAATCTTCATAACTCTTTTCATTACAATAGGTACAACATATAGTTCAATATACACTTAAACATACATGGATCAACACAATATACATCTTCACATGGGGCAGTATCAATCGATTAAAATATCAAAGTAGTCGTCCGACATAATTTTTGGATCCTCCATCTTCATCATCTTCTTATAGGCCGCCATTGCATCCATGTAGGGTGTCGTCCATGCGATCGCTTCCTCAGGTGCGTGTTTATACCAAAGCGTAGAAGGTGGCAGAATAGGAGAATGAACGATCAACCTTGGGATGACGAAGTATTGTCCGACAAGCCCAATGCAACATAGAGTGGATACTCGGTGTTCGGCCGGGGGGGCACACATTGGAAAGAAAGTATTGTTAATACCCTGTGAGATAATTACAATAGGTAACTTATACCTATTAGAGAAGACGTAAGCAGCAGGCGGGACATCCATGTAATGCTCTGGTCCGGTAACTGTTTCCGTACAAGGTATGCCTGCCAACAAATCTCCAACAATTTCTTCGCCAAGTATCTGGCTATAGAAGGCTAGTCGCGACTCCAACTCCTCGTACAGCTCTGCCCTAACCTGTCGCCATCCTGCTTCCACTGAATAGCCTAGTTGTCTTGCTAGTACATGGTATCCACAGTGGCCATCCGCAGGAACATCATCAATAGTCCAAATGAAGTTCCGTATCTCAGGTAGGAATTTTTCAATGTATAGACTATAAGAAACATAAAAGTTTTGAACACCCTCCGTCGTGACTGCATCTATCGTTTTTTGTTTCTTTCCCCTTCGAATAGTTAGCTTAGGAGTTCGAACAAGGGACTTCGCCTCCAAACTGCGTTCGACAAGTTCAAATAAGGATGGATCTCTTTTAGTTGACTCCTCCTCCTTCTTTTTGGCTCTACTCTTTCTTGAGTGTGGTCTTCCCTTAGGAGTTTGAACAACGGATGGCTCTTGCAATCGAGTAGTTGCCGGGACTGCAATCTCTTGGATTTTAAACTCAATGGATCTTCTCTCCGGTTCCGTTGTGCCATACCACCTTGCGTGAAGTAGTTTAACTTGGGGCAACGCAAAAAAATCATCTTGCACTTCCACCGCCGGCATTATCGACAGCTGTCGCCAACGTTGATCAACACCGTCTATTGGAATAGGTATAGATTCACGACGGTATTCGTTGATTTCATGTGCACACGGAAGTCCCAGTGAATGTCGATATGAACAACCGCAAACCTCGGGATCATAACCCACCGACTTCGACCTACGAATCTCCTCAAACAATAACCCCAAGGCCTTGTGAGATACCACATGGGTTAAACCATCCAAGAGGTTTTCTTGCTTGTATTCATGCTTTGCAATATTGAGGCTCATCTCAAATGATGCTACAATATCGTTCACCGTGGCAATAGTCATCAAATGAATCGATTGCCAAACAGAGACAAAATTACCGACCGATGAGCGTAGATATCTTTTTAAACATGAGTGTGCCCCTTCGACCCGGTTTGTAGTGATCGTGCCATAATGCTTCACCATGTTGGTCCATGCTAACACGAATTGCTCTTTATGTGTTCCTAGCCAAGTTTCTTTGATATAAGATATGCATGTCGGGTTGCTTGGCTCCCACTTTTGTTGGAACATGTACCATGCTGCCTCGTAACTGTCTGTAGTACTTGCTCGCGGTCACGCCCCAGTCTCAAAATACCGAGGGACCAGACGCGTGATAATGGCCAGCAGTACGCACCGATGGATAAACCCAATTTAATGGATCCATCAGGGCATACTTAAGCTGTAATATAACAATAAGCAGGTCCAATAATACCTAATCACAGTCTATACTAATCTCATCCACAACAGATAATCACAGATCAAATGCCAGAGTAAAAATAAGTAAAAAGAATCTAGCATATCTCAATAAAGAGTCTCGGAGAACAATCCGAGAACAAGTCTAATACAATGATGCAATAGACTGGAAGTAAAGTAAATAGGAACAGAAGTAAATGAGTATCTCAAACCAATACCCAGGAGAAGTCCTCTGGTACGATCCAGTCCTTTGGTCCTGGTACTGCTCCAATGTAGGCACCTGCTTCTGCTCCTGCTCCTGTACGGTACAACTCTGGGTAGATCTCGTCTGCAATATCTGGGGACATAATCCGGATCCAGGTCCTCAGGGGACATAGCAAGGTACAAAGAGCTCATGCCAATAAATAATAATGCAGTGCAGCAAATAATGAAATAAGCAGGGTAAGTATGTAAGTATCTGTGTAAAATACAAGAGAGAGTATCAATAGTACTCAGGTTGAACAACTACAAGCTCTGTGTAGGGGAGCCGGTAGCAGTGATATCATGAGGTGGTCTAGCTCAGTGGGAGACTGAGTAGCCGGCATAACATAATCAACCTGTAGCCTGTGGGTCTCTCCAGCAATAGATGGAACAATAAGGGAACACTAAATGACCAGCTAAGTGATATGCAAGATGAGAGCAGCACTAGAGCTCAGGCTGAAGCATACTACAAGCTCTGTGTAGGGGAGCCGGTAGCAGCAGTAATAATGAGTAATGGGCCAAGCTCGGGCTTCAGAGTCTTGTGCCTCACCATAATAGGGGGTGTATATATATATGATCAGCCTGTAGTCTGTGTGTCTCTCCCCACCCAATGTAATCACACGTCTCATGTCCATGATGCCTCATGTCCATGTTACGCATGATCGTATCTAATGCAGAAGTCATAGAGTATCTAGGAATATAATGTCAATGCCATAAAGTCTGTATCCTATACAGAATTACCATGAATATCTCAGGAAGATCCTGTCTCATGAATTGTGTCAAGTGTCCTGGGTTATAATGTACTTGGTAAGACAAGTACGAGAATGTAAAGGGGTCACGAATGTCCATCTCTAGGTGACAATACACAACACCGCGTACGGTGTTGGCACCCGACTGATAATCGGACGCTAAGTACGTCACACGGTCCTAGGTCAAACATGCACAGCAATATAATGAATCAAGGAAATACAACAAGAATTGTAAAGTTGGCAAGGTATACTTGCCCACTGATGCATAACTAAGTCAAGAAAATAAGTAGCAAAGACTGCAGGATTTGGCAAGGTACACTTGCCTGGGGTCCTGGCTCCAACTGTAGCTCTGGTCTCAGTGTGATCCGCAGATACTGCTCCGGTTGCTGAAATAAACATCACCATTAGATTCAGAAAATATCAAATAGCTAAAAATGCCTGTCCTTGAGTCCAATTTGGAGACAAGGGCAAAACGGCAATTTCGGGTCAAAACGGGGTCCACATGTGGGCCACTTTGCACCGAAAAGTGCGTCAGGGTCAAAGGTCTCCAAATTTGCCAAACTTAGTGTCAACAGGTCAGGAACGCTGATACGAACCCAACGGAACTTCCAGAATTGGATTCCGATGAGCCGATCACAAAATTGCCCGTCGAGCGGGGCCTGTGGGGCCCACGACACGCGATTTCGTCAACGTTCTCAGAATCGAACCAAACTTGACCCACAGGACCAGCGTATTGCTACGAGTCCGATGGCATAAGTTTTGTCTCGATCCGACGTGTGTACACAAAGTTACAACGTGTTCCAGAATCGACGGATACGGGGCGGTGTCGGCGGATACGCGTTGATTCCGGTGTGCACGCACATCCGAATTGACTTCTGCGAAATCCCACACGTCCGTATCAACGTCACGCACGATTCGGTAAAGACCGCATGCGACCAAGTTGTCCCGTTTGGCGGGACGTACCCAGTTTCGGGGTGAATCGGGTCGTCGTTTTTCCTGTTTTTGGATCGCGGTGTGCGATCACCACAGGACGCGATGCCCCGAGCGGTTTGCACGGGCACCGAGGGGGTCATACAGTCTACGAGTAGCAACAGACGAAATCGAAAACGGAGTTGCGAGGAGGAAGAAAACGGTACCTGAACAGGGCCTCGTGAATCTGTTTTTCACGTGTCCGAGAGTCCAATTTGTGTCCTGGTCGTGTCCTCGCGTGTCCTGCGTCCTGTCTCTGCTTCGTGTCCGCTGCGTCCGTGTCCTGAGTCTCTGTGAGTCCCGGCTAGGGTTTGCCGTGCTCTGCGGGCCGGAGGAGGACCGAGCGGAGGCGACGAGGAGTCGGGTCGACTGCGCGGTGGAGTCGAGGGGAAGGAAGAAGGAGGAGGCGGTGCTGCGGCCGGAGGGGAGCGGCGTGCTGGGGTGGCACGGAGGTGCTGGCAGCGGCGTGGCGCTCGACGGCGGGTGGCGGGCAGAGGGATGGCCGGAGGGATCGATCTGGCCGGAGAAGAGGGGAGAGGCTAGGGTTTCCCTGGGCGCTGCTCGCGGAGATGGGTTGAGGCGGAGTTCGTTGGAGTCGGGCGGAGGCAGCGGCTAGGCGTCGGGTTCGTGGTGAGAGCGGCTAGGGTTTAGGAGGGAGACGGCGGGCTGACGAGGTGTGGAGGGCGGCGGGAGATGCGGCGCTGATCGTGGCGGAGGGCGGCGGAACG
Organism: Iris macrosiphon; assembly: GCA_036927795.1. Lineage (NCBI taxonomy): Eukaryota > Viridiplantae > Streptophyta > Magnoliopsida > Asparagales > Iridaceae > Iris > Iris macrosiphon. The sequence continues at coordinate 317,398 of JAYESA010000169.1, forward strand.
TGGGGGACGATTGGGGAAGGAGAGGACAGGGAGGAAGAGATGGTTGCAGAGGGCGGCGGCCGGGCTAGGGGCGGCACCGGAGAGGGGTCGGCAGAGGCGGAGGAAGAGGCTGCTTAGGGTTAGGGTTAGAATAAAATTAGGGTTAGGGTTAGTAATTAGGGATTCGGGATTTTGGGAAATTTAGGAATTTGGGATCTCTTTTTCTTTTCTTTTTCTTGTGGAGAAAACTAGAAAATAAGTAGGTATTTATACATGCAGAAATTAGAATAGGGTTAGACCTAGGATTCGGGCTGGGTCAACGGGTCAACGCTCCTTGGGCTGGGCTTCGGCTCTCATGGGGATGTCGGGCGTTGGCACGGATTTAAATTCGGTTTAATTTTTAAATTGGTTTCTAGGGCTTTAAACGGGTTTCCGGAGTCCAATAAATTCACAGAAAATTACCCTATGTACGATTGTCCATTTTACACCATAAAATATTATTTCCATAATATTTTAATATGAATTAACCGCAATTAAAAATCCTTTAATTACCAACGCCTAGGTTTTAATTCCCGAAAATTACAGATAAATTGGGGAAAAATCCAAATTTAAAATTCTGAAAATCAGGGGGCTTACAATCTACCCAACTTATAAAAATTTCGTCCTCAAAATTAAAATAGAGTAGGGTTCAAAGAATTCCTCTCAAGTAACCATTGCGGTCTCTACCCAACTTAGATTTTACCCATCTATCATCTAAGACTATCTAAGAAAACTATGGCCCAAATCATGTTATTGAATCCTCAAGGCTTTAACACCAACCATATCACCTATGATATTCCCTTAATCATATATAAAAGGGTCATCAATGATGCGACCGGCCTGTGGGGTATATCTAGTACTGTCTATAATTCCATCTTATACCAAGCATGAGGTTTTGTCTTTCCGAAGTAAGGGAAGACGAAGATCAATAATAAAGAGTTCAAGGGTGAGTTAGTAGAACAGAAGTATCAGGATCAAGGCGTTTAATGAAGTCCAATGGGAATTGTCAAGTTGTTGTGGATTGAAATCCTATTGGTAAATTCCTATTCGTATGCTCGTATTAGTACAGTTATGTAACTGATACGATATGCTCAGACATATCTAGAGGGCAAGTATACTAGTCAACTATATATCCCAATTCACGTAAAGTAGTCGTGCGAAGAGGCGAACCAAAATGCACTAAGGTTGATCAGACCGTAATACACTGATTCTGAATAGACAACTGTATTAGTGTACGCGTCCAATAATACAGATGTCATGATCAAGCTCGATAAAAGGATAAGCTTGCAAAACTAGGCTATATTAGCAGCATAAGTTAAGGTAGTACAATAATTAGAAGTACGCTAGATGATGATGAAAGAAGGTACAACTTAATTCAAGTTCTCAAAACAATCACAAGATAAGCACAATCACAAAAGACTCTATAATCTCTACTGTTATCAATTATAAGTAAGTTCAAAATTACATAGGTTAAGTCTGAGGTCAAGAACCAATATGCACGAGATAAAACAAATCTAGAAATAGAAAACTACGAAAAGTTACGCGCATTAGCTACCCCATGGGTCTGCGCGTCCTCCGAAGTCATCGCGAAAGCTTGTTCACGTTCTTGTAGTTGATTCCTCTGCTGCTGTTAAGCCTGCTGAAAGAGTGTTGTTTGTGGTGCCAAGGGTGGCCTCGGCTGATTCCCTCCTGGGGCTGGTGGTATGACTCCTTCAACTTCCGTTTACGGTGCTCCCAATGCTGGATGGGCTGGCCTTGGTACTGGTAACGCTTGTTAGTTAACCACTGGTGCTCTTTCTCGACGCTCAGGGCATTCTCTTAATAAATGCTGATTGGATCCGCAAACTATGCATAACCTCTTCTTTCGTCTGCACTCGTCCTCAGTATGGCCTCGCTTGCGACAATATGGACAGACAGGTATTGCCTGTGGAGATACTTCTGGTGGCTGGTGCATGTGAGACTTCTTTGTAACTTCTTCATGTGGTGCTCCGGTTGGTGCTGATATGGCTGGTTGTTGAATCATCAATGCTTTCTCTCGATGCTGAAGACAATCCTTGGCTAAGTGTTGACTGTTTCCGCAAATCAAGCATAATCCTAACTTGCGTCTGTATTCTTTTTGAATATGGCCTATCTTGCCACAGTAGTGACAAGTTGGAAGAACTAAGGCTCTTGGTGCTGCTCTCGGTGGTGGATTCATCTGTGGTCGCTTTGCAGCTCTTTCCTGTTGTGCTTGGTCCGGTGCTGATGCATACGGCCGCTTCTGGCTGGACTCTATCCTTGTGTTGCATTCCATGGGTCGTGCTGTAGCAAGAACATTCTCGTCTAAGGTAGTTGTAGTGGGGCTGATTAATCTCCGTAGCTCCGAGCTAAATCTGTCGATGAACTTCTCCGCTTGGATCTGCTGGGCTTCTTCCTGAACCTTCTGTTGGGCTTGCATCATCGCATAGAACATGCGAAACATCTGTTGTTCGTCCATAGCCTGCCCTTGTGGAATGGTAGGCGTCGGTGGAGCCAACTGCGTCGATGGTGGGACGTCATCTTCCGGGATTCTCGAGGCATGCTGACTTGCTTGCTGTGATGATGGACCTTCACTAACTGGTGTCACTTTATCTACATTGGTTACCACATCATCTCGTGGTGATCTGGCAGGAGTCTCGTTGTTTGTTCGTGAATCCATAACTCTGCAACCAAAATAAACAATAAGAGGCGCACAAGAATCAGCAGGATGCGAGTCAAGAATTTAAATTCGAATCTGATATAGATATCAAGAACGTTTCAAGCAAGTGGATGAGATCCTAGAAACTTATCCTATTCTTATTGCAGGCTTGCTCGGTCCCTAAGTTGAAACCGAACAATTTAGTCGTTGACCTGCATGGGCCACCACAAAAACCATGTCACGCCCCAGTCCCAAAATACCGAGGGACCAGACGCGTGATAATGGCCAGCAGTACGCACCGATGGATAAACCCAATTTAATGGATTCATCAGGGCATACTTAAGCTGTAATATAACAATAAGCAGGTCCAATAATACCTAATCACAGTCTATACTAATCTCATCCACAACAGATAATCACAGATCAAATGCCAGAGTAAAAGTAAGTAAAAAGAATCTAGCATATCTCAATAAAGAGTCTCGGAGAACAATCCGAGAACAAGTCTAATACAATGATGCAATAGACTGGAAGTAAAGTAAATAGGAACAGAAGTAAATGAGTATCTCAAACCAATACCCAGGAGAAGTCCTCTGGTACGATCCCGTCCTTTGGTCCTGGTACTGCTCCAATGTAGGCACCTGCTTCTGCTCCTGCTCCTGTACGGTAAAACTCTGGGTAGATCTCGTCTACAATATCTGGGGACATAATTCGGATCCAGGTCCTCAGGGGACATAGCAAGGTATAAAGAGCTCATGCCAATAAATAATAATGCAGTGCAGCAAATAATGAAATAAGCAGGGTAAGTATGTAAGTATCTGTGTAAAATGCAAGAGAGAGTATCAATAGTACTCAGGTTGAACAACTACAAGCTCTGTGTAGGGGAGCCGGTAGTAGTGATATCATGAGGTGGTCTAACTCAGCGGGAGACTGAGTAGCCGGCATAACATAATCAACCTGTAGCCTGTGGGTCTCTCCAGCAATAGATGGAACAATAAGGGAACACTAAATGACCAGCTAAGTGATATGCAAGATGAGAGCAGCACTAGAGCTCAGGCTGAAGCATACTACAAGCTCTGTGTAGGGGAGCCGGTAGCAGCAATAATAATGAGTAATGGGCCAAGCTCGGGCTTCAGAGTCTTGTGCCTCACCATAATAGGGGGTGTATATATATATGATCAGCCTGTAGTCTGTGTATCTCTCCCCACCCAATGTAATCACACGTCTCATGTCCATGATGCCTCATGTCCATGTTACGCATGATCGTATCTAATGCAGAAGTCATAGTGTATCTAGGAATATAATGTCAATGCCATAAAGTCTGTATCCTATACAGAATCACCATGAATATCTCAGGAAGATCCTGTCTCATGAATAGTATCAAGTGTCCTGGGTTATAATGTACTTGGTAAGACAAGTACGAGAATGTAAAGGGGTCACGAATGTCTATCTCTAGGTGACAATACACAACACCGCGTACGGTGTTGGCACCCGACTGATAATCGGACGCTAAGTACGTCACACGGTCCTAGGTCAAACATGCACAGCAATATAATGAATCAAGGAAATGCAACAAGAATTGTAAAGTTGGCAAGGTATACTTGCCCACTGATGCATAACTAAGTCAAGGAAATAAGTAGCAAAGACTGCAGGATTTGGCAAGGTACACTTGCCTGGGGTCCTGGCTCCAACTGTAGCTCTGGTCTCAGTGTGATCCACAGATACTGCTCCGGTTGCTGAAATAAACATCACCATTAGATTCAGAAAATATCAAATAGCTAAAAACGCCTGTCCTTGAGTCCAATTTGGAGACAAGGGCAAAACGGCAATTTCGGGTCAAAACGGGGTCCACATGTGGGCCACTTTGCATCGAAAAGTGCGTCAGGGTCAAAGGTCTCCAAATTTGCCAAACTTAGTGTCAACAGGTCAGGAACGCTGATACGAACCCAACGAAACTTCCAGAATTGGATTCCGATGAGCCGATCACAAAATTGCCCGTCGAGCGGGGCCTGTGGGGCCCACGACACGCGATTTCGTCAACGTTCTTAGAATTGAACCAAACTTGACCCACAGGACCAGCGTATTGCTACGAGTCCGATGGCATAAGTTTTGTCTCGATCTGACATGTGTACACAAAGTTACAATGTGTTTCAGAATCGACGGATACGGGGCGGTGTCGGCGGATACGCGTTGATTCCGGTGTGCACGCACATCCGAATCGACTTCTGCGAAATCCCACACGTCCGTATCAACGTCACGCACGATTCGGTAAAGACCGCGTGCGACCAAGTCGTCCCGTTTGGCGGGACGTACCCAGTTCTGGGGTGAATCGGGTCGTCGTTTTTCCTGTTTTTGGATCGCGGTGTGCGATCACCACAGGACGCGATGCCCCGAGCGGTTTGCACGGGCACCGAGAGGGTCATACAGTCTACGAGTAGCAACTGACAGAATCAAAAACGGAGTTGCGAGGAGGAAGAAAACGGTACCTGAACAGGGCCTCGTGAATCTGTTTTTCACGTGTCCGAGAGTCCAATTTGTGTCCTGGTCGTGTCCTCGCGTGTCCTGCATCCTGTGTCCTGTCTCTGCTTCGTGTCCGCTGCGTCCGTGTCCTGAGTCTCTGTGAGTCCCGGCTAGGGTTTGCCGTGCTCTGCGGGTCGGAGGAGGACCGAGCGGAGGCGATGAGGAGTCGGGTCGACTGCGCGGTGGAGTCGAGGGGAAGGAAGAAGGAGGAGGCGGTGCTGCGGCCGGAGGGGAGCGGCGTGCTGGGGTGGCACGGAGGTGCTGGCAGCGGCGTGGCGCTCGACGGCGGGTGGCGGGCAGAGGGATGGCCGGAGGGATCGATCTGGCCGGAGAAGAGGGGAGAGGCTAGGGTTTCCCTGGGCGCTGCTCGCGGAGATGGGTTGAGGCGGAGTTCGTTGGAGTCGGGCGGAGGCAGCGGCTAGGCGTCGGGTTCGTGGTGAGAGCGGCTAGGGTTTAGGAGGGAGACGGCAGGCTGACGAGGTGCGGAGGGCGGCGGGAGACGCGGCGCTGATCGTGGCGGAGGGCGGCGGAACGTGGGGGAGGATTGGGGAAGGAGAGGACAGGGAGGAAGAGATGGTTGCAGAGGCGGCGGCCGGGCTAGGGGCGGCGCCGGAGAGGGGTCGGCAGAGGCGGAGGAAGAGGCTGCTTAGGGTTAGGGTTAGGTTAAAATTAGGGTTAGGGTTAGTAATTAGGGATTCGAGATTTTGGGAAATTTAGGAATTTGGGATCTCTTTTTCTTTTCTTTTTCTTGTGGAGAAAACTAGAAAATAAGTAGGTATTTATACATGCAGAAATTAGAATAGGGTTAGACCTAGGATTCGGGCTGGGTCAACGGGTCAACGCTCCTTGGGCTGGGCTTCGGCTCTCATGGGGATGTCGGACGTTGGCACGGATTTAAATTCGGTTTAATTTCTAAATTGGTTTCTAGGGCTTTAAACGGGTTTCCGGAGTCCAATAAATTCACGGAAAATTACCCTATGTCCGATTTTCCATTTTACACCATAAAATATTATTTCCATAATATTTTAATATGAATTAACAGCAATTAAAAATCCTTTAATTACCAACGCCTAGGTTTTAATTCCCGAAAATTACAGATAAATTGGGGAAAAATCCAAATTTAAAATTCTGAAAATCAGGGGGCTTACACTCGCCATACAAGACTCCAATCACTGTAGAATTCTTCAAAGCGAAGCATGTCTATTTTACCGTCCACAGTTTCAAATTTTTTCTTGCATTGAGCATGGATATTTCTATTTATATGCCAAGTGCATAGTAGTCTATGCGCATGAGGAAATACAATATCTATAGCATTTATCAACGCATATTCTCTGTCAGTAACAAAAACAGACGGCTCTTTGTAACCTGTGTAAAGGGATTATAGTTTTTTCAACGCCCATGTGTAATCCTCTACTGTCTCACTCTTCATAAAACAAAAAGCGACTGCAAATGTTTTTCCCGTACACGTAAACCCGACAACATGCAAAAGAGGCATCTTGAACTTGTTGGTCTTATATGTACAATCAAGGACCAACACGTCTGCGAAGGACCGAGCCATATGTGTGCAATCAGGATGAGCCCAAAACAATGAAAGGAGTTCATCAGTTTGTGGATGTCTTCTATGGTACTCCACGTAGTGATGCTCCCCAAGCAACTTCAATACTTGCTGCATTGCCATTCTTCCTTTCATACTATTGTATTTTGCTCTGGCCAAACTATTATAGATCGTCCTCATGGTAGACTTGTTCCCATCTTGTTTTTGTCGCACAGCAGAAAAAATTTGTTTCGGTGCAACTCCTGAAAGGAACAAGTCTTCAACCAACTTTTTTTCATCCTCCTTCAGACGTGCCACGTAGGCATGACCCATAACCGTCCCTGGAATAGGATGATTGTGTCTTCCATTCTTAACTTCGATTATCCACTTCATATCTTCAACTTTTACAATCAACACCTTCAATGGACAACCACATTTTCTCGTCCCAACATTTTTTTTAGGGATTTCTTTTTCAACAACACCCTTTTTTTATGATCCCTAAACACACCTCCTCTTTCGCATCCAAGCTCAAGATATTTTCGGCCTGGCTGAGATCGGATGGATCTTGCAATGACAATAACTACGTTATGTCGTCTCCCAACTTCTCTGCACCACTCTATTGCTTCTTCATGGCTTGCAAATTCAATATCCGTTGTGAAAATATCATCCACATCAACACCAACGCCATGATGTACCACAATCTCTGAACAAGGTTCCTATAACCAATGTAAAAAAATATATAAATTAATAACTTCATCTAAATATCAAGGACTGTCACTATTTTGACAGTCCAATTTTTATATAGGACTGTCATAATTATGACAGTCCTACTTTTAATTAGGACTGTCGAATTTATGACAGTCCTATATTTATATAGGACTGTGTAATATTTGACAGTCCTATATTTATATAGGACTGTCTAATGTTTACAGTCCTAACTCGTGACTGTCAAATTAGGGTTGTCGTTTTACGTACCGAACGTGCTTCGGAACAACCAACTTGTTCTTCGGAACGTCCGGAGTGCATAATTAATGAATTGGACGATCCGACTTCGTCATCGAACATTTTTTCATGCATTGTTCCTACATTAATCAAAAGAAACTAAATCTTTTTCGCACAATTGCAAAACTTATTCAACGTAGCTTGTCGAAGACATACCGTTATAAGTATTTTCCTTGGAGTATCACCAAAGTTAAATACTCCTCCAACCACAACTACCTATTTCCAAATTTAGGTTTGGCCTTGGTGGAATGAGGGTTTCTTAAGTCTAGGTGGAATGCCAAAAATAGAAACCCATTCCACTTTTATACTTTGGTGTGGGGCAGCCCCAAGTGTGGCAAACTTGTAATTTTGGGAAATGGACTGTCAAAATTTTGACAGTCCTAACAATTTTTAGGACTGTCATATTTTTGACAGTCCTAACTAGGTTAGGACTGTCAAAATTGTGACAGTCCTTCCTACTTTTAGGACTGTCGATATTTTGACAGTCCTTCCATGTGGTAGGACTGTCAAAATTTCGACAGTCCTGATTATAACAGTGGGCTAGCCCCGAGTAACTTTCATGATGGCAAACTTGTAATTTTTTCTAATTTTTCAATGGGCTAGCCCCGAGTAAATTGTGTAGTGCCCTTATAAATTGCCTAAGGAAAACACTAAGATGACTGCTGAAGTGTTGAATGCGAAATCCATTTATAAGGAGATCGTTAACCACGAAATCATCACTTTGAATGAAAAGTACGAAAAGTTAATACTGCCAGACTGAACTGCCTTACCATGCAAGAAACCATGATGACCCAGATGGTGGTCACAGTTTTGATCAAGGAGCTCCAAAAGACTTGTACGAAATTGGAGGCGTATCTAAAAACGGTGATGGCGGAGTGGAAGACCATCAATGCCCAGGCTGATGAAATCATAAAATATTTTCCTGAGCTGGATGGGCAGCTAACTGAGTTAGAAAAGAAGCATGCTTTGCTCACTCCTTTTAAGGATGATGTTGCTTGTAAAGAAGGCATACGCCGAGTAGAGACAAAACAAAAGCATGGAATGGAATCTCTGAAAAGGAGAATTAATGAACTATATGCCCCTTTTCAAGATCCTTGAGACTTGTAATTTTTTCTTTTGTGTGGCTTGAAAAACATATCTTGTATCTTCCCTTTTTTCTAAAGAAAGAATATAGAACGACTTTTTGTCACTAAAGTAGTTCTTTTTTACTTTACCATTTTAGAATAATGTAAACATTTATAAGAGATAGTATAGACGTGATAAAATATTGCACTCTTTGGGAAAATTGAAAGATAATTCCATTGGGGAAATTGGAGTGGATTTATTATCCATGGCATACCCAAGACTAAGAACAGATAATAAGTCGAAACAATAATATTAGAGGTAATATGGACGTGATAGTTGAGGATTAATAATATGTTTGCTCAGAGGTAATATGGACATGACAAACTTTAGCATAAATATTCTGCTAGGGAACAAATTTTCGGAAAAGAGTTCAGAGGTAATGTGACCATAATAGTTTTCTAGAAATATTCTTAGAGCAACCGGCTCCAAAGATAGACATATTCAACTGAGGAAAAGAAGAGCTTAAATTAGTTTACCAGTAGATTATCCAGAGGTAATATGAACATGAACAACTTCTAGGAATGTTTCAATTTAGCTGGGGAAGAAATAATCGTAAATAGATTATCTCTAATCCAACTGGGGATTATAAATAAGAAATCCTTAGAGCAACTGGGCTCCAAAGATAGGATTTTTCAAATGGGGAGAAGGTAACTTTTTGTTATCTCAACGAGAACGTTTCGTAGGATCTGAGGACAATTCCACTTGAGAACTTTGACGATCTATTATCTATGGAATATCCAAGACTCTTGAATACAAATAATAGCTTGAGACAAACATTTTACGAAGGATTTTGCTCTCTCTCCTAGAGATATTACTAACTCAACCAGTAATAGAGAATCCTTAGATCGGACGGGGAAAACAAAATTATGCTTTTGATATTTGGTGGAAGAATCAATTTGTGATCTCAAACGAGATCATTACTCCACTAGGGGATTTCTGGTGGATCCACTCTTGAATACGAATAATAGTTTGAAAATACTCTTTGTAAGGAATTAACAATTGCCATACTGTATATTTATATTACCACGACAGTTTGGTGGGGACTTTGATAAATGTTACACTGTATATTTATATGGACGTCAACCCAAACTTGGATCAAATGTAGTACTTTTTAAGGAACTTGCCGTTGATAGACATCATAAGCAAGTCACCAATAGGATTCACAAGCCTGTAAGCTCTATTGGAATACAATGCCTTCATAATGAACGAGCCATCCTATTTAGGCTAAAATTTTCCTTTGCTCTTATGTGTCATGACCATCTGTCTTCTCACTGCTAAGACGAGGTCACCGACTTGGAATACCCTTTATTTCACCATTTTATTCAAGGCTATGGAAATATGTGCTTGATATAGCTCAATACGTTGTTGAGCTAACAAACATTTCTTATCGAGTGCCTCCAACTCTTATAACCACAAGAGATGGTTGTCTTCAGTCTTCAATTCGCTGGAGAGAACTATCCGAAGAGAAGGAATTTGGATCTCGAGAGGAAGAACTGCTTCGCTCCCATATATCAGGGAATATGGCATGTTGTCGGTTGGAGTTCATACCATTGTCCAATAATCCCAGAGATATTCACCAATATTTTTGTCCTAGTCATGTCTGATAGATGAAACGAACTTCTTGAGTAGCTTGATTATCGTCTTATTGAAAGCTCATGCTAACCCATTGGTGACATGATTATATGCTATCGAAGCAATATTCTGGATTTGATTCTTATCGCAGAACCGGTAAAATACACGGCTTGCAAACTGTGAACCATATTCATATATAATCTTTTAGGGAAGACCGAAGCGATATATGACGTGATGCTTGACAAAGTTGATCATGTTGGATGTCTTCACTTCGATGAACGGTATAGCTTTCGTCCATTTGGAAAAGTAATTGGTTATAGTAAGAATGAGCCAATAACCTCTGGCTGAGGGAGGGCTGATAGACCAATAATGTCCATATCCCATGCTTCAAATGTCTATGATGCGACCGTCGGATGAAGGCACTCCGAAGGTTGGTGTATAAAATATGCAAGGATCTGACACGCCCTGCATTTTCGAACATACTCTATGTCATCTGCTACCATAATGGGCTAATAATAACCCATATCCTGTAACTTAGGACTTGGCTGGTACGCACCACAAGTACTATCGTAGGCTTTATAGAGTGCTTGCTTGACTTTTGCGTTATAAACATCCTAGCAGAAGTTCGTCGTAGGAACGATGATACAATATTTTGGTTGTCATATTATAGTAGAATCGAAGAGAGCGTCTCTCAACGGATGTAGCTTCCTTCGGATCGTCTGACAAGATTCTATAGACAACATAGTCTATGAAAGAAAACCTCAAATATTTTGAATCGACGTTCATCTCTGCTGCTAGCTTTGATGAACATGCAAGTTATTCTTAGTACAAAATAACTCTCGACCAATCACTATGATTGAATGATGTGTTCTGATTGTAATAGCTAGAGAAGCCACCATATTAGCCAGATCATCTGTTTCGGTATTTCACAATCGAGGAAAATGATTGATAAAGAAACCAGAAAAAGTCGAAGCCAACTCAAGCGTAGCCTGATAGTAGGAAATGGAGTCTTCATGACGAACTTCATACTCTCCTCTGACTTGACTAATTATCATCTTAGAATCGTCGTAAGCTTCTATGTACTCAACCCCAGCTGTTTTGCTAACTGGAGTCCGATGAGTAGAGAGTTATACTTCGCTACATTGTTGGAACATGGTTCCATTAGAGAGTATGCAAGATGTATGACAAGGTTGTTTGGGGAGACAAGCACTACCCCCAAACCTACAACAATGCTGCCCTTGGGCCCTATTCTAGAAGCACCGTCGAAGAACGTTCGCTAAATAGCATCTTCCGTTGTTGTGTTAGAGTTTAACACTTCATCTGGAATATCGTCGTAGAGTTTGGATATTTCTGGCACCGGATGAGCTGCCAGGAAATCGACCAATGCTTGGCCTTTGACTGCCTTTTGAGGGACGAACACCATATCATATGGAGACAACAACATTACCCAAGTTGCTAGGTGAGAATTTAGTGCACCATGCTTAGTCTTGAGTACCCTGAGAGGATTGACTCTAGAGATGACGTGGATAGTTTCTCCAGTCACGTAGTGGCGCATCTTCTCTATTGCAAACACCAGAGCAATAGTTGGATGAAGACACTCCGAAGGTTGGTGTATGAAATATGCAAGGATCTGACACGCCCTGCATTTTCTGACATACTCTGTCATCTGCTACCGTAATAGGCTAATAATAACCCATATCCTGTAACTTAGGACTTGGATGGTACGCACCACAAGTACCATCGTAGGCTCTATAGAGTGCTTGCTTGGCTTCTGCATTATAAACATCCTAGTAGAAGTTCGTCGTAGGAACGATGATACAATATTTTGGTTGTCATATTATAGTAGAATCGAAGAGAGCGTCTCTCAACAGATGTAGCTTCCTTCGGATCGTCTGACAAAGATTCTATAGACAACATAGTCTATGAAAGAAAACCTCAAATATTTTGAATCGACGTTCATCTCTGCTGCTAGCTTTGATGAACATGCAAGTTATTCTTAGCACAAAATAACTCTCGACCAATCACTATGATTGAATGATGTGTTCTGATTGTAATAGCTAGAGAAGCCACCATATTAGCCAGAGCATTTGTTTCGGTATTTCGCAATCGAGGAAAATGATTGATAAAGAAACTAGAAAAAGTCAAAGCCAACTCAAGCGTAGCCTGATAGTAGGGAATGGAGTCTTTATGACGAACTTCACACTCTCCTCTGACTTGACTAATTATCATCTTAGAATTTTCGTAAGTTTCTATGTACTCAACCCCAGCTGTTTTGCTAACTGGAGTCCGATGAGTAGAGAGTTGTACTTCGCTACATTGTTGGATGGCGGGGTTATGCCTCGAATATTTCAACCACGGGCATATACTATCGCTTCACAGAATTAGAGCTCAGCATTGGTTCATTTCCTACTCCATGCGTAAGGATTTCAGGTTTGGAATCATAAGATAGAGGATAGGATAATCATTCTTTGCCATATTAGATCATATTCAAGAACTAATTACTTAATCTATCATAATAAATGAGTAAGATCTTGTTAGATTGTTTGGTTGGTATGGGTAAAACTATACAACCTAGACTGGTTCGATTAGAACACCTAAAAAATGATAATAAAATAAAAGTATTTATTAAATCTTTAAAACCTAAAATTTAAGTACCAACGAAGTATTTTATTGCTTCTGGCAATACGATTTCTACTACGATTGAAGGAGGAAAACCTTCAAACCTAAAAGAATCTGAGGCCACAACCTCAAATAATACTATTACCAGATCCAACTCAATGGATAATCTGGTAAGCATAGAGCTTACACCCAATATTCTACAAGATATACAACACAAAATGAGTTATAGCACTCTAATAGAAGGAAGAACCAAGACAATGCTGGATAACCAGCGTGCCAATGAATTGGAGAAAATGTCAGTAAAAATTTATTTATCACAAATAAGGGATAGAAATAGAAATTTATTACTACAATAAGATCCAATGTCCAAAACTACTAATTGGTATAGAGAGCACACAAGTTATGACAAAAGTCAAATAGATCAGGCCTATAAGATGGATCATCTTTTACGAAAATTTAGGGATATTATACGAGAAATTAAGAAATCCAACTATAGAACTATTGTCATGAGACATTTGGATAGAACTATACAAGTAGTTGGCAAGCACATTAAAAATTTTTAGAAGAATAAACCTGGAAAGGCCGTTATTCGTTCAAATGATGCTATAGATCTTTCTGTCGATGATACTTAGAACTTGAAATAGCAAGTACTTCTCTTGATGATATAGAACTTTCTATAGAAAATTGGAAAGGCGTATTAGAACTCCCGGATACTTTACTTGATATAAACATGATTAGGACTCTGCCAAAACCACGTACCGATTCCCCTGGGTCAGGCACTAGTGAGTTGCATGAGGGATACTATGAATTTAGAATTTATACAAATACCATAACTTTAGAAGAAACCACGAATGCAAATATTCCCCAAAGTGAAGGAGAATAATTTGAGATTACTGATAATGATCTAGAAAAGCTGAAAGAGGCTATTCCACATTCTGATAAAAGGGAAGTCTACAAGCCAATTTCCTTTCAATCTAGATTTTTAAATAAACACACTTATATTTTTGAAAGAATGCAGGGGAATATAGAGTTAAAAGGAGATGAGAACTTTTCCTCTATCAGTCTATTAGATAAAAGAAAGATGAAAAAAATAAAGGATATTTAGCCTAATGGCAAGAATATTCTAATGTCTAACAAAATCTCCTGAGTGTGATATCTTCTGATCGTACAATTTTTGCTGGCATATATAATATATCCTGCTGATATTCCTTCTTTTTGAGGTAATATCGTATTATCATTTAATAGGATCATCCTTATTTGATTTTGGGTTTTATTGATAGTGATCATATCTAATCTATTTGACTTTCATCATAACTGGTGTGCTCTCTATACTAATTAGTAGTTTTGGACATTGGATCTTATTGTAGTAATAAATTTCTATTTCTATCCCTTATTTGTGATAAAGAAATTGTTACTGACATTTTCTCCAATTTATTGGCACGCTGGTTATCCAGCATTGTCTTGGTTCTTCCTTCTATTAGAGTGCTAACACTCATTATGTGTTGTATATCCTGTAGGATGTTGGGTGTAAGCTCTATGCTTACCAGATTATCCATTGAGTTGGATCTGGTAATAATATTATTTGAGATCTTCCTATAGTGGAGGACACTCATTTTCTACATGATTGTACCTGTGTTCGGCACTAACCATCATTTGATTGAGATAATAGATAACTTGGGTCACTCCCCATTACCAATATACGTATTTGGAGGGTAATTATTTTCTTGCTAGCGTAGTTGTATGTTGTAGAGAGACTAGACCCATTCTTTGGTTCACTTGGCTCTTGGTTTATTTGTTTGGCTTGGTTTATCATGAGTTGAACCCATGGTCCAAACCTCAAACCCTCCATATATAACCCAACTTCTCTCTCTTTCCTCTCATTTTCCTCTTCTATTCTCTTTCTTAGGTTTTCCTCTTCCCCTCCATAGGCAAGTACATCTTGCAAGAAATGGAGAAACTCTTTATATTTTTGTTCCATTATGTTCCTTATATGATTTCCCAAGCATTTAGAACTTGGTATTTTTGGATTTGGTGGATGGATTAGTGTAGATCTAAGTTTTAAGTTTTAGGGTTTTTTTTGTATTCTTGAGTATTCTTGGGTTTTGATCTCTTAAAACTAAATGCTTTCAAAAATTGTTACTCTATGTTGATGAACACTTGATTTGGAGTACTTTAGAACTTTACTTTGCTGGATTTGGACATCATTTGAGGTTTTTATGGAAGAAACAAAATCACATTTTTGAGATTTTGGCCATGGCCGAAAAGCTGCTGATTGGTGGAGACGAAGGAGTACTATGCGGCCTGGACTTCTCATCTCGAGTCAGCATGTGGCAAACCCTGTTGGACGCATGACTGAATTTGCACATGCGCCCTTGGCCAAATGCATGAACTTGAACGAATAAAATTTTACTAAGTCTAAAAAGATTTTATGCGACCAAGTGTGTATGCGGCCAAGAGGAGTATGTGGCCTCGTTGGCTATGCGGCCAGGAGCTATGCGTCCCTCTCATTCTGAACGCATAACTTCTGACTGACTTGGTACGACTTTTTATAATTTGTCTTTTTTTTGACACACTTTTATCACATGTCACATCAGTCAATTTTCTGACTTGACTTGACTTGCATTTATTGCTTGTCACATCACACATTTTGTGAAGAGTGGACTTTGCTCTGTCTATGTGACCTTAACCTTATGCGGCCTCGATCCTATGCGGCCTCGACGTTATGTGACACCTTGCTATGCGCCTATTATTTCTTGCATACTTTGGACACTTGCTTGGTTTAATGTTGATATTGATTGAAAGATTATGATGCTATGTGTTAAACTTAGAAATGACTTGTATGACCTAGATGTGACCATGTGTTAAATGACTAAGCACCTGGCATGAGCCCGGTAGATATGGACCTACATGTACTTACTTGCTAATTAGACTACTTTTTCTGGATCACCTTATTATACGTTGGACAGAATAAGGGGTGTAGTTCAACACGAGGGAGGGTCGCAATCCCGGTCCTTATTTGGTTTAAGGATTATAGATTTGATCTTGAGGGGGGTCCTCGCACTACTCTTATTTTTTTCTATCGATATAATAAAGTAACAAATTAATGTGACCATTATTTGACTGTCCTATCCTGAATACATTGTTACATGATAACTTGACAATAACCTTGATACTAGAACACGTTCCTGCCCTGACTATTGTATCCGTGCTGATACACTTGATCGCACCAAGCGTTCTACTTGACATATGGTGTGCCATCGTGCCACATACACTTGCTACGTGATATATGTAATTATTTTCTTGCACGGATCTAGCAGTTGGACAGTGACTTTAGCAGTAGCTAGATAGTATTGATTGTTGCATCACACTTGGGTGAATCCAGATTTAACTTTTAAATGAAAATACAGATTCGTATCAAGAGTGCCCGTACTCAAAGTACGACATTTTGGAAGGAATATCCATGTGACCACGGTATGAGATTCTAAATCACCTAGGGTTAACTAGGCAACTTAATTTGTAGAGCATTGGAAGAAAACGGTATCTCGAGATTGTGCATGTCGAACCACCCTAGCTTATTTGGGAGTAAAGGATGGCCACCACGGATACTGTATATCACCCACACTAGTGGAGTGCAGTATCTGACTTAATTATAAGCCGAGCCAGTGTCTTTCCTATAGAAAGCCTGGAATGGGTACTGATCATTAATTAGCTCAGGGCCCTTGCAAGGGACTGGTGCATCATATATTCTTGTTTGTATATCATTGGTTCAGCCAGCCCTGTTCGATTATGGCAAGATCTGAGGATACTTATATATTGCATTACTAGGGTAACCCAGAGATCACATATCAAGTCGTAACACATGTTTGGCCGTTAAATATGTTTTAGTTAGAGAAGTGGACCGTTACAGCATAAAAGTTTAACTCATGGCCTTCTTTGGTTGTTGAGTTGCGTTGTTGTGTTACAACGAGACACGGACCGAAGCTACTAGTTATCACTAGGCTATTTTACTTAATATTATATCCCGGTTTGTGTATTGTGCCTTCCGTTGAGTGGAATTAGGGACATAGACTGTCGTGGCATGATAGTTTAACTCATGTCCTTGTTTGGTTGTTGGGTTACGCTATTGTGTTACGATAGCTTGTGGACTGAAACTACGATACATAGTTATTCTAGCTTGACCATAATCAAGGGAAGTATTCTATCTTGATATGATGTGGCACTTCCTGTCCTTGTTTGGTGAAGGAGTGTTGTGTCATATCATGGATGAGACATATGCCATTGATTGTTGGTTTAAGCATCTCATGCTATAGAACTGATTTTGTTTCTCATTTTGTGTTTTCTTTGTGGTACTTGCTATTTGGGCCCGACCTGTCACGCCCCGATCTCCCGCAGGCAATCGGCCGTTCCCGCTAGGCGGGAATCACCCTCGCCAGCGCTCCCGCGGAACGATCGCTTAACCCATCCGGGCGTGATGCCGCACGAGCATGAGCCACGCCCGTGCAAGGCCATGGTTCATTGGCTGGCGGCAAGAGTTCTAAGCCACAGAGTCGCACAGGTTGTCCGAGTGCAGCGGAGTCATGAACGCATAGGCGATCGGTAACAGGTTCACTGAGTCGACAAATATAGCGGAAGCATTAAAACAAGTAAAGTAATCTCTTTATTGATATGAAACATGTGTTACAGGCGGCGTATAGCCAAGATTACAAGTCGCTCAAGCCTCTCTCTCTGAAACAGTAAAAGCGTGCCAAGTGGCTACAACTGTGGAATGATTGTACAGGCGATGGTCAGGCAATGTTCACAACTTATGTCTTATATATGTGCTTCAGTCCCGGACGCACCGTTGCAAGGCTTCAGAGGGAACTCCTGGCCTTAGCACGCACGAAGGAGGCGTCCGTACCGTACGAGGTTCTTCCGCACCCTGCATATCAAACTGGTGGATTATCAGTACATTGAATGCACTGGTGGGGAAGCTACTCGCCCGCTCGACAAATCCAAACACGTAATACAGGTTCCGTGCACAACTATTAAGTTGTCTTTCTAGTTGCCTTAGGATCAGTTTTATGCAAGCATTGAATAGCCTAACGTGTCGGCAGTGCGTCGTGCGATGTTTGAGGAAACACTGCGAGACTTACCAACTTACCATTTCTCCTTCCCTGTCCAAGGCAAACATGATTAATTTAAGCACGGGCATGTATAAGCATTCAGGAGGCAAGCATATGCAAACAGGAGGGTCATTTTAACATGATCGTTCAGGTGTTCAGTTATTTCTTGATGCGATGCAGTGACTCGCACGCGGATAGCCGCTAAGCGAGGATAACTTATCTATATGAACACGGTCGCTGGCAAAGCCATTATGGACACTAGTCTTAAACGGAGATAGTTTGCAGCCAATGTACAGTGGTGCCACAAGCCATCTCGTCCAGTACAGTAGACTATACAGTAAGTTCAGCCATGGAGCGGATGGTATGCAGCGAAAGAACGGTGGGCGCTGCATACTATCTCGTCCAGTACAGTTGGCTGAAATAGTGGAGTTCCATCCGGATCGGAGCGGCCCCAGTGCCCCGGAGACCGTCTGTGGAACTATGTCTCATTTCCGAGTTGTCCACGCCATGCAGGTCAGGGTCAGGGTCAGTTTCCCCTTCCCTAGATACTCGAGTACTATAGAACAGGAGTACAGTGGTACAGTGGTACAGTAGAACAGTAGTACAGTGGTACAGTATTACAGGAGATGTTTGAATCATGATTCTGTACAGTGATTACTTGTCTTGATGCATTCCCCTGGTTCGGGGATGCCTTGGGTGACCTAGCGGTCCCGGATACTTGCAGGAACATTCAGGCACGGAACGACTACGTAGTAGTCTTCCGGAGTTTGGATGAAAATACGGTAACATTCAAGCAGACAAGCATGCGTTTCTAAGGAACATAAGCAGGCACGTTTGCTCGGACCCGAAGGTAAGCCGAGGGATAAAACCGTTAAGGGACTTAGCATGCGAGGGTCTGAACATAAGCAGTATTTCCTTTTTCATGTTCTAGCAAGCAATATGAGTTGGGATTATTCCCTTAGCTAGGTGCGTTGGATTTATTAGCATGCAGGGGGTGATTCACCTAGCGACTAGCACAAACATTCCAGATTTTATGTGTGCTGGCTAAGCAAAGACAAGTTTACCGTAGCCACCCACCTTAGCGATGATTCGCCTCGGTAGAGCGATACGTCTGAGCGAGCCTATGAAAGTCCAAGCCGGGTTCCTGTAGGGGCAAGTCTGGATATCCTTTGCTTCTTGATCGAGGCAAAGCAGGTCGGGACAGCTGCACGATTGCCGTTGAGACGGTAGTCCGCTTGAGCGGAACGGGGTGTTACATCCTACCCAACTTAGAAAAAGTCTCGTCCTCGAGACTTACTAAGGACAAGCAGTAATCTAGGGTTGAGGCAATCCTAGACAAGTCGTTTTACTTGTTCGTTTGGATATTCACTTGCACAAGCTTCAAAATCAGCATACCGCTTAGACTGGATCGTGCGCACTTTCGAAGGTACCCTCTAGCGTGAACACGTCAACCAGCTCAGTGATAGCGAAGTCTTAGCACTCGAGTTTCACCTTTTTCCTAAGTCTTGGATGGTGTACTAGTTCAAGGCGTCCCTCGAATAGATGCATTCAACCAAACTTAGGGTTAGTGAAAATCTCGGACAAGCTACTAGCGATACTCTCAAGTGGTTCGCACAGGTTGGCACAAAGGCCACTCGCAGCATACAACCAGACAAGCAAGCATAATATTTAAAACGCATTTTGAAAGTATTTAGACTTATTGTTGGAATATCCCATCGAGGCATTGAGAGAGAGCGTGCACATAACCCACGAACGAGCTTTCGAAACAGAGATATCGAATTGAAGTCAAAGGCGTAGAAGCCAGGCTCTGATACCAACATGTCACGCCCCGATCTCCCGCAGGCAATCGGCCGTTCCCGCTAGGCGGGAATCACCCTCGCCAGCGCTCCCGCGGAACGATCGCTTAACCCATCCGGGCGTGATGCCGCACGAGCGTGAGCCACGCCCGTGCAAGGCCATGGTTTATTGGCTGGCGGCAAAAGTTCTAAGCCACAGAGTCGCACAGGTTGTCCGAGTGCAGCGGAGTCATGAACGCATAGGCGATCGATAACAGGTTCACTGAGTCGACAAATATAGCGGAAGCATTAAAACAAGTAAAGTAATCTCTTTATTGATATGAAACATGTGTTACAGGCGGCGTATAGCCGAGATTACAAGTCGCTCAAGCCTCTCTCTCTGAAACAGTAAAAGCGTGCCAAGTGGCTACAACTGTGGAATGATTGTACAGGCGATGGTCAGGCGATGTTCACAACTTATGTCTTGTATATGTGCTTCAGTCCCGGACGCACCGTTGTAAGGCTTCAGAGGGAACTCCTGGCCTTAGCACGCACGAAGGAGGCGTCCGCACCGCACGAGGTTCTTCCGCACCCTGCATATCAAACTGGTGGATTATCAGTACATTGAATGCACTGGTGGGGAAGCTACTCGCCCGCTCGACAAATCCAAACACGTAATACAGGTTCCGTACACAACTATTAAGTTATCTTTCTAGTTGCCTTAGGATCAGTTTCATGCAAGCATTGAATAGCCTAACGTGTCGGCAGTGCACCGTGCGATATTTGAGGAAACACGGCGAGACTTACCAACTTACCATTTCTCCTTCCCTGTCCAAGGCAAACATGATTAATTTAAGCACGGGCATGTATAAGCATTCAGGAGGCAAGCATATGCAAACAGGAGGGTCATTTTAACATGATCGTTCAGGTGTTCAGTTGTTTCTTGATATGATGCAGTAAATCGCACGCGGATAGCCGCTAAGCGAGGATGACTTATCTATATGAACACGGTCGCTGGCAAAGCCATTATGGACACTAGTCTTAAACGGAGATGGTTTGCAGCCAATGTACAGTGGTGCCACAAGCCATCTCGTCCAGTACAGTAGACTATACAGTAAGTTCAGCCATGGAGCGGATGGTATGCAGCGAAAGAACGGTGGGCGCTGCATACTGTCTCGTCCAGTACAGTTGGCTGAAACAGTGGAGTTCCATCCGGATCGGAGCGGCCCCAGTGCCCCGGAGACCGTCCGTGGAACTATGCCTCGTTTCCGAGTTGTCCACGACATGCAGGTCAGGGTCAGGGTCAGTTTCCCCTTCCCTAGATACTCGAGTACTGTAGAACAGGAGTACAGTGGTACAGTGGTACAGTAGAACAGTAGTACAGTGGTACAGTATTACAGGAGATGTTTGAATCATGATTCTGTACAGTGATTACTTGTCTTGATGCATTCCCCTGGTTCGGGGATGCCTTGGGTGACCTAGCGGTCCCGGATACTTGCAGGAACATTCAGGCACGGAACGACTACGTAGTAGTCTTCCGGGGTTTGGATGAAAACACGGTAACATTCAAGCAGACAAGCATGCGTTTCTAAGGAACATAAGCAGGCACGTTTGCTCGGACCCGAAGGTAAGCCGAGGGATAAAACCGTTAAGGGACTTAGCATGCGAGGGTCTGAACATAAGTAGTATTTCCGTTTCCATGTTCTAGCAAGCAATATGAGTTGGGATTATTCCCATAGCTAGGTACGTTGGATTTATTAGCATGCAGGGGGTGATTCACCTAGCGACTAGCACAAACATTCCAGATTTTATGTGTGCTGGCTAAGCAAAGACAAGTTCACCGTAGCCACCCACCTTAGCGATGATTCGCCTCGGTAGAGCGATACATCTGAGCGAGCCTATGAAAGTCCAAGCCGGGTTCCTGTAGGGGCAAGTCTGGATATCCTTTGCTTCTTGATCGAGGCAAAGCAGGTCGGGACAGCTGCACGATTGCCGTTGAGACGGTAGTCCGCTTGAGCGGAACGGGGTGTTACATCCTACCCAACTTAGAAAAAGTCTCGTCCTCGAGACTTACTAAGGACAAGCAGTAATCTAGGGTTGAGGCAATCCTAGACAAGTCGTTTTACTTGTTCGTTTGGATATTCACTTGCACAAGCTTCGAAATCAGCATACCGCTTAGACTGGATCGTGTGCACTTTCGAAGGTACCCTCTAGCGTGAACACGTCAACCAGCTCAGTGATAGCGAAGTCTTAGCACTCGAGTTTCACCTTTTTCCTAAGTCTTGGATGGTGTACTAGTTCAAGGCGTCCCTCGAATAGATGCATTCAACCAAACTTAGGGTTAGTGAAAATCTCGGACAAGCTACTAGCGATACTCTCAAGTGGTTCGCACAGGTTGGCACAAAGGCCACTCGCAGCATACAACCAGACAAGCAAGCATAACATTTAAAATGCATTTTGAAAGTATTTAGACTTATTGTTGGAATATCCCATCGAGGCATTGAGAGAGAGCGTGCACATAACCCACGAACGAGCTTTCGAAACAGAGATATCGAATTGAAGTCCAAAGGCGTAGAAGCCAGGCTCTGATACCAACATGTCACGCCCCGATCTCCCGCAGGCAATCGGTCGTTCCCGCTAGGCGGGAATCACCCTCGCCAGCGCTCCCGCGGAACGATCGCTTAACCCATCCGGGCGTGATGCCGCACGAGCGTGAGCCACGCCCGTGCAAGGCCATGGTTCATTGGCTGGCGACAAAAGTTCTAAGCCACAGAGTCGCACAGGTTGTCCGAGTGCAGCGGAGTCATGAACGCATAGGCAATCGGTAACAGGTTCACTGAGTCGACAAATATAGCGGAAGCATTAAAACAAGTAAAGTAATCTCTTTATTGATATGAAACATGTGTTACAGGCGGCGTATAGCCGAGATTACAAGTCGCTCAAGCCTCTCTCTCTGAAACAGTAAAAGCGTGCCAAGTGGCTACAACTGTGGAATGATTGTACAGGCGATGGTCAGGCGATGTTCACAACTTATGTCTTGTATATGTGCTTCAGTCCCGGACGCACCGTTGCAAGGCTTCAGAGGGAACTCCTGGCCTTAGCACGCACGAAGGAGGCGTCCGCACCGCACGAGGTTCTTCCGCACCCTGTATATCAAACTGGTGGATTATCAGTACATTGAATGCACTGGTGGGGAAGCTACTCGCCCGCTCGACAAATCCAAACACGTAATACAGGTTCCGTGCACAACTATTAAGTTATCTTTCTAGTTGCCTTAGGATCAGTTTCATGCAAGCATTAAATAGCCTAACGTGTCGGCAGTGCACCGTGCGATGTTTGAGGAAACACGGCGAGACTTACCAACTTACCATTTCTCCTTCCCTGTCCAAGGCAAACATGATTAATTTAAGCACGGGCATGTATAAGCATTCAGGAGGCAAGCATATGCAAACAAGAGGGTCATTTTAACATGATCGTTCAGGTGTTCAGTTGTTTCTTGATGCGATGCAGTAACTCGTACGCGGATAGCCGCTAAGCGAGGATGACTTATCTATATGAACACGGTCGCTGGCAAAGCCATTATGGACACTAGTCTTAAACGGAGATGGTTTGCAGCCAATGTACAGTGGTGCCACAAGCCATCTCGTCCAGTACAGTAGACTATACAGTAAGTTCAGCCATGGAGCGGATGGTATGCAGCGAAAGAACGGTGGGCGCTGCATACTGTCTCGTCCAGTACAGTTGGCTGAAACAGTGGAGTTCCATCCGGATCGGAGCGGCCCCAGTGCCCCGGAGACCGTCCGTAGAACTATGCCTCGTTTCCGAGTTGTCCACGACATGCAGGTCAGGGTCAGGGTCAGTTTCCCCTTCACTAGATACTCGAGTACTGTAGAACAGGAGTACAGTGGTACAGTGGTACAGTAGAACAGTAGTACAGTGGTACAGTATTACAGGAGATGTTTGAATCATGATTCTGTACAGTGATTACTTGTCTTGATGCATTCCCCTGGTTCGGGGATGCCTTGGGTGACCTAGCGGTCCCGGATACTTGCAGGAACATTCAGGCACGGAACGACTACGTAGTAGTCTTCCGGGGTTTGGATGAAAACACGGTAACATTCAAGCAGACAAGCATGCGTTTCTAAGGAACATAAGCAGGCACGTTTGCTCGGACCCGAAGGTAAGCCGAGGGATAAAACCGTTAAGGGACTTAGCATGCGAGGGTCTGAACATAAGCAGTATTTCCTTTTCCATGTTCTAGCAAGCAATATGAGTTGGGATTATTCCCTTAGCTAGGTGCATTGGATTTATTAGCATGCAGGGGATGATTCACCTAGCGACTAGCACAAACATTCCAGATTTTATGTGTGCTGGCTAAGCAAAGACAAGTTCACCGTAGCCACCCACCTTAGCGATGTTTCGCCTCGGTAGAGCGATACGTCTGAGGGAGGCTATGAAAGTCCAAGCCGGGTTCCTGTAGGGGCAAGTCTGGATATCCTTTGCTTCTTGATCGAGGCAAAGCAGGTCGGGACAGCTGCACGATTGCCGTTGAGACGGTAGTCCGCTTGAGCGGAACGGGGTGTTACACGACCCCACTGGTTTTGTATGGCCAGGTTTAGAACCAACACCTGAGGATCAAACGTATCTCACCCTTACTGATGGCACGTACCAGAAGGATAGCTGCTGAGGATCATGAGTGTGTTCCTTCATTCACTGCTCGTCTTTTGTAAACTATAATCTTTTGCGCGTTTAGCCAACCAGCACCTGTTAGCCGAATAATCTGGACAATAGTTCCCTACATGACTGTAATATATCAGACTGCAGCTGACTCATTATCATGTATACTTTTGATGGTGTATCTGGCATCTCATTTGTATTGCTAGATCTTTAGAATATTTGGATGCGGCGTTAGGGACGCCTTACTGCTTATTCTGAAATATTCTATGTTATTGCTACTTGTTTGAATGATTGAGATATAGAAGTTCTTGACCCTAGAAGACTTGATTTTAGTATGCACCCTCTCGTCTCTAGACAATCTTAACACATTGTGGGTTGCTTCGGTATTTTCGCAAGGTGTGGTTGGCTGAGTCATTCTCCCGCTCTCTAGTATTCTGGATCTGGGGTGTGACAAGGTTTTAGTGGTAGCCCATGCAGACCCATTTTTCAGACTTGTAGGGTGGCCTGATTATAGAAAATCTCAATCAAATATGTTCCTCCTTGAAATCCTGAATCTGTCTCCTCGAACTCGGCTTGACTTATGTACCATTGATTCCTCGATCATTTCTTGTCATGTTCCTGATTTATCTTGTGTCCTTTTCTTTAGGGCTTCTCCAGAATCGGTGGTTGGAGCACCAGTAGTTTCAGCAGGACAAGTATCCGTTGGCCCACAACGAGAGACATTACCTGTTCCTGGAGGGATCATGGTAGAACCAGTAGAAGAGCACGAGGAACAACATATACCAGAAGTTCCAGTACCCCCGGTCATACCAGCAGTGCCCGTAGCACTTGATATACCGACATTATTAGATGTTATTCGAGGAATGATGGCGGTTCAACAACATCAACAGCTTCAGCAGCAGGAGCAGAATGTCTTGTTGCATCAAGGATTATAGACGACCTTGGAGAGAAGTGTTAGAACAGACTCAGGGGCATTAGTGAGGTTCTGCCGACTCAACCCTAGGTACTTTGATGGCACAGATGATGCCATTGCCGCAGATGCTTGGCTGCAGAACATTGAGACAATACTGACAGCAGCAAGAGTTCCAGCTGAGGAACAAGTTGATCAGGTCCGATTGTAACTCCATGACCTTGCCAGAGATTGGTGGGCAGCAGAAGAGGTTGGTTTAAGACAACCTGTTTCATGGGACAACTTCAGAACCCGTTTCAGGGTCAAGTATTTCGGAGTAGTAGCGTAGTATGAGCTACAACAGAGGTTTATCAATCTCAACCAGTCTGAGAGGACGGTGGATGGCTATGCAGCAGAGTTCTGCAGGCTTAGAAGGTTTGCCCCAACAATGGTAGCAACAAAACCAGAGCGGGCGATGATGTTTCAATATGGGCTTCATCAGAAAATTCAGCAACTGGTAGAGGGCCATAACTACCAGACATTCGATGGAGTATTAATCGCATCCAGGCGACATGAGCTAACAATACAGAGGTTAGCTTCGAGGATAAGAGGCCAGAAGAGGTCTCATGCACAGAGCGGAGGAGGAGGACCAGCACAACGGACGTCAGCACCGTCTTCTGCCGTTCGTATTTATGACACAACACTGAGGAGGCCAGTGGCATCGACAACAACAGCACCAACTCGGCCATATCAGCTGAGGCAACAACAATAATGATTGGGTTCCCCAGTCGGATGTACGTATTATGGCAAGGGAGGCCACACCAAAGATGTGTGTAGGGCAGCACAAGTATTGTGCCTACGATGTGGTAGTCCGGACCATCGGATCGCCAATTATTCGATGATGTAGAGGATTGAAGGGCCAGTACAGCGATTAGCTTTATCAGTACTAGTGGTAGCTCAGTACAGGGGACCAGACTAGCAGTCAGGCCTTTGGCTCAGCGTCCATTGTTGACGCAAACTCAGATGTACAACCAGTAGAGGAATCAGCAGTATGGGCAGCAGAGGCCACAACTGCGTATCCAAGGGAGGCAGCAACAAGGAGCACAACAAGGCCAAGGGCAAGCTTTTACCCTTTCTCTGGAGGAGGCTTTGGCATCAGGTGACGTGGTGATAGGTAACATTCTCGTTACATATTTTTCTGCCATAGTATTATTTGATTCGGGAGCATCACATTCATTTATATGTGCACAATTTGTGACACGTATTGGATTGGAGTTCAAGGCATTGCCAGAGAGGCTGAATATACTCACTGGTAATGGTCTTGTAGGAGTTGATAGAGTATGTCTAGCATGTCCAATCATAGTGTGTACCTGTAAGGTTGATCGAGTTCTCTATGGGTAATTTTGACGTTATTCTAGCATGGACTGGTTAAGAGATGGTCATGCGACGATATATTGCCGTATGGGTAGAGTGTTGTTTAACATCCCGGGCAAGAAAGAGTTTATCTTCAACAGAACAGTGAGGGACCAGCATGAAGATAGCATAGCAGCAGTAGCATGAATTTGAGATCAGCTTCCCAAAATAATTGAAGAATTTCTTGAAGTATTTCCGAAAGAGCTTCCAAGATTACCCCCTGTAAGAGAAGTAGAGTTCTGCATAAAATTGAGGCTAGGAGCAGAACCAATTTCCAACAAGGTCTATCAGATGTCACCGAGGGAACTCAACCAGCTATATCAACATGTGAAAGAACTGAAGGCAAAGAAGTTTATTCGGGCTAGTGGATCACCATGGGAAGCACTAGCGCTTAGTAAAGAAGAAAGATGGGTCGACACGGTTGCGTATCGACTACAAGCAGTTGAATACAGTAATAGTGAAGAACAAGTATCCATTGCCTAGGATTGATGACTTATTTGACCAATTAAGTGAAGCAAAAATATTTTCTGAGATAGACCTTCGATCAGGATATTATCAAGTAAGGGTCCGGGAGCAAGATATACCGAAGACAATATTTTGATCTCGATATGGGCATTACAAATTTTTAGTTATGCCATTCGGATTGACTAATACACCAGCAATATTCATGGATTTGATGAATCGTATCTTCATGCCATACCTAGATTAATTTGTAGTGGTATTCATAGACGACATTCTTGTCAACTCCAACAGTGAAGAAGAGCATGAAGAATATCTTCAGAGAGTGTTACAAATTCTAAGGGAGCATCAGTTGTATGCCAAGCTCAGTAAGTATGAATTATGGTTAGGTCATGTGTCATTCTTGGGGCACATTATCTCAGGAGAAGGAGTATCAGTGGACCCCAAGAAGGTCGAAGCAGTAAAGAATTGGCCAGTTTCGAAGACAGTAGTAGATGTGCAAAAAATTTTGGGATTAGCGGAATATTACCGGAGGTTCGTGGCTGACTTTGCACGAATTTTAGCACCAATGACTCGTCTAACCCGCAAGGAGGTGAAGTTTGTTTAGACGGCAGAGTGCTAAGCAGTATTTGAGAAGTTGAAAGAGAAACTGATATCAGCACTGATCCTTACACTTTCAGTATGATCAGGATGGTTCACAGTTTATTGTAATGTATCAGGGAAATGACTCGAATATGTGTTGATGCAGCACGAAAAACTGATAGTTTATACGTCTCGGCAGCTTCGAGATCATGAAAAAAATTATTCAATACATGATTTGGAGTTAGCAACCGTAGTATTTGCACTCAAGCTATGCAGGCACTACCTATATGGCAATCAGGTGGAGATATTCACAGATCATAAGAGTTTAAAGTACATATTCACCCAGATGGACCTGAACATGAGGCAGAGGAGGTGGCTAGAATTGTTTGGTGATTATGATGTAGCACTTCAATATCATCCAAACAAGACAAATGTGGTGGCAGATGCTTTAAGTAAGAGAGGCAGCGCATTCGCCTTGACAATTCAGAAGCACATATTAGAAGATCTTCGAGAGATGGGCATCGAGGTAGTGTTATCTCAAGGTGCGAGAGTACTAGCCAGTCTCCAGATACAGTCAACCTTGGTAGGGAGGATCAAGGCGGCTCAAGCAGAAGATTCTCAAATTCATAAGCTTAGGACAGAATGTGAGTCAAGCCTTATGAAGGAATTAAGGATTCACGAAGACGAAACACTTAGATTTGGAAACCGTCTTTATGTGCCAAGTAGAGATATCAGACATAAAGTAATGACCGATGCACACAGTTATTAATATTCTATTCATCCAGGAGGCATGAAGATGTACCTTGATATCAAGTAATATTTCTGGTGGAATAAAATAAAAAGAGAGATAGCTCGGTTCATTTTACGATGTCTCATATGTCAGCAGGTGAAGGCAGAGCAGTAGAGACCAACATGATTATTTTAACCCCTGCCTATTCCAGAGTGGAAGTGGGAACACATTACGATAAATTTTGTGACCGGCTTACCTAGATCCCATACTGGACGTGATGCATTTTTGGTAATAGTAGATCGACTCACGAAGGTGGCACATTTTCTTCCCTTCCGAGTAGGGCAGTCCACAGAGAAGTTAGAAGAGATGTATATGCGGCATATAGTGAGGCAGCACGGAGTTCCAACAAGTATAGTGTCAGACCGTGATCCCTGTTTTACGTCTCATTTTTGGAGAAGCTTACATGAGCGCTTGGGTACTAAGTTCAGATTCAATACCGCGTACCATCCTCAGACAGACGACCAGTCAGAGAGGACAATACAAACATTGGAAGATATGCCGCGGGCTTGTACTTTAGACCTTGGTGGGTCTTGGGAAAATCACCTTCACTTAGTGGAATTCTCGTACAACAACAGTTATCAGTCCAGCATACAAATAGCTCTATTCGAGGCATTA
The DNA here is from genome assembly GCA_036927795.1 of Iris macrosiphon. Classification (NCBI taxonomy): domain Eukaryota; kingdom Viridiplantae; phylum Streptophyta; class Magnoliopsida; order Asparagales; family Iridaceae; genus Iris; species Iris macrosiphon. The sequence goes on from JAYESA010000169.1 coordinate 346,743, forward strand.
TACGAAAGAAAGTGCATGTCACCTTTAGCATGTGATAACATTGGTGAACGGAAGATGTTGGGGCCTGAGATGATCACACAGACCATTGAAGTGGTTAAGCAGATTAGAGAGCGGCTTCGAGTTGCACAAGATTGTCATCGTCATTGGGCAGATCAACATCATAGGCCGTTAGAGTTTTATATCGACGATCATGTATTTTTGCGAATTTTGCCTACCTGTGGAGTCATTAGGTTCGGGGTTCATGGAAAGCCTAGTCCGCGGTGCGTTGGACCGTTCGATATTCTCGAGAGGGTAGGGGATGTTGCTTATCATCTTGCCCTTCCGCCTTCGCTACGTGAGGTGCACGATGTCTTTCATGTGTCTCAGTTGCGTAGGTATGTCCGGAATCCAATTCATGTCCTCGATCACTCTGAGTTAGTCGTTGGTACTGACTTAACTTACGAGGAATGGCCCGTGTCTATTTTGGATCAGAGAGAGAAAGTACTCAAGAACCAGACTATCCGTCTTGTTTGTGCTGCTTGGGGGCATCACTCTTTGGGAGAGTCGACGTGGGAGCACGAGGACGATATTCGATCTCGGTACCCGCACCTATTCGACTCATAAGGTATATTTTCTTTGTATGCCTTCGCTTCTTTCATTCCGTGATCGACAAACACTCATAAGGGATGAAGTTGCTTCGCTTCATTATAGGTGTTATTGTTATACTTGTCACGCCCCGGTCCCGCCCGGGCCGCCGCTCCGCCCTGCCCCGCCCCGTGCGGCCGGGAATTAACGAACCGGACACGTATCACCGTGCCTCGGCGCGCCGGACGCGAATCACCGCGTCCGTCCCGCGGGTGCGAGGGAGGAAGGGAGCCAAGCGAATGGCCCGTTCGAGCTTTCGGGGGACGTGATGCCGCACGGGCCTGGGGTTGCGCCCGTGCAAGGCCAATCGTTTAAGTTGATAGTTGGCTATCATCGCATCAATCGAGTAAGCAGCGGAAAGGGACTTGTTACAATGCAATGCATTAGCCAACTGAGTATTCGGGACAATCGAGGCAACTTGTGTTTCCTTTAGCAAAGGCACACGTTCGTTCCATACATTATGCCCCCTTATACGATAGCATTCTCGGGGCAACAATCGAAACCAGGATTCCGGGTCTTCGGGACTGTGGCACGCCTATCGCTTCCTCGGACGATCCAGTACCTGCGAACAAGTAAACTGTTGGTGGGTCAGCACTTTATACAAGTACTGGTGAGATAAATCAACTGAACAGAAACAAGCATTCACTCAAACAGGCACTAAGTAATCATGTTATAAAACATTACATTACTAGTGATCTTTCTAGTTTTACCTAGGTTCGTTTTATGCAGTTCTAGCAGAGTCGATTTACTTGTTTAGAAACATGTTTGGAAACAGAGTTTCATATTGAATATGCAAGCAAGCAAACCGTTCATGTTTCAGGGTGTGCACAGCGTGTCTCGTGCGACTCCAGGGTCAGATGCAAAGCTAGACACACGATGCACATTCTTAGGGGCAGTCACTATCCAAGCCAACACAATGACTTAGCTATATGCAGGGCGGTCCCCGAGTAACTCAGGATCGGTAGCGGTTAGTCCAGCATACCAATGACTCATTTATCTGATGCTAGAGGCAGCTGTGACTCATGGTTGCTTTGCACTATCATGGTAGCAGCCGGGACACATGCAGTTCAGCTCTCCACCAATAGCCATTGTCCGACCGCGTGCGAATGCATGGAACACTATCAAATAAACTCTAGTATGCAGACGAGACGAACCATCATAATACACTCATTATTGCGGGGCAATCCGACTTATCACTTGAACACGTTCAGGCACAGTATGGTTCTCTCGAAGCATAGACGATAGTGAACATGTTCATGCACTCTAAGCAGGCGATTCAGGATTCTCGTTAAGCAGGCATTGTTTCAAAGACAAGCTAGGTGAGTTCGTTCATTAACATGCAAGGCAGGTTCTATCATTCTCTTAAGAAAACATTGCAAGCAAAAACTCAGGTTATTATTAAGGCGTGCAAGAATCAGAGAACGAAGTTCTGCCCACTCACCTTGATATATAACGCCGGCGCGGAGAGGGGCGTTACATACTTACCAACCAACAAAAAGTTTCGTCCTCGAAACTTCAAGGATAAACTTCTCGATATTCCGAGTAGCGATAGTGCCGTCCCTCGCCGTACTCAATCGAAACAATCAAGCAATTCAAGTTCAGAAAACATTTTGCACTTTGAGAATTCTATGGACTTATTGTATGGAACGCTCTTTGCAAAACCATATCGATAATATCTCAGAGTCATAGCAACGGTTTGGGCCAGAGAATCGATTCCGCTCTGATACCATTCTGTCACGCCCCGGTCCCGCCCGGGCCGCCGCTCCGCCCTGCCCTGCCCCATGCGGCCGGGAATTAACGAACCGGACACGTATCACCGTGCCTTGGCGCGCCGGACGCGAATCACCGCGCCCGTCCTACGGGTGCGAGGGAGAAAGGGAGCCAAGCGAATGGCCCGTTCGAGCTTTCGGGGGACGTGATGCCGCACGGGCCTGGGGTTGCGCCCATGCAAGGCCAATCGTTTAAGTTGATAGTTGGCTATCATTGCATCAATCGAGTAAGCAGCGGAAAGGGACTTGTTACAATGCAATGCATTAGCCAACTGAGTGTTCGGGACAATCGAGGCAACTTGGGTTTCCTTTAGCAAAGGCACACGTTCGTTCCATACATTATGCCCCCTTATACGATAGCATTCTCGGGGCAACAATCGAAACCAGGATTCTGGGTCTTCGGGACTGTGGCACGCCTATCGCTTCCTCGGACGATCCAGTACCTGCGAACAAGTAAACTGTTGGTGGGTCAGCACTTTATACAAGTACTGGTGAGATAAATCAACTGAACAGAAACAAGCATTCACTCAAACAGGCACTAAGTAATCATGTTATAAAACATTACATTACTAGTGATCTTTCTAGTTTTACCTAGGTTCGTTTCATGCAGTTCTAGCAGAGTCGATTTATTTGTTTAGAAACATGTTTGGAAACAGAGTTTCATATTGAATATACAAGCAAGCAAACCGTTCATGTTTCAGGGTGTGCGCAGCGTGTCTCATGCGACTCCAGGGTCAGATGCAAAGCTAGATACACGATGCACATTCTTAGGGGCAATCACTATCCAAGCCAACACAATGACTTAGCTATATGCAGGGCGGTCCCCGAGTAACTCAGGATCGGTAGCGGTTAGTCCAGCATACCAATGACTCATTTATCTGATGCTAGAGGCAGTTGTGACTCATGGTTGCTTTGCACTATCATGGTAGCAGCCGGGACACATGCAGTTCAGCTCTCCACCAATAGCCATTGTCCGACCGCGTGCGAATGCATGGAACACTATCAAATAAACTCTAGTATGCAAACGAGATGAACCATCAGAATACACTCATTGTTGCGGGGCAATCCGACTTATCACTTGAAAACGTTCAGGCACAGTATGGTTCTCTCGAAGCATAGACGATAGTGAACATGTTCATGCACTCTAAGCAGGCGATTCAGGATTCTCGTTAAGCAGGCATTGTTTCAAAGACAAGCTAGGTGAGTTCGTTCATTAACATGCAAGGCAGGTTCTATCATTCTCTTAAGAAAATATTGCAAGCAAAAACTCAGGTTATTATTAAGGCGTGCAAGAATCAGAGAATGAAGTTCTGCCCACTCACCTTGATATATAACGCCGGTGCGGAGAGGGGCGTTACATACTTACCAACCAACAAAAAGTTTCATCCTCGAAACTTCAAGGATAAACTTATCGATATCCCGAGTAGCGATAGTGCCGTCCCTCGCCGTACTCAATCGAAACAATCAAGCAATTCAAGTTCAGGAAACATTTTGCACTTTGAGAATATCTATGGACTTATTGTATGGAACGCTCTTTGCAAAACCATATCGATAATATCTCAGAGTCATAGCAACGGTTTGGGCCAGAGAATCGATTCCGCTCTGATACCATTCTGTCACGCCCCGGTCCCGCCCGGGCCGTCGCTCCGCCCTGCCCTACCCCGTGCGGTCGGGAATTAACGAACCGGACACGTATCACCGTGCCTCGGCGCGCCGGACGCGAATCACCGCGCCCGTCCTGCGGGTGCGAGGGAGGAAGGGAGCCAAACGAATGGCCCGTTCGAGCTTTCGGGGGACGTGATGCCGCACGGGCCTGGGGTTGCACCCATGCAAGGCCAATCGTTTAAGTTGATAGTTGGCTATCATCGCATCAATCGAGTAAGCAGCGGAAAGGGACTTGTTGCAATGCAATGCATTAGCCAACTGAGTGTTCGGGACAATCGAGGCAACTTGGGTTTCCTTTAGCAAAGGCACACGTTCGTTCCATACATTATGCTCCCTTATACGATAGCATTCTCGGGGCAACAATCGAAACCAGGATTCCGGGTCTTCGGGACTGTGGCACGCCTATCGCTTCCTCAGACGATCCAGTACCTGCGAACAAGTAAACTGTTGGTGGGTCAGCACTTTATACAAGTACTGGTGAGATAAATCAACTGAACAGAAATAAGCATTCACTCAAACAGGCACTAAGTAATCATGTTATAAAACATTACATTACTAGTGATCTTTCTAGTTTTACCTAGGTTCGTTTCATGCAGTTCTAGCAGAGTCGATTTACTTATTTAGAAACATGTTTGGAAACAGAGTTTCATATTGAATATGCAAGCAAGCAAACCGTTCATGTTTCAGGGTGTGCACAGCGTGTCTCGTGCGACTCCAGGGTCAGATGCAAAGCTAGACACACGATGCACATTCTTAGGGGCAGTCACTATCCAAGCCAACACAATGACTTAGCTATATGCAGGGCGGTCCCCGAGTAACTCAGGATCGGTAGCGGTTAGTCCAGCATACCAATGACTCATTTATCTGATGCTAGAGGCAGCTGTGACTCATGGTTGCTTTGCACTATCATGGTAGCAGCCGGGACACATGCAGTTCAGCTCTCCACCAATAGCCATTATCCGACCGCGTGCGAATGCATGGAACACTATCAAATAAACTCTAGTATGCAGACGAGACGAACCATCAGAATACACTCATTATTGCGGGGCAATCCGACTTATCACTTGAACACGTTCAGGCACAGTATGGTTCTCTCGAAGCAAAGACGATAGTGAACATGTTCATGCACTCTAAGCAGGCGATTCAGGATTCTCGTTAAGCAGGCATTGTTTCAAAGACAAGCTAGGTGAGTTCGTTCATTAACATGCAAGGCAGGTTCTATCATTCTCTTAAGAAAACATTGCAAGCAAAAACTCAGGTTATTATTAAGGCGTGCAAGAATCAGAGAACGAAGTTCTGCCCACTCACCTTGATATATAACGCCGGCGCGGAGCGGGGCGTTACAATACTTGCTTATTTGTATGTATAGATTGCTTGTAGATAGTATCACGCCCCGGTCCCAAAATATATAGGACTAGGAACACGTAAGCATGCCAGCCGTATGTATATGGCAACTCCAATATATGGATACCATAATACACACGTGTGCTGTAATATGAATATAAACTCATATGTGGTATATATAATGTCATAAGTCACAGATATGCTAATCTCATCCACATAACAAGTCATAGAAAAGAAATACTATCTAGAATAAGGAGTCTGAAATATCCAAAATAATAGTCGGGTGGAGACAAATCCACTACCAAAGACTATATCCAAAACTAAAATGAGAGAGGAGTATAAAATCTCTAATATAAAATAATATGAAGACAGAAGTGTATCAGCTAAAAAGAATCCATCGCTAGATGTAATCAAAGTTGCTCAGAAGGTAAGACCTCCTCGGCAGAAAGGAATGCGTCAGGTCCAGGCCCGTACTCCTGCGGATACTCCTGGTCGTCTATATCTGGCAAGGGACCAGGTCCTCAGAGGGACATAACAAGATACATAGAAGCAAGCCAATTTGAATACAGTGAACATGCATAATGTTTCAAAATAAATAAGTGTCACGCCCCAGTCCCAAAATACGTAGGACTAGGAATACGTAACGCGCCCAGCCGTATGTATATGAACTCCAATATATGGAAATCATATACACACATACGCTGTATATGAATATGCAATCCACCAGTGGTAATATACTGTCACAATAAGTCACCCACAATCTATATCTCATCCACAGCACAAATAACAAGTAGAAAAATAAAGAGCTGGAATATAACTAGATATCAAGATGAGTATCAAGTTTGATAGTCAGGTGGAAACAAATCCACTACAAAATGACTATGCTGAAGTAGCAACAAAATCTCTAGACAGTAGAAATAAATCATAGCTACTCTGAGGGTAAGACCTCCTCAGTCTGGTAAGTAGAGTCGGGTCCAGGTCCGTACTCCTGTGGATACTCCTGCTCGTCCATATCTGGAAAGGGACCAGGTCCTCAGAGGGACGTAACAAGATACATAATATCATGCCAATAAGTACTGAAAATAAACATCCACTGGGTCGCCTAACCGTCTAAGTGAAATGCAACTTGAGGACAACTTTGAGAGTAGGGAAAGTGTAGGCTAGACATATGCTGACATAATTCACCAATCGTGACAACTGGCTAGTATATGCCACATATGCCCCCAGTACAAGGACGCATGTATATAATAACGTCCTAATGCTCTGAAGAACAGGGAATCTGTATAGTATATGACAACCATATCACCCCGAAGAGTGTGGCATCCGTAGTAAATATAACAACCATATCACCCCGTCAAGTGTGGCATCCGTAGTAAAGAAAGTGGGGTGTCCCATACGCCTACTAGTAGTCCTCCCCGCCCAATGCTCTAAGCATGTCACATCCATGACATGATTTGGTTCATAACCTATCTTTAGTACAATAGCCCAATTATACAACCAAACAAGGACAAGGATTGGACCACCGTACTACAATAGGCTATGTCCCTGAACCACTAATAACTGCAGAGTCTTCTAGCATACAAAGTTTCTATCAGCAGTTATCCCTAACGCACGGCTCATACGTACAGGAGGCCAATCCGGTACGTAGTCCGGAATCTATATGAGACTCACAACTCGTGTAACAACTGTGTCACGGCCAATGAACCTACTGATGCTACATGATACTGGGGTGGTCTCATAAAGTAGGTCTCAAATCTACATAAATAAACATCTATATAAGCAGAATTAAATATGCATGTATCAGCTGGAATGTAAATAATAGTATAATGGCAAGGTATACTAGCCGAGCAAAAGTCCTGTATAGTGCACGTCCAACAGTGTTAAGTTGTAGTAAGAAGAAGTGGTTTAGGGTTTGAGAGTGTGGTGATATATATAGGGTCAAGAGGCGGTGGGGGTCCCTTAATAGTTAAGAAACTACTTCTGTTGTTGTTTCTCTTTCATTGGTTTAGGTTTCGACTGAGGGTTATTTAGTAATAACAGGTAAAGAGGCGGTGGGTTACTGCTGATATTTTCCCCACACGTGCGGAGGAAAAAATAAGCGGTGAAGTTCTTATTTTACGTGCGGAGTAGTGGAGGTTTGCTTTACGCGCGGAGCTGAATTTAGGCGGTGGTGAAGTTTTATGCCTGGGTTTGATTTACGCGTAGAGAGAGGAATTTGGCGGGTGGTGGAGTTTACGCTTGATGAAATAAGAAGCGGTGGAAAGAGTTTACGCGCGGAATTGCTTTACGCGCGGAGAAAGAAATAGCAAGTTGGTTTGCTACTGCTACTGTTTGATATTACGCGCGGTTGAGAGGAAAGTATACGCGGGGTGATTAACGGGTTTGGGCTAAGGGTTGTGGGTTTTGATATCCAATAACCAATAGGAATTGTTATATATACACATATCTATTCAGAGGAAATTCTATGAATTATTTTGGTGTATACGGTTGAGCTAGTATCTGTCCAAAGAGTCTCCTACATGAAATAAATTATGACAAATTATAATGGTCCCATAAATCTTCTAAATGTACAAACACCTCGAATAAAATTAAATAAAATCTATTCCCTTTATTTAACTCATAACTACTATAAATAAAATAATTAATAATAGCGAAATACGGTTTTCAGGATTAGGGTTCTTACATTCTACCCAACTTATAAAAATTTCGTCCTCGAAATTAAAATAGGGTAGGGTCTCTCTATCTAATCTCTTTTGATCAAAATCTAAAAGAATTCACCTCAAGTTTAATAATACAATTTCTATCCAACTTAGAATTTACGCATCTATCATATAAGGCTATACATCTAAGAAAACTATTTCTCGAATTTATTCAATCCTCAAAGATTACACAAAATACATCACCTATGATATACCTTTAATTATAGGAAGTAATCATTAAATAATATGATTGACCTATGGGGTATCTCTAGTACTATCTGTATATCATACTTATACCAAGCATGAGGTTTCGTCTTTCCGAAGTAAGAAAGGGTGGAAAACAATAATAACGAGTTCAAGGGGGAGGTAATAATTTAGAAGTATAGGGATCAAGGCGTTTAATGAATTCAAAAGGAATTGTCAAGGCAGTTGTGGATTGAAATCTATTTTGGTAATTCTTATTCACATGCTCGTATCGGTACAGTTATGTAACTGATACGATATGCTCAGACATATCTAGAGGGCAAGTATATTCGTCTACTAATCACTACATATCTCAATCCACGTAAAGTAGTCATACCAAGGGCGAACCAAGCGCACTAAGGTTAGCTAGACCTTAATACATTGATTCTGAAATGTATTAATGTATACATCCACTAATACATATATCATAAACAAGCTTGATAAAAGACTAAGCTTTGCAAAACTAGGCTATAGAATAGCAGCATAAGTCAAGGTAGTATATAAAATATAAATACGCTAGATCATGATGAAAGAAGGTACATAATAATTCAAGTTACAAAGAGATAAGACTCTACAGTCTCTACAGTTGTCATACAAATCCCTTGTCTAAGTTGCTAGTTGACCCAAGAGGGTACGGGCCTCAAATTTCTACGATCTGAATAAATACTATCTTCTTATACTAGCGTATAGTTTAAATGTCATTCAACTATACTTTACTAAGGAGTCAAGAGGACTATGTGATACTAGGTTATGAGGCATACTACCCAACTTATAAAATCTCGTCCCTGAAATTAAAACTAAGTCACGGTAGAAAGTCAAGGATGGTATAAGATATAAATTAACAAAGTAAATTTATACCTTGGTCAACGAATAGGTTTGAAAAACGTTGGCGCATGCCATCCTCATATTGCCAAGTTGATTCTCCTAGTCTATTTATCTGCTGAGCTGGCTTCGGTGCTGGAAGTGCTAACTCCTGTACTGACGGTGAAAGCGTTGATGCTTGTTGCATAGGACAGTCTCTTACCAAATGCTGTCCGGAACCACACCTTAAACATTGTCCTAGGCGAAGTCGACAGTCCCTCCTAATATGTCCGCGTCTCCTACAATGATGGCAGCGGGGCTTTTCTGGGATCTGGTACGGTCTGGCTCTGTGTTGATACTGTTGTTGTTCCAAAGGACGTCTAATAGGTCCTCCTTGCTGTGTCCTTATTAGTCCTGGATGTGTCCTTTTACCTGTCATCCATATGTCTACAAATAGCTGCGATGCCTCTAATACTTTCTGGGTGTGAGGAATCCAGTTGGTAGTTTCCTCTGGGCTCTCAATGCCTTGGTACGGCTTTGGACCCATCTGGATAAAGTTTGTTACTGAACTAGCCCTAGCTCGGGGTACTAGAGCTAGTGTTTGAGTTGATACAATAATCTTTGCAGCCATCCTTTCAATTGCTGCCAGAATTTCTTGCCTTTGCTCGGCTGCATGCTGCCTCTGTTCTTGCATCATCATCTGGAAGAATTGGAACAGTTGTGCCTGACCATCTTTTGATGATGTTGATGATACTGGAAGGTTCCCATTAGGTGGAACGGGAAGATCAGATGAAACTGGACTGTGAATCTGTCCATCTGATTCCGAAAGTCTGGGAATTGTTGAGGTCTCTCCTTGAGTCTGACCATTGACTCCAGGAGTTGTGTCACTCTCTGTGACAGTACATTCCTTCTGCATATCCATCTCTCTGCAGGTGATATACAACGATTTAGAAGAAGTACAGGAATCAAACAGGATGCAAGCATTAGGTATAATGTGGAAGCATGAAATACGCTAGGGAATTTGTCCGCGTAATTTTTCAGTCAAAAATCTCCAACATACATGAAGTCCTTTCCCTGCGTAAACAGGGCTTCTAGATAGTTGGGGTAAAACAGAGGTTCAAAGTGGTCAGCGTAAAGCAGAGGAACATAAAGTAACGATTCAGAACTATTCGCGTAAAATAGAGATTCAAGACTGTCGGCGTAAAACACGGTTCAAGGAAGTTTGGCGTAAAGTCTGCTGGTAAAAAGTTGGCGTAGAATCTACGTGGTGTAGAATCTACACGTAAAATATATGTTGCGTATAGCATATGTTGCGTAAAGTCTGCGCGTAAAAGTTGATGCATAAAATATGTGCATAAAAATCTAACATACGTTGTGGCGTAAGGTTTGTACGAGGAACTCATCATGAGTTGGTCAATCAAATCGGTGAACCTGACATCTGATAAAAATACTACACGATAATCGAGAGAACGGCTGTGATAATGATTTTACACAGAGACCCAGGTTATCGTTTAGTGGTATTTCTAATACAAGTTATTTTTTTTTACGCCTGGAGTCTCTGAGTACGCTGCCTACATAAATGGGTTTTACGCTCAAAATAAAACAAAATCATATGCCACGTCAATAGTTGTTTCTTACACAGGGCTCGAGGCATATCTCTGCATTTAATGCACAAGATTTGGTCATGACGGGGAAGCTAAGGCTGTGCCAAATACGCTCACATCACTATCCTTACATTTTACGCCTAATCAGGCTATTCTACGCTGGTTATCTATATTTCAGGAATCATCAAGGGGCAGTTACCAACATGGCTTGCATGACGTGTCATACGTAGATTTAGAAGTCTAAGGGAACGTAGTTAGCAATTGTCATAACCACAACGTAAAGTAAGCAATCTTCTGCATAGTTTGGCCTTTTATGCCAACAAATTGGTTACTCTTCATAAATAGAGGTCCCTGGTCTCAGCGTAAAGGGTTCCTGGCGTAAAACTTAAGGAAGAATGAGGTTTTAGTCAAGTGTGGATGAGATCCTTATACTCTATTCCTATACGTAGGCTTGTTCGGTACAGTTACGTAACCAAGACAATATATTCTCGATAATATATTCTCGTATAGTTGCGTAATGGAAAGGGACCAGGTCCTCAGAGGGACGTAACAAGATACATAATATCATGCCAATAAGTACTGAAAATAAACATCCACTGGGTCGCCTAACCGTCTAAGTGAAATACAACTTGAGGACAACTTTGAGCGTAAGGAAAGTGTAGGCTAGACATATGCTGACGTAATTCACCAATCGTGACAACTGGCTAGTATATGCCACATATGCCCCCAGTACAAGGGCGCATGTATATAATAACGTCCTACTGCTCTGAAGAATAGGGAATCTGTATAGTATATAACAACCATATCACCCCAAAGAGTGTGGCATCCATAGTAAATATAACAACCATATCACCCCGTCGAGTGTGGCATCCGTAGTAAAGAAAGTGGGGTGTCCCATACGCCTACTAGTAGTCCTCCCCGCCCAATGCTCTAAGCATGTCACATCCATAACATGATTTGGTTCATAACCTATCTTTAGTACAATAGCCCAATCCTACAACCAAACAAGGACAAGGATTGGACCACCGTACTACAATAGGCTATGTCCCTGAACCACTAATAACTGCAGAGTCTTCTAGCATACAAAGTTTCTATCAGCAGTTATCCCTAACGCACGACTCATACGTACAGGAGGCCAACCCGGTACATAGTCCGAAATCTATATGAGACTCACAACTCGTGTAACAACTGTGTCACGGCCAATGATCCTACTGATGCTACATGATACTGGGGTGGTCTCATAAAGTAGATCTCAAATCTACATAAATAAACATCTATATAAGCAGAATTAAACATGTATGTATCAGCTGAAATATAAATAACAGTATAATGGCAAGGTATACTTGCCAAGCAAAAGTCCTGTATAGTGCACGTCCAACAGTGTTAAGTTGTAGTAAGAAGAAGTGGTTTAGGGTTTGAGAGCGTGGTGATATATATAGGGTCAAGAGGCGTTGGGGGTCCCTTAATAGTTAAGAAACTACTTCTGGTGTTGTTTCTCTTTCATTGGTTTAGGTTTCGGCTGAGGGTTATTTAGTAATAACAGGTAAAGAGGCGGTGGGTTACTGCTGATATTTTCCCCACACGTGCAGAGGAGAAAATAAGCGGTAAAGTTCTTGTTTTACGCGCGAAGTAGTGGAGGTTTGCTTTATGCGCGGAGCAGAATTTGGGCGGTGGTGAAGTTTTACGCTTGGGTTTGATTTACGCGTAGAGAGAGGAATTTGGCGGGTGGTGGAGTTTACGCTTGATGAAATAAGAAGCGGTGGAAAGAGTTTATGCGCAGAATTGCTTTACGCGCGGAGAAGAAAATAGCAAGTTGGTTTGCTACTGCTACTGTTTGATATTACGCGCGGTTGAGAGGAAAGTATACGCGGGGTGATTAACGGGTTTGGGCTAAGGGTTGTGGGTTTTGATATCCAATAACCAATAGGAATTATTATATATACACATATCTATTCAGAGGAAATTCTAAGAATTATTTTGGTGCATACGGTTGAGCTAGTATCTGTCCAAATAGTCTCCTACATGAAATAAATTAGGACAAATTATAATGGTCCCATAAATCTTCTAAATGTACAAACACCTCGAATAAAATTAAATAAAATCTATTCCCTTTATTTAACTCATAACTACTATAAATAAAATAATTAATAATAGAGGAATACGGTTTTCAGGATTAGGGTTCTTACAATAAGTACACTGTACAAGACAATCTATATGAATGCAAATGAGGACAACTTTTCGACGTATGGGCAAGGGTAGGCTACTCGATCTAAGCCTCACAACTCACACACCCGTCTAGAATATCATCAGCCGACATACCTCGGGATTTGTCCGCGGATACGGGCTGATTCCGGCGCGCACATGCGTCCGAATCAGTTTTCACGAACTCTCACATGTCCGGTTACGCTAATCGTACCATTTGGTACACTTGGTACACAGCGGGCGGTCCCGTTTGGCGGGGCGCACTCCATTTCACAACTTTTGGAAATCCAAAAAAGTGTGTTCGCGGGGTTTTTCAATGAATTAAATTCTACCTACAGCAGTTAATAATCTATGGTTGTTTAACAGAAATTAAACTAGGTCAAGTGGTCTATGCATACCAAAAAGAATCATCGAATTCGGATCTCTGTGGTGGGAGATACGAACTCGAAAACATGGGTGATCATCGCAGTTTTCTGCGATCCAAGAATTTGGTCTATTTTTGCCAACTTTGGCGCTATTTTCGCCTATGGTTACGCGTTGTTCGAGGTCTACTATCACACAGATATGAAAGAGGGTTAAGGGGTGAGCATACCGGTGAAGACGGAGTGGCGTTTGGTTGAGCGAGGCGATGGAAAACAATTCTGGAACACAGGTACCTCGCTGCGGAAATCTGTAGTGCACGGGGTGCGCGGGATCGCGGTCGTCGGGGTCGGTTTGGACGGCCGGGCGTGGTTCTCCAGCTGCGGTGGCGATGCTCTCTGGGTCTAGATGGGAAGAGAAAGAGTTTAGGGTAATCTAGGGTTAGGGTTTAGTTAACATAATGATATATATATAGATATATAAGGGAGAGAAGGGGGTGGTCGGGTTGTATGGCTTAAGGGTGCTGTGGGATTACTAATGGGTGTTGGGTTTGTTATTAGCAAGAAAGGGGGCGGGTGGCTCACTATGGGCGGCTGTGAGCAATTACTAGCGGGTGGGGTTGGTTTGTTGGAGTGGGGTTGGTAGTATAGTAATGGTTAATAATTATTAATAGTTTTTCTTTTCTTTTCTTTTCTTTTATATTTCCTTTTATATATATATATATATATATATATATATATATATATATATATATATATACACACGTATATACTGATAGAAAAATCTAGGATTATATTAATGCACACCATTAAGCAAGCAACTGCTCAAGGGGTCTCCTACATGAAATAAATTCGGAAAAATTTCTAATTGCCCCATAAATTCCCTAAGTGCACGAACACCTAAAATAAAAATTAATAAAAATCTATTTCTCCTAATTAGCACATAATTACTATAATTAAATGAATAATTAATAAATAATAATAAATACGGTTTCTAGGAATAGGGGTTTTACAGATAGTTATTGCTTGCTTTGACATTTCTAGCTAGCCTTGAGTTCGAATTTCGAGAAAAAAATATTTCTAAGGTGGGTAGAGATGTCACTCCCAATTCCCAATATACGTATTTGGAGGGTAATTATTTTTTTGCTAGCGTAGTTGTATGTTGTAGAGAGACTAGACCCATTCTTTGGTTCACTTGGTTCTTGGTTTATTTGTTTGGTTTAGTTTTATCACAAGTTGAACCCATGGTCCAAACCTCAAATCCTCCATATATAACCTAACTTCTCTCTCTCTCTCCTCTCATTTTTTTCTCTTTCTTAGATTTTTCTCTCCCCCTCCATAGGCAAGTACATCTTGCAAGAAATGGAGAAACCCTTTATATTTTTGTTTCATTATGTTCCTTATATGGTTCCCAAGCATTTAGAACTTGGTATTTTTAGATTTGGTGGATGGATTAGTGTAGATCTAAGTTTTAAGTTTTAGGATTTTCTTTGTGTTCTTGAGTGTTCTTGGGTTTTGATCTCTTAAAACTAAATATTTTCGAAAACTTGTTACACTATGTTGATGAACACCTGATTTGTAGCACTTTAGAACTTTACTTTGCTGGATTTGGGCATCATTTAAGGTTTCTATGGACAAATCTCATTTTCGAACTTTTGGCCATGGCCAAAAAACTGCTGATTGGTGGAGACGAAGTAGTACTATGCAGCCTGGACTTCTCATCTCGAGTCAGCATGCGACCAACCCTGTTGGACGCATGACTAAATTTGCACATGCGTCCTTGACCAAATACATGAACTTGAACGAATGAAATTTTACTAAGTCCAAAAAGATTTCATGCGGCCAAGTGTGTATGCGGCCAAGAGGAGTATGCGGCCTCATTGGCTATGTGGCCAGGAGCTATGCGTCCCTCTCATTCTGGACGCATAACTTCTGACTGACTTGGCACGAATTTTCATAATTTGTCTTTTCTTCTGACACACTTTTATCGCATGTCACATCCGTCACTTTTTTGACATGATTTGACTTGCATTTATTGTTTGTCACATCACACATTTTTGGAAGAGTGGACTTTGCTCTGTCTATTCGGCCTTAACCTTATGCGGCCTTGACCTTATGCGCCCTTGATCCTATGCGGCGACGACGTTATGCGGCACCTTGCTATGCTCCATTGCTCCTATGCGCCTATTATTTCTTGCACACTTTGTGTGGTGCCCCGTTCCCCCTATTCGGGGAGCGCGGCTAAGAAATACAAGACGGTATCGTTCGATCGGGATAGATTGAATCAAGAACTCATCCTCGTTATGGATTTGTCTCTTCGGAATCGATTCCCATATTCAGTGGACCGTGCCCCCGGGATCGACTTAGCGGCAGAGTCAGGAGGGACCTCTCCGCTGCATTCTTTTGTTGCCTAGTTTTCGCTGTCGCTTGTTGCTTTTGTGCCTTGAGTTGGTTTTTGGATTTGCTTGGGTTTTCTTGAATAGTTTCGATGGATTTCATTGCTTTCGTTCGTAGAACTGCACTTCAATTTCGATAATGGAAAGAGAGAAAGAAGTATTGATCAGTTGTTTGTGGCAATGCAGGTGATCCAGCAGTAGGCGCCGCTCGAACGGACTCCTAAAGCACTTCTTTCCTTCTTCCTTCCAACTACTAAAGTGAGTGGCTACCAACCCGATTAGCTATCCCTTATTGCTAGTCTTCATATCTAAATCTTGTATTCGTGCTTGCCCCGATCAAACGATACCAAGTAATAACTAAAAGACTTCAAGATAATAAGGAAATAGACTTGGGTAAAGTTATGCTTGTCAAATAAAACTTGTGAACGGTTACTTACTTACATGCTTGCTCGTTTGGAATGTTCATCATATGCATAAGTATAAGTTAGAATGTATATTTCTTCTTAAAATTGTGCTATGTATAGAACTCATCTTAAAATACAATAACTCAACAGGAAGACTATGCAAAAGTAGATCTTGCCCTGTTATTGCCCTGTGCCTGATATTGCCCTGAATTGCCTCAAATGCGAACTTAGTGTACTGCGTTGATCACGAACAACTTGTGCACAAGGTCTTAGTTCCTGCGGACGGTCGCTGGGGCACTGGCACCGATCCGATCCGGACGAAACTCACGATAGTCGCCTGCTTTGGATGGAGTGGCTTGTGGCGCCTCCTGTCCTCTGCGCCGCACGTCATTCCGTCCCGAGACTAGCCCGTCCATTATGGCAACGTGCCAGTGATCCCCTTGTATATTTAAACCTGTTGCAACTAACTTGTGTCTTCTTGGCAGGAAAGGCAGGGTAAGTAATGGCAGGTAGTTCAGACGGGCAAGTAAATGTCATCGAGCGGTGGCAGGTTATTTCAGTGATTATTTCCTATATCTATTGCTTGCTGTAAAATGAACTAAGGCAAGATAGAAACCCACAAAATATGCATGCTTCATTTAAACAACGTGTTGATTGGTATAGTTGGGTTAGCTTGCCTTCACCAGTACGTTTCGATGTACTGACCCTCGTTGAAACAGGTTCCCTGCACTAAGGAGAACCGAGCGAGGAGCAGGAGACAAACCCCCAATCCAGTCCAGCTGTAGGCACGCCTTGACCGTGCCAACCTTTTGAAGCATTTTGAAGATAGAAGCTAGCAGCCAAGCAATCATGCAGCTTCGTGGCAAAGAAGTCGTTCCGACCCAAGGTCTTATATTTTGAGTTATAGTAAAGGATGTAATGTACATGACTGCTATCTCATTTTGTGCCAACACTTTTGTAAGCCCATAGAGACAATCCTTATGACTCAGTTCAAGGAGTTTGTAATAGATGTTCATATTATCAATAAAAATAGAACTTTTCCATGCTTCAAATCTGTGTTTATTATCTGCGTACTCTGAATATGTGCTCGCTATGCAAAATAAAAATACTTAGCCTTGTGCGGTGCACAACCTAGGCCCGCACGGCGGTCACGCCCGGGGGACGACTATCGATTCCACGGAATCGGGGGGGCTACGTCCTGGCATCCACGGGCACGGAGTCGTTCCGCAATATCAGACGATGAGGGAAGTCTTAAACCATGCCCTTTCTCTCGAACCGCAGTATCCTCACGTTGTCGCTGGCGCTGTGCAAACCCCCACTCAAAAATGCCAAGTCAACGATAGAGGAAACAACGCTGCAAAGCGTCAAAATAACGACGGTCGTCAACGAGAAAATCAGGGACAGCGTTGCACCTTCTACAACAGAAGAGGGCACACCGAGAACGTCTGTCGCAAACGGCTCGGTACCTGCCTCAGATGCGGCGATCCTAGCACCAGATTAGCAGTTGTCCGCTCCTTCCACCTCAACAACCAATTCAGACTGCGGCAAACCAAGCCAACCGAGCTGCGCCTCAACAAGGGCGTAATCAAGCTCAAGGCCGGGTCTATACCATGACACGGGAAGAAGCTCTAGCTTTGGATACCGTCGTGTCAGGTACTTTGCTTTTTAATAATATACCTGCTCGTGTTCTATTTGATTCAGGTGCAACGCATAGTTTTATTTCCACAAATTTTGTCGTGGAGAACAATGTAAAAATGACTCCGTTGCACCTAGATTTAAGTGTTAGCACCCCCTCCGGTATAAAAATACCTGTTCGTTCAGTATGCCAAGGTGGTTACATTTGTATTGGAGAAAAGAAGCTGTCACTTGATGTCTTAGTTCTAGACGTTCGGGACTACGATATCATTTTGGGAATGGACTGGCTCGGCGCGTGCGCGGCAACTATTGAATATGCAGAAAAGCGAGTCATTTTTCGTCTGCCCGGAGAAGCTGAATTCTGTTACACTAGTAGTCAAGCGACTAACGCGACCAGGGCCTGCATGGTAATTTCGGCAAAATCTGCTCGGTGAATGCTCTACACAGGCTGCGAGGGATTTTTAGCGTCGGTTCGGGACACACGGCAAGACTACGCAAACGTCGAGTCTACTTCCGTTGAGGCGGAGTTCCCCGATGTATTTCCGAGCGAACTACCCGGCATGCCGCCAGACCAAGAGATTGAATTCACTATCGACACATTTCCAAACACGCAGCCGATTTCCAAGCCTCCGTACAGAATGGCCCCTGCAGAACTGAAGGAATTGAAATGCCAGCTTCAGGAATTACTTGATTGTGGGTTCATCTGTCCGAGCGTGTCTCCTTGGGGTGCGCCCGTGCTCTTCGTGAAGAAGAAAGACGGAACTCTACGCCTCTGCATAGACTACAGGGAATTGAACAAGGTCACAATCAGAAACAAATATCCTCTGCCATGGATAGATGACTTGTTCGATCAGCTACAGGGGGCAACGGTGTTTTCAAAGGTCGATCTTCGCTCAGGTTACCACCAGCTGAAGATTAAGCCAGAAGACGTGCCAAAGACTGCTTTTCGAACCCGATACGGACATTACGAGTTTTCAGTGATACCGTTTGGACTGATGAATGCACCTGCTGCATTCATGGATTTGATGAACCGGGTATTTCGGCCTTTCATCGATAAATTCGTGGTGAATTTTATCGATGACATCTTGGTGTACTCGAAGACTAGGGATGAGCATGCAGGACACCTGCGGATGGTACTGCAGAACCTTCGAGACAACAAGTTGTATGCCAAACTGAGTAAATGTGAATTCTGGTTGGACAATATTTCTTTCTTGGGGCATATCATCTCTTCGGAAGGCATTTCAGTTGATCCGAAGAAGATCGAAGCCATTACGTAGTGGAAACGTCCGGAGTCAGCTAGCGATATCCGAAGTTTCCTAGGACTAGCAGGGTACTACCGCAAGTTTATACAAAATTTTGCTACAATTGCTTCGCCCTTGACTCAGCTTACATGAAAGGGTACGAAGTTTACTTGGACGGACGACTGTGAAGCTTCGTTTATGGAGTTAAAGCAGCGCCTCGTCTCTGCCCCAATTCTCACTCTGCCGAACGGACCAGATAATTTCAAAATTTTCAGTGATGCATCAGGTAAAGGACTGGGATGTGTCCTGATGCAACGGGATAAAGTAATAGCCTATGCATCGAGATAGTTAAAGCCTCACGAGAAGAACTATCCGACTCATGATTTGGAATTGGCTGCGGTAGTGTTTGCGTTGAAGCTGTAGCGCCACTACCTTTATGGCGTGCCGTATAAAATCTACACGGACCATAAGAGCTTGAAATACTTGTACACTCAGAAGGATTTGAATCTTCGGTAGCGGCGATGGCTTGAACTCCTTAGCGACTTCGATCTCATGATCAGATACACGCCTGAAAAGGGAAACGTGGTAGCTGACGCACTGAGTCGAGTGTTTGTAGGGAGTTTGACAATTGATGATAGGCTGCGCCGAGATCTTGAATCACTGGCATTACACTGAAAATAAGATATAAGAAGTGGGCGCAAGTAGCACAACTGCGCCTCGAACCCGACTTGTTACATAAAGTGAAGGCCGCTCAGAAGGATGACCCATTCCTGCAAAAGATTCATGCCCTTATCTCAGCAGGAAAGACGTCCGACTTTGCTGTAAGCACGGACGGGATGCTTCGAGTGAAGGAAAGACTATGCGTTTCGAACGACGCGGCCCTCAGAAAAGAGATCCTCACTGAGGCCCACTATGCTAGTTATACTTCTCATCCGGGTAGCACAAAGATGTATCGGGATCTTCGTACGACGTTTTGGTGGCACGGCTTGAAACGGGATGTGGCGCAGTTCGTGTCGCATTGCATGGCTTGTCAGAGAGTAAAGGCCGAACACTAGAAACCAGGCGGAGAGCTTCAGAACCTTGCTATTCCGGAGTGGAAATTGGATCATATAACGATGGATTTTATTGTTGGCTTGTCGAGGACGCAATGGAGACATGATGCAGTCTGGGTTATCGTCGATCGACTCACCAAGTTAGCTCACTTTCTGCCTATCAAATCTACTTGGGGTGCCGACCGCCTGGCTCAGATATATCTCAACGAAATCGTTCGGCTCCATGGCGTGCCCGTATCTATAGTCTCCGATAGAGATGGTCGATTTATATCGCGTTTCTGGGGAAGCCTGCAGTCAGCAATGGGGACAAAGTTGAAGTTCAGCTCCGCCTACCATCCACAGACCGATGGCCAAACAGAACGTGTCAACCAGATCCTCGAAGACATACTGCGACTCTGCACCTTGGATTTGAAGACTAGTTGGGACCTGCACCTACCGTTAGCCGAATTTACTTACAACAACAGTTTCCAATCAAGCATTCAATTGGCGCCGTATGAGGCGTTATACGGGCGGAAGTGTCGATCTCTGATCTGCTGGGACGTAGTTGGTGAACGGCAGATACTTGGCCCTGAGCTCATGGAGCAGACTGTCCAGAAAGTTCGATTGATTCGGGAAAGATTAAAGGTAGCTCAAAGCCGTCAGAAGAGCTATGCGGATATACACCGAAGACCGCTAGAGTTTCAAGTAGGCGACCGGGTATTCCTCAAGGTCTCGCCCATGCAAGGGGTCAGCAGGTTCGGAGCAAAGGGAAAGCTAAGTCCAAGATTTGTCGGTCCGTTCGAAATACTAAAGCGGGTTGCTTCAGTTGCTTATCAAATTGCACTACCACCATCCTTATCCGACGTACATGATATATTCCACGTTTCTCAACTTAGGAAATATGTGTACGATCCAAGCCACATGGTAGACCTTGAACAACTGAATCTCCAGGCCGACTTGACGTATGTAGAACAACCAGTGCAAATTTTGGATAGAAAAGAAAAGCTGCTTCGGACCCGTTCGGTTCCTCTAGTGCGCGTGCTTTGGCGGAATCACTCTGTCGAAGAGTCTACTTGGGAGCTTGAATCAGAGATGAGGGAAAGGTTTCCCTCATTATTTCCTAGTGGTAGGTTCTAT
This sequence comes from Iris macrosiphon, assembly GCA_036927795.1. Classification (NCBI taxonomy): domain Eukaryota; kingdom Viridiplantae; phylum Streptophyta; class Magnoliopsida; order Asparagales; family Iridaceae; genus Iris; species Iris macrosiphon. The sequence continues at coordinate 367,897 of JAYESA010000169.1, forward strand.
TTCTTAAGTTTCGGGACGAAACTTCCAATTAGTTGGGTAGGATGTGGTGCCCCGTTCCCCCTATTCGGGGAGCGCGGCTAAGAAATACAAGACGGTATCGTTCGATCGGGATAGATTGAATCAAGAACTCATCCTCGTTATGGATTTGTCTCTTAGGAATCGATTCCCATATTCAGTGGACCGTGCCCCCGGGATCGACTTAGCGGCAGAGTCAGGAGGGACCTCTCCGCTGCATTCTTTTGTTGCCTAGTTTTCGCTGTCGCTTGTTGCTTTTGTGCCTTGAGTTGGTTTTTGGATTTGCTTGGGTTTTCTTGAATGGTTTCGATGGATTTCATTGCTTTCGTTCGTAGAACTGCACTTCAATTTCGATAATGGAAAGAGAGAAAGAAGTATTGATCAGTTGTTCGTAGCAATGCAGGTGATCCAGCAGTAGGCGCCGCTCGAACGGACTCCTAAAGCACTTCTTTCCTTCTTCCTTCCAACTACTAAAGTGAGTGGCTACCAACCCGATTAGCTATCCCTTATTGCTAGTCTTCACATCTAAATCTTGTATTCGTGCTTGCCCCGATCAAACGATACCAAGTAATAACTAAAAGACTTCAAGATAATAAGGGAATAGACTTGGGTAAAGTTATGCTTGTCAAATAAAACTTGTGAACGGTTACTTACTTACATGCTTGCTCGTTTGGAATGTTCATCATATGCATAAGTATAAGTTAGAATGTATATTTCTTCTTAAAATTGTGCTATGTATAGAACTCATCTTAAAATGCAATAACTCAACAGAAAGACTATGCAAAAGTAGATCTTGCCCTGTTATTGCCCTGTGCCTGATATTGCCCTGAATTGCCTCAAATGCGAACTTAGTGTACTGCGTTGATCACGGACAACTTGTGCACAAGGTCTTAGTTCCTGCGGACGGTCGCTGGGGCACTGGCACCGATCCAATCCGGACGGAACTCACGATAGTCGCCTGCTTTGGATGGAGTGGCTTGTGGCGCCTCCTATCCTCTGCGTCGCACGTCATTCCGTCCCGAGACTAGCCCATCCATTATGGCAACGTGCCAGTGATCCCCTTGTATATTTAAACCTGTTGCAACTAACTTGTGTCTTCTTGGCAGGGAAGGCAGGGTAAGTAATGGCAGGTAGTTCAGACGGGCAGGTAAATGTCACCGAGCGATGGCAGGTTATTTCAGTGATTATTTCCTATATCTATTGCTTGCTGTAAAATAAACTAAGGCAATATAGAAACCCACAAAATATGCATGCTTCATTTAAACAACGTGTTGATTGGTATAGTTGGGTTAGCTTGCCTTCACCAGTACGTTTCGATGTACTGACCCTCGTTGAAACAGGTTCCCCGCACTAAGGAGAGCCGAGCGAGGAGCAGGAGACAAACCCCCAATCCAGTCCAGCTGTAGGCACGCCTCGATCGTGCCAACCTTTTGAAGCATTTTGAAGATAAAAGCTAGCAGCCAAGCAATCATGCAGCTTCGTGGCAAAGCAGTTATTCCGACCAAAGGTCTTATATTTTGAGTTGTAGTAAAGGATGTAATGTACAGGACTGTTATCTCATTTTGTGCCAACACTTTTGTAAGCCCATAGAGACAATCCTTATGACTCAGTTCAAGGAGTTTGTAATAGATGTTCATATTATCAATAAAAAGAGAACTTTTCCATGCTTCAAATCTGTGTTCATTATCTGCGTACTCTGAATATGTGCTCGCTATGCAAAACAAAAATACTTAGCCTTGTGCGGTGCGCAACCTAGGCCTGTACGGCGGTCACGCCCGGGGGACGACTATCGATTCTACGGAATCGGGGCGTGACACTTTGGACACTTGCTTGGTTTAATATTGATATTGATTGAACGATTGTGATGCTGTGTTAAACTTAGAAATGACTTGTATGACCCAGATGAGACCATGTGTTAAATGACTAAGCACTTGGCATGAGCCCTGTAGATAGGGCCCTACATGTACTAATTTGCTAATTAGGCTAGTTTTCCTGGATCACCTTATTATACGTTGGACAGAATAAGGGACGTAGTTCAACTCGAGGGAGGGTCTGCAATCCCGGTCCTTGTTTGGTTTAAGGATTGTGGATCTGATCTCGAGGGGGGTCCTCGCACTACTCTTATTTTATCTATCGATATAATAAAGTGACAAATTAATGTGACCATTATTTGACTGTCCTATCAGGAATACATTGCTACTTGATAACTTGACCACAACCTTGATACTAGAACTCGTTCCTGCCCTGACTATTGTATCCGTGCTGATACACTTGATCGCACTAAGAGTGCTACTTGATATATGGTGAGCCGTTGTGCCACATACACTTGCTACGTGATATATATAATTATTTTCTGCACGGATCTAGTAGTTGGACAGTGACTTTAGCCGTTGTTAGATAGTATTGATTGTTGTATCACACTTGGGTGAATCCAGATTTAACTTTTAAGTGATAATGTGGATTCGTTTCAAAAGTGCTCGTACTTAAAGTACGATATTTAGGAAGGAATATTCATGTGACCACGATATGAGATTCTAAATCACCTAGGGTTAACTAGGCAACTTAATTTGTAGAATATTGGGACGGAACAGTATCTCAAAATCGTGCATGTCGAACCACCCTAAGTTAGTTGGGAGTAAATGCTGGCCACCACAGATACTGTATTTCATCCGCACTAGTAGAGTGCAGTATCTGACTTAATTATAAGCCGAGCCAGTGTCTTTCCTATAGAAAGCCTGGAACTGCTATTGATCATTAATAGCTCAGGGCCCTTGCAAGGACTGGTGCATCATATATTCTTGCTTGTATATCATTGGTTCAGCCAGCCCTGCTCGATTATGGCACGATCTGAGGATACTTATATATTGCTTTACTGGGATAACCCAGAGATCACATATCAAGCTGTAGCACATGTTTGGCCGTTAAATCTATTTTAGTTAGAGAAGTGGACCGTTGCAGCATGAAAGTTCAACTCATGTCCTTATTTGGTGTTGAGTTGTGTTATTGTGTTACAATAGGACACAGACCGAAGCTACTTGTTATCACTAGGTTATTTTACTTAATATTGTATCCCTGCTTATGTATTGTGCCTTCTTTTGAGTGGAATTAGGGACATATACTGTTGTGGCATGATAGTTTAACTCATGTCCTTATTTGGTTGTTGGGTTGCGTTATTGTGTTACGATAGCCTGTGGACTGAAACTATGACACAAAGTTATTCTAGCTTGACCATAATCAAGGGACGTATTCTATCTTGATGTGATGTGACACTTTCTGTCCTTGTTTGGTGAAGGGGTATTGTGTCATGTCATGGATGGGACATATGTCACCAATTGTTGGTTTAAGTATCTCATGCGATAGAACTGAATTTGTTTCTTTATTTCGTGCTTCCTCTGTGGTACTTGTTATTTGGGGTCTGACTCCACTGGTTTTGCATGGTCAGGTTTAGAGCCAGCACCTGAGGATCAAGCGTATCTCACCCTCACCTATGGCACGCACCAGAAGGATAGCTATCGAGGGTCACGAGTGGGTTCCTTCATACACTGCTCATCTTTTGTAAACTATAATATTTTGGACGTTTAGCCAACCAGCACCTGTTAGCCGGATAATTTGAACACTAGTTCCCTACATGACTGTAATATATCATACTGCAGCTGACTCATTGTCATGTATACTTTTGATGGTGTATCTGGCATATTATTTATATTACTAGATCTCTAGAATATTCTGATGCGACATTTGGGATGCCTTACTGCTTATTCTGAAATGTTCTATGTTATTGCTACTTGTTTGAATGATTGAGATATAGAAATTCTTGACCCTAGAAGACTTGATTATAGTATGTACCCCTCGTCTCTAGACAACCTTAACACATTGCGGGTTGCTTCGGTATTTTCGCAAGGTGTAGTTGGCTGAGCCATTCCCCCGCTCTCCAGTATTCTAGATCTGGGGCGTGACAACTTGTTCGTATCATTTATCACTCTTTTAGGCTAACAGCTTACCGAGAGAATGATCCATTATACGAATATATAACAAGAAGCCTTTTTCCACCACTGGAGCCACCAATACTGGAGGATTTATGAGATACTTCTTGATATCGTCAAATGCTTGCCGGCATTCTTCATTCCAGACGAAAGTTACTCCTTTCTTAGTAAGCTGGATGAACGGTTGGTATCGTCCAGAGAGGTTTGATTTGAACCTCCTAATGTAAGCCAATCTTTCTTTTAATCCGCAAAGCTCCTTGATATTTTTGGGAGGACGCATTTTAAGGATAACCTTGACTTTATCAGGGTCGAGACGAATTTCCTTCGAGGCTATGACGAACCCAAGGAACTTGCTACTGGAGATTCCCATGAAGGACTTTGTTGGGTTCATTTTGAGTTGGTGTGCACGCATTAGTTCGAATACATGTGTCCGCGACAAGTAACAATTTAAAAATAAAAAATTTAATTCCAAAAAAATTTAGAATTAAATTTCCTAGAGTTAATTATGGTTTAATTGATATTAGGAAAGGAATTCAAGGGAGAATGGACAAAGGGACTTACCTTGCTTTGGGAGAAATTTGGATTTCTGTTTTGAAATCGAAAAATCTTCTCCTCCTCCTTGCTCCTTCTTTTGTCCGATCCTTACTTTTCTTTCTTTTTTTTAAAGAAAGGAAATTTGGGAATGGTGGTTAGTGGTACGACTACGGCCTTGTTGTCGTTGCTACATCCCACGGGAAGGGGAAGGGCAACAACAAAGTAGCAATAACAGTAGCAACAATAGTAGCGGTAGGGGAAGCGGAGAGGGAGCATCGCCCTTTGCCGATACAATGGCAATATTGGAGGCGGGGAGGTGATGGCAGAGGAACAGAGGAGTAGTGGCAATGGTGGTCGGGTGTGGGAAAGGTGACAAGTAAGGCGAGAGACAACGAGTGATGGAGAGGATGAGGGGGAGTGAGACATAGGATGGGGGTGGCGGGTGGATCCCGGACTAGCACTATCTTGTAGGAATGAGCATTAGATTTATTCGGTTTCAACCTAGCCAAAATAGCCAAAACCGAAATTCTAAAAATCCAAAACCGAACCGAAACGGTCACGCCTTAGTCTGAAAATACACGGGACCAGGACACATAGCAATAGCCAGCTATGTATCGAGTGGACTCTAGTCCAACTCAAATACGTATAAGCTGTTCAGTGAGGGTCACTATCTAGATAACACAATAAATATATCTATGTCTCAATCTACAAGAATACAAAATATAAGAATGAATAATGTATCATGGTGTGCCCCATACAACACTTGTCTGAATAGACTCAAAAAGAATAATAAGAGTCAAACACTACACTATAACAGCAGATAAGTAATAAGAATATGTATTTATAACTACGGAAGATATGATACAAGTATCTAATCACAATACTTGTATACTGAGAAGATAGTCATCCGCAACTCCGAAAGTACTTAATGACAATCAATACTGCAAATCTGGAAGGAAATCGGGCCCTCAGAGGAACGTAACAAGATACATAGAAACATGCCACTAATGATATAAAATATTGCAATAAGTAAGGGGTGCATCAAGCTAAGTGTAAATGCAATAAGAACCACATTCGACGCATGCGCTGTAGGCTAAAGGGACCAGCATAATTCCTTGGGAGAAACAGAGGCCTAAATATAGTATAGCGTCGTGGAAACAAAAGGCCAACTCTCTCATAATAATAAATCCATGGTCGTCATACCCGGTACTCCGACGGAGACAGCGGGTTACAAAAAAATGTGTACATAGCCCATACGTATAGTAAATGTCCTCCCGACTTAATGCTGTTGTATCTGTCATGCACTACGACATGTCCAGCTCCTACTTTTGAGTCACATGATCATAATATCTAAATGTTCTCGTCACGCATCTCGGTTGCACCAGCGATCAGCCGATACAAGAGTATGCATCCACACACGAAGTCTTCATGTCATATATGTGTCATAGGCATACGAGAGATTGGGGGCATCTCTCAAATAGGGGGTTGTCCTCTAAATACTATAGGTCACGCGTAATCGGCCAACACTGACTACATCCAAGTTATCCTTGGACGCGCAATATCGTTCAACTAGAAATAATATAAATTCAGTTGCAATATTTAAGAAATATAAACAAGAGTGACAAGGTATACTTGTCTGATCATGAATGGTTTCAAGACGTCGAGGTGACAACATAGCAAATCAACGACATCTGAAAATATTGGAACAAAACAAACATCTATGTATGCTGAAATAAATATCACTAACGTGTCCAAAGTGAGTGAGATAGTCAGAAAGACTACCCATAAGTCCAATTTGGACACAAGACAAAAACGACAGTTTCGGATCAAAACATCGTCTACAAGTGGCTCACGTTGCACCAAAAAATGTGTCAAAAAAAAGTCCTCTAAACTTAGCATATTATAGGTCAAACAAGCTCTAAATAATGATACAAACCTAATGATATGTCCAGATTTGGATTCCGATGAGCCGATCACAAAACGATTGTTTAATCGAATCATGAGGCCCGTAAAATGGTGATCCTGTCAACTGTCTCCGAATTGAACCAAACTTGGATCACAGGACCAACGTATTGTTGCGAGTCTAATGACACAAATTTCGTTGCGACCCGACGAGCGTGCACACACTAATTGAATTTTTTTTTAAAGTCGTGATATAGTGACTTTCGACGGATACGGGTCAAATTCGTCGCGCACACGCGTCCGATTCGAATTCTGTCGAAGCCCACATGTCGGAAAATACCGTACGCGTTTTTCGGTGCAATCGATACGTGACGATGTTGTCTAGCTTGACGGGACCAACTCCGTATTACAAATTTTTTTAATTTTGAAAACTGATTTTTCTGTAATTTTTAAACTGAAATATCTTGGAATTAAGTTCAACATAAATAATTCTATTTAAATGGTTTGAAAGAGGGATATTTTTTAATAGTTACGGATCCGTGAAGTCGCCACTTCAAATCTGAAAACATGATTTAGGTTTTAATCGGGCAAATTGACGATCGATTTGGTCGGCAAAACCGTACAATTAACGGTCGAAACTTGACAGGTCTATAGAGATACATACCAGCCGCGACATGGAAGAGGAGTATCAGTGATCCGACGGTTGGATCGCGTGAAATCGACATGCAAATTCACTGCTTGAAACAGTCAGTTCTGACCCAAAAATAATGTTTTCGCGCACGTCACGACGGTTTTCCAATACAAAATTTGGAAATGGCGGCCTTGGTTGCGCATGGAGATTGGCGTGCGGGTTCATGGGCCTAGGGGGCTCCGGCGAGCAAGATGGGCCATGGCACGGTGGCTCGTGGCCACGACCGTTGCTGCTAGCTGAATGCAGCTGTGCGGCCTGCTGTCTGCTACCGCGTTGCAGCTACTCGCGTGGCCGGGGCGCAGGCGCGCGGGCGGTGGCCGGTGCGGCGGCGCTGCCACTACGCCGAGCCGCGCGGGTGGCGCTGGGCTCGCGCGCGCGGGGGGTCGCGGTTATCGCACGACGGTGGCCGCGCAGTATTGGGTCGCGAGGGGTGAGATCGGGAGGGAATGGAGTTAGGAAACGAAGGAGGAAGTTGAGGGAATGGGGAATTCATGGCCAGCGATATGCTTGGCACGAGAACGAGAACGAGGTTTAAGAAAGGTTCTCAGGCGGAGAGCATGGAGGAAAACTCGGGTTGCTCCTAATGGATCTGCTGGGGGAAATGGGTTTGCTGCTGTTGTGAAAAATAGGTTTATAAGGGGGGGGGGGGAGATATTTGTAGGGATTAATTAGGATAGGTGTTAGGAAATATTTTAGGTTGGAATTGAAATTTAAATAAAATTTTTAATATATAATCTACCATAAACAGTATACTCATTATGAATAGAAATAGAAATAGTAAATATTTAATGGAGGTTTTGCAAAAATCGAAATCGAAATCGAAATCGAACTGAACATAACCGAATGGAATAATCTATTTAGTTTATTCGGTTTGTTCGGCTGGACTATTGCTATTGTTTAATGAATCGAATTCAAAGTTGGAATCGTTGCTAGATTATAATTTATACAAACATTTATTCTATTTTCAAAGTTGTGTCAAAGTCGAACTTTAAAACATATATATATATATATATATATATATATATATATATATATATATATATATATATATATATATATATATAGTTTTCAAAATGTATATATTTTTATTCACAAAATATGCATAGGACTAGAATATTTACATAATTGTATAAATCTTATTCGATTTTTGATTTTGGACCGAAATCAAAATTCGAAAAAGAAATCGAAACCAAATAAGGAATTTTAGTACTTCCAACCGATTTTTTTCAAATTAGTTCGGTTTGATTCGATATTCGGTCCAAAATTGACTAATGCTCACCCCTATTTTAAACCGGTTCAAATATATGGACCGGCCAAGCCGGTAGAGATCCTGTTCCGGGTCAGGGTTCAAGGCAATTAAAAGTTTTAGATAAAAATTCCTGGGGTCACAACCCTCTCTCTCTCTCCGCCCATGGGTTCTCCTCTCCTCACAATGGTACAGATAATACTCCTCCTTTCTCCCTCTCTCGCTCCCTCCCTCCCTTATCATTCCAGAAAATTTCTTGCATTTTTTCTTTTGCTACATATTTCCCATAACCTTTTTTTACGTACTACTTGTTTCTGTAGCGAAATTTGAGTGGGAAGCCATTATAACTACATTGGTGCGTTTTTCATAGTCTCTCTCTGTTGAAACGTAAGGCCAAGACTTGCCACATGATTGTTCCAGGAATTGTTTCTTTGAAAACCCATGAAGCAATTTACTTCAAAATCCGTAGTGCTTGACTAAAATGGCATCATCAATTTTGCTCTACTGTGATCAGTTTTGGTTGGTTGGCGAGTAGAAGTGGCATTTGGATACAAACTTGATATGGATTGGGAATATCTATGTTGCTCGGATACAACAGGACAAAGTAAGGACACGGAAACAAGGACACAACACCTATTCTGGTGTCCTAGTGTATTTTGGAGTGTTCACTTTTTGTCCGACATGACACAATCTACTTTTCTGGCTTGTCGTGTTTCCTAAGGGAATAGGAGGTTCATTGGAGTACACGAATACAACATGGATACAATTATATATACACGTGAACACACATATAATAGTAAAGAACAAGCACATGGGAGTACATGATATTTTTATGTTGGAAACCCCCACTGTGAAAGGCTACAACCCACGGTGCCTTGCCAAACGATTGATATTCCACTATAAATATAATGCGATAACAGAGTTTTCTTGATCTCCAGACACAGCCAGAGGGTAATTAACATATTTTTCTTCACAAGAGTGGATTAGAATAAGAAGGAACTACACTGCACAACTAGAGAACTCTGATCACTCCTGATCGCTTGTCATATTGCTGATGAACAACTTCTTCACTTTGGTCCTGCACCCGTTACTTCGAACCGGCTCGGATGGATATCACTAAAGAGTATTGGAATGGAATGATCTCTAAGCCAAGGAGTACCTTATGTAGACTCAAAGTGTCCTATGTTCTTCTCAAGGTTCACTAAACATTTATCTCCAAATGGAGGCTATTCACCATTCCTCATTTCCTAGGAAGATTTTAATCTCTCAAGAAGGTGGCATGCATCTTTTATGAAGTACAGACTCTGAAGAAGGATAACCATGCACACCATTCATAAAACAACATATATTTTTGACTTGTAAGGAGGGATTTCCAAACATCACACACGTATGTTAGACGACAAAAATTAATAACATCTATATTTATGCATGTTCGGGTAATAATTTGGGTTCTAGAAAGTTCTAGAAATGATTTGATACAAACAAATGTTACATTTTCATATGGCAATTATACTTGTTAGGATCGTAGGATTCATAACTATGTAAAGTGATTTTAATCCTTGTTTTGAATACGTTTGGTTGGGTTCCTTTCCTATGTGAAGAACACTCTGGAGTACGAAGAACACCATTCGTGTGTTGGAGAAGCTCGAAATGTTGAAGACCACATAAGCGACTCAGTTTGGAGTTAGTAGTAGAGATTTCTGAGGAGTGTCAGTATATACTGGTAGTATACTAATGACATCGGTATGACTGTGTGTCTGGGATGAGCGAAAATTGGGTTTGAGATCGAACATTGTGATCATATCCAACGGTTCAGATTATTGCGAGATTGGAAAGGGCTATATAACTTACTTCCCTGACCTAATTTCATATACGGATGTGTGCGAATTTCACAAAGGGTTGTGTAACTTTCAAGAAGAGGAAGGGGATTGTGAGATTTCATGGTTGATTTTAGGAGAAATTGTTCAAGGAGATCCACATCGGAACCCGCACGCATCTATGTCTTCTCTTAGATCGTCGGACTATATTGTCGATTCGGGTGCGTCTCGACACGTGACAGAGAATGCTAGTGAGTTCTCTTCCTACACTCACCTAGCATCTGCAGACAACATTCAAACAACCGATGATACTTTCCAGCCAGTGGTAGGTAAGGGTACTGTCGATTGTACATGTTCAGTAAGATTATCCAATGTTTTATATGCTCCTTCTTTTCCAGTTAGTCTTTTGTCCATTAGTTCTATAATCCTTCAACTAAAATGCATTATCTCTTTTGATATTCCTAAGGTGATCTTCCAGGAGAAGGAGACGGGACGAAGACTTGGGACTGACACTTTGCATGATGGACTGTTGTACCTGGATTGGGAAGGACTTGATTCGACATTGGTGTCTGTGGCAGAAAGGGCAGGAATGGGAGGACCAAAGATGAGTGCCGATGATACACTGATACTCTATCATAAGCGGTTGGGGCACTCCTTTTTTGGTATTTTAAGTATGTTGTATCCATCTATTTATGAGAAGGCAAATAAGGAGAAACTAGTATGTGATGCATGTGATTTAGGCAAACTTACTAGGAGCTCATATGTTGGTGCGGGCCAAAGGAGCTCTTCTGTTTTTGATATTATACATTCTGATGTCTGGGGGCCGTGCGCCACAACTACTATGAATGGTTACAAGTATTTCGTCTTTTTTAATGATTGTTCCTCTCGTGTCACCTGACTGTATTTGATGAAGAATAAGAGTGAGGTCTTTGCCTATTTTCGGGACTTTCATAAACATGTCCAAACTCAGTACAGAGCAGTGGTGAAGATACTAAGGTCTGACAATGGAACAAAGTATACCAACAAAGCACTTGAGGAATACCTGTCAGTCCAAGGGATACAACATCAGACTACCTGTGCATACACATCAACACAGAATGGAGTGGCAGAAAGGAAGAACATACACCTTCTGGAGGTGGCAACGAGCATGATGATCGCCATGAATATCCCACGGAGTCTGTGGGGGCATGCAGTGTTGACAGCAGCTCGATTGATCAACATGATGCTCTCGAAGGTACTGGGATGAAAGTCTCCATGTGAGATATTGCAAGAAAATAATAGTGGGATACTCCCACTAAAGGTGTTTGACTGCGTATGTTTTGTGAATGACAACAAACCGTCTGTTGGAAATTTTGACCCTAGAGCAGTCAAGTGTGTATTCGTGGGCTATTCGGCGACTCAGAAGGGGTACGTGTGCTGGAGCCCAGTAGAGAAGAAGAAGTTTGTGAGCATAGATGTTCACTTCAGGGAGTTTGAGTCATACTATCGTCAGGAGGGAACCTCATCCATGAGCAACTCACCTGATACTGAGAGTATGAGACGAGAGAGGGAGATTGGTGAGAGTGTGGTGACCGATTTAGGAGTATGACATGGAGGAACGTTTGAGGAGGAGTAGGAGAGTGAAGAGGAACAGGGGGAGGCGATGAGATGTGTTAGGCCCACGACTCATGGGGAGTTACTTACCTACAGCCGGAAAGGGAAGCAAACTGCAGGACCAGTACCTATAGTGCCAGTGCCAAGTCCCTTACCTGCGTCCGTCTCAACTCCTGAGACACCTACACCACCACCACCAGATTTTTCTTCAGGTGATATTATTCTTCCTACTCCTCACATACTATTATCAGTACGGAGGACCACTCGCAGCAATGCGAAAATCCTCCTGATAGATATAGTTGGGACCTTGCTCAGTTTATTTCATATAATAACATCTCTTCTTCTTAAGGAGCATTCATTGCATCTTTGGATAGTATTACTATACCTAGCAATTGGCAGGTTGCTAAGAACGATCCAAAGTGGAAAGCGGCGATGCACGAGGAGTTAGACGCTCTTGAGAAGAACCACACTTGGAAACTGGTAAAACTGCCAGAGGAGAATAGGGCAGTCGGATGCAAGTGGGTCTTTACTGTGAAGCAGAACCCAGATGGAAAAGTAGAGCGCTACAAGGCTCGACTGGTGGCAAAATGATACAGTCAGATATACGACATTGACTATGATGAGACATTTATACCAGTGGCGAAGATGAGCACCTTCAGGACCTTGATTTCTTTGGCAGCGAATGGTGGATGGAAGCTATACCAACTGGATGTGAAGAATACGTTTCTTCATGGGAATCTAGTGGAGGAAGTGTACATGGAGATACCACCAGAATTCTGCACCGATAAGACAGTGGACAAGGTCTGCAGGTTGAAGAAGTCCCTCTATGGACTGAAGCAGTCTCCTCGAGCGTGGTTTGACAGATTCAGGAGGGCGATGATAGGGATGGGATATCAATAGATCAATGCTGATCATACTGTGTTCTTCCGTCAGAGTGGAGGCCATATCACCATACTTGCGGTGTATGTGGACGATATGATTATTACAGGAGATGATGAGCAGGAGATTGCCCGACTCAAGGGGAAGCTTGGCAAGGAGTTCGAGATGAAGGACCTTGGCCTTCTTCGGTACTTTCTTGGGATTGAGATTGCTCGAGAAGCAGAGGGGATTGTTCTTTCTCAGAGGAAGTATGCGCTGGACCTTCTCACAGAGACATGGATGTTGGGATGCAGACCTGCTGCGACGCCGATAAACCAGAGGTTCAAGCTGTGTGCTGAGGCTGGAGAACCAGTTGACCGAGACAGATAACAGAGATTGGTGGACGAGTTGATCTATTTGAGCCACACACGTCCTGATATCTGCTTTCCAGTGAGTGTGGTGAGCCGCTACATGCATGACCCAAGGAAGGGTCATATGGACGCAGTGTACCGGATTCTGAGATATTTGAAGGGTGCCCCCGGAAAGGGATTGATATTCAGGAAGAATGATTACTTGAGCATCGAGGGCTACTGTGACTCTGACTAGGCTAGCTGTACTGATGACATGAGGTCTACCTCGGGCTATTGCATATTTGTAGGAGGCAACTTGGTCTCTTGGAGGAGTAAGAAGCAGTCGGTGGTGGCCAGATCGACAACTGAAGCGGAGTACAGAGCTATGACCTTGGGAGTTGCAGAGCTGCTATGGCTGAAGAGTATGCTGGTAGAGCTGAAGCTGGATCAAGGAGCCATGATGAAGCTGTGGTGTAACAACCAGTCAGCCATCAGTATCGCCAACAATCCAGTGCAGTATGACATGACCAAACACATCGAGATCGATAGGTTCTTCATCAAGGAGAAGTTGGACCGTGGACTACTAGAACTAGGTCATGTTCCAACCAAGGAGCAGGTAGCAAACAGTATGACCAAGGGACTTAGCTCTGCAGATATGATTAGAGGATGTGACAAAATGGGCTTATTGAATATCTTTCGTCCATCTTGAGGAGTGTTGGTATATTAGAATATTCTTGGTATATTTGTTGGTATATTAGAATATTCTTGGTATATTTGTTGGGATATTAGAATATTCTACAAGGGGTTTTAATGGGATCAGGGCCGGCCCTGAGCTCACAGGGGCCCGGGGCGAACTTTCAAAACGAGGCCCCATACATAATGTAAAAAAAATAAAACAAAAGTAAAATAAAAAATGCCTCCACTGAACTAGGAATCTCTTGTGTGCAAGTCTAATGTAATAACCACTACACAACAATTGCTTTGTGATAAGAATGATCATTGGTAAATACTAGTTCTACTTTCGGTACAAAATTATTTATATATTTAAACCAAAAATTTTTTTTGGGCCCTTCTGGCCCATGGGGCCCTGGGCGGTCGCCCTGCCCGCCCTGGGCCAGGGCCGGCCCTGAATGGGATATTAATGTAAGATGAAGAGTTGTAAGGATATAAATAGCCAAGAGATTGTCAATAAAAAATATAACAATTACTTCAAAATATTCTACAGTTTCCTTTATGTAGCGTAAGATCCCTTCAATGTCCCGAAGATAATAGGTCATATGATTTTATATATACTAGCTCACTATTCCCACAATGTAGGCAATGTCTTGATGAGCGACAATAAAATAAATTAGCTTCCAATACAAGTCATCTATAACGCCTTGGGTCAGATAAAGGAGGATATGATAAATAATTCAATATGTAGTTTGACTGTAGGATCCATATGCGTGTTTACTGGTCTGCAACCTAGGTATCATGTCTCAGATAGAAGATGCAATATATATTTGCGTTGAGAAAGCTGCAATCACCGGAACTCCACAATACCTCAATACCAAGAAAATATCTCAATGATCCAATGTCCTTTTTATTAGAATGAGAGATTGTGTTCTTTCATATTGGAAATGCTAAGATGGCTATGTCCTGAGATCTTAGATGTGTAAATAATGACATATCTAAGCTTCCATGAACAAACCTAATCTCTTGCAAGATCCTATGTAATTTATCAAACCACGCACGTGATAATTGTTTTAGACCATATAAGGACTTATCTAGTAGATATACCGTAAACTCCCGATCGCTCAAAGCTTGGAGGCCGTTGCAGAAAAACAATATCCGAAAGGTCGCCATTAAGTACTGCATTTTTTACGATAAAGCAAAGATACAAGAACCGAACATAAGTCAATTTAGCAACGTGTAAACAAGTCTAAACATAATCCAACCCATAGTATTAGGTAAAGCCACTAAACGGGCTTTGAGTTGACCAACCGAGCCATCTGAATTTTGTTTAGTAATACCCACTTAAATTCAACCACCTTTTTACCTGAGGGCAAGGTTACCAAAGTTCAGGTCTGATTAAAGTGCAATGCATCAAGTTACTCAACAATAGTGACATGCTAACCTAGATACTGATGTGCTTCATAAACAGAGGAAGAGTGATGACAACCAAGGAAGAAACAAATGTAACCGTGACAAGAAATGAAGATGTACAATAGTACAAGTGTGCTTTCTCTTGCGAAGAGCAATATGAAGAGAGAGGCCTTCATCTGAAGTCAACAAAGGTGGAGTAGGAACAAAAGGCTGTACTATACTACCTACAGAAGAATCATTAGTGATATCCGAAGAAATAATGGCAAGAATGACCTTGTCTGATGCCTATACACCTGGAGAAAGGGAACCGAAGATCCAGACCTAGAAGAGAGAAAAAATATGTGTATAAAGTTCAGAGAAACGAATAAAAGGAACATAAATCGTAAAAAATGAAAATCTATATGGTGTATCGGAAGTGAAATAGGTCTAGTCCTCGAGAAAAGTTGCATAATAAGAGAGAACCACCTTCGAAGTAGTAGGATCAAAAGAAACATATCCTTTCTGTATCCGACAATAACTAATAAATATCACACGGGTAGCTCGCGGATCAAGTTTATCCACTTGAAGTCCAAGATTATAACAAAGAAAACCAAAAACCTTTGGAGCGCTAAAAAATAGATTATCTTGCGGAAAGAGGATAGGAAAAGGTGATTTGTTCTCAAGGAGATAGAGGGCATGCGATTATATAAAAACAAGCACCTAAGACCACAAAATTCGATAATTTCTTGAAAACATTCATATGAATAAGAGAGAGTGGGCTACTTCAAGAAGGTGTATATTTTTACCTTCTACAAAACCATTATGCGAAGGAGTATATGTAAGTCTGAAGAAGTATGCCATAAGTATGACATAATGCTTAAAACTCTATGCTCGCATATTCTTAAGCATTATCAGAACAAAGAACCTTAATGCAAACATAAAAATGACTAGAAATTTCTGTCACAAAGATTTAAAAGTAGACAAAAGATCGTACCTAGAACGAAGATATAATCATGTCGTGTGAGTGATCATTAATAAAAGTGGCAAAATATTTATGGTCATGCACACTCTGAAAACTTAAAGGGACTCCAAATATTACTATGAACCAAAGTAAAAGGTGACTTATGCCGTTTATTAACTGGATGTAAAGAGGAGCGATGATGCTTTCCAATATACAAGACTCACAACTAAATTCAGATAATGATAAATTAGGTAAGCATAGTACGTAAGGAAGATAACAGAGGATACTTAATTCTCCTATACCACTGAATAGAAGGAGCAGCAACTGACATACTTGACAAATAATCAACTTTGTAAAGGCTATTCTATTCATGTCCGTTAATCCATTGCTTCGTCATAAGGTTATGTATCATAAAATGAGATGGATAAAATGTTAGGGAATAATTAGAATCATGTGTAAGCCGAGGAATAGATAATAAGTTATGAAGTAGTGATGGAACAATGGGAGTATTTTTTAAATATAAAGATGGTGTAAGCGATAAGTTAGTAGCACCAGAAATGTTAGTAGTACCGTCAGTCATAGAGATGAATTTGTGAGGGCTAGAAGCAAGATTTAAGGATCCGTTATGAGACATGCTTTGAGGCACCAGAATCAACAACCCACAATTGAGAATAATAAAGGCGAGAGATAGCTGTTGGAGTAGAAAGATTAGTAGAAGCTATAGAGGAGAGGACTCGACGCAATTGACTCCATTCATTATTGAAAAAGGATATTTGGGCATTAGGTAGAGAAGGCAAAGGGCAGTAGTAGGGTCAAATTCATGTTTGGAAGTAGGTGTATTATCATGGTAACCATGTTTCTCCCAACACCATTCCTCTTGATAATGGGTTCCCCTACAATAAGAGCAATAAACCATCGCGACTATTGCATCCTCGTTCACGGGTACCGTGACCTTGAGCATATAAGGAAGACGCCCATGAGCAATACCCCGACCTCCTGGGAAAGAATAAGAAGTGCCACCTCTAGATTGAAAGTGGTACCATGACCCTTGCCATGGGTAGCAAGTATAGTTGACAAGAACACAATAGAGGTGGAAGATGGCGTAGGCATATGCTAAACCGTTCACATGATTTGTCAGAGAAGGATAGTTGTGCTAAGAGAATAAGTGAGCAAACGTCATCAAAAGTAGATGGTAACTGAGCATAGAGAAAGACACCAATAAGGGCCTCTCGTTATTGGCTATTAGAGATCGGCTAAAAGACATTCCATTGTTCAAGAAGGCCGCTGAATAGGGCACTAAAGTCTTGCAAATCTTCTTCAGGTGTGGCCATATTAAAGTATGAAAGATGTTATAATGTTTCTGAAGATTGTCTTCGTACGACTATAAGGACTGAAGATGTATCCAAATTTTCTTGGCAGTTTTCAAAGACGTAAAAGAGTTATAGTAATAGGCATCCACAGAGTTAGACAACCAAACAATTACCTTATTGTTATTATGAAACCAAGATGCATACTGGGATCCTTGGAGTCCAATGGTGACTTTGTCAAGTGTCGATAGAGACATTTGCTATTTAAAATATTTTTTACAATATTGGACCATTGCAAGTAATTCTGTGTCGTAGAGAGAGATCATTGTGAGTGGTGAATCTGTTTTAAAGCAAGGTTCTAAACGGCGGTAGGCGGGTGCGCGACGGAAAGAGTCCGCCTACTGCCTAGGCCACTTAGGCACCGCCTAGACTGTTGATACATTTTGGACATTTTTTACTATTTTACCACATTTTTGCATTATATACATATTTTAAGGATATTTCATGCATAACTATGTTGTAGAACAAAGATTTATTAAGTTTTAGTCTTCTAAAAGTGAACCATATGTCCATAAATCTTGCAAAACCGTTTGGCCAAAACATCTTGTTAGGTATTGCTCCTACTAGACACCAACTTACCTCGTCAAAGTTCTGTTGGCCACCTACTCCACCGTCTACCGAAAAGCGGTGCGGAGAGCAACCGCCTACCGCCTAGGCGCTGCCTAGGCAGTCGAGGCGGCCGCCATTTAGAACACTGTTTTAAAGTAGACTGAAGAGGATGAAGCATCAATATAAACACCTTTGTCATCGTCGGAGGCCATAACTAAGGGCGCACAAGATCAACACATCAAAAATTATTGTCTAATTCACTAAGAGGCAAGAGATCAAAAGATGTCAAAGTACTGTGTTAGTAATGCAGATGGCATCGAGGAACCATAAAGATCAGGGAGGACTGGAGAGGGAGGTGTCTAGAAGAATCTATTAGGGATCACTAGGTTAGGCGGGACTTGAAGATAGTTGTAGCTTTACCATATGCGTTGGCTGTAGCCTAACCGTAGGTTTTTATAGTAGCCTCTCTATCAGCGGGCATCTTAGCCTTGTAGAAGGTTGCCTCTTTAGCTATGTGGGAGCTGATGTTGGCTTTAGCTCCGTAAGATGCTATTGTAAACCTAGTTCGTCGTTGGCTGATCTCGAAGGGTTAGCTTTGTTTGAGATTATATTAGCTTCGCCAGAAGGTGTAGTAGCTTCGTCGGAAGCTAAGGCAGACGCTTGATTACGCTTGAGTTCCAAGTTCAGCCACAAAAGTGGCTATAGCTGGAGCTGCGGGGTGGGGAGGGGGGCTTGGCGGGGAAGGATGAGCGACATGTTAGGGGGGCTTGCGGGACTAAGGGGGCGACTAGGTTTGGGGATATGAGTTTGGTGGAGTTGGGTGAGATTTTTATTTTTATTTGCAGTTAAGGTCTTTCTAACTTTTCATAGCTCCGATACTATAAAACTGTCACGACCCGCACCCGGTGTAGGGGCACGAGTACGTGGGTACGTCCAGTCTACGCCGCAGCATCGGCTGTAGAACGTTGTCTTGGTCAACAATACTATCTAAACATCTCACACAATATATATAATGTAACTGTCAAGATATCTCAACTCTCAAATGGAGGACAATATGATTATGGTAATAATACTCAATCACAATAATAAACTAGAGGAAGATATGACACAATATGGAGTAGAAGGAAAGAAATAAAGTCACAATACATCACAAGTCCAAGTCTAATCATAACACAAGATCTCAAATAATAATACATGCCAAAAGTATCTAACTGACATATACAATATCATAAATAAACTAGCTAAGTCTCATCGACTGCTGGTACTATCTCAACAGGCTCTACGGGTGCTATCTCAACTGGCTCACCATCCTGTGGCCTGTAGTGCGTAAGACACCAGTCCTCCAATGAATCATCTGAAAAATATATCCAATCAGGATTGGAGCGAAGTACAACCCAATAGCAGTCCCAATAATTCACAGAAACTATGAAACAACAATAGCAATGGAAATAAATGATGGAAGTAACTGAACTAGCATATATCACGAGAAGAAGCATCATGATAAATAATGACAAGAAACTGAGAACAATATGGTGAGGAACATCAATGTAATGAACTGGAATAAATGAAACAATATAATAAATGTGCCTTGAACTATTAGTAAGATAATACAATCGGCTTGGGCCTAACGCAGGCTATATAAAAAGTGAGCTAGCGTGATCACACGTGAGTTGCATGATCTGCTAACTATCATGGCCTATAAGGTATGATCACATATCCACTAATACTTTTCCAACCCCCGACTAGTACACGGATTCAAATCACGACAGGTTATAACACGTATATCACACTGCATGGTCTATAATATCATGCACTATGATCACAGTCTATATAATCACTAAGATATCACGGTAATCACTGAGTAATCACGAAGCACGACACGGTGATCATTGAGTCATCACAACAATAACATCTCATGACCAAGATCTACGTATACCAATTTGTGAAACCATCGTGTCAGGAATCAAATATCTCAATACTAAATACATGAAACATAGGGACTATCAAATAAGGATACTATCAGAGAATGTACTCGTCTCTGGTCATGAGCAACAGGTATGACTCGGTGTCCGAGCTGGTGTCACACACACCTAAATAGGAAATGTCATGTCAATTGATGTAATAGATGATAAAAGAGTTAGAGAATGCACTAATATTATTTTTTAGGTCATTTCTAGGTCCATACCTAGTCTCTAAGGTGATTACAAATCTAAAATATGCAATACCAGGTTATACCTAAATCTCTATGTCAATACTCAAGGTTATTAGTTAATCTAACCAATAGACTTAAGTATATATATATACTAAATAATATAGTACACTGATTATATCTAAAATACACTAACTAGTATATACTAACTCATCTAATAACAATCTGAATAAAAAATCCACTACTGAACTTCATTGCTCTGAATGGGCTCTCCCTCTCGAGTGCACCCTGCTAAGTTGCTGTTACTGCTCTATAATGCAGTTGCAACTGAACTGCATGACAAGTGTTGTGCACCCCTCTCACTGACAAACCAAATGTCTGGAACACTGGTTACACTCCCTGCAACATACCTTCTTACACATACAAGTGTAACACAAGCAACACCCATACTATCTATCAACACCAACACCCATTAGCATTAAATCAAACACTTGACATGCTATAAATACAATACTCTATGATACATACCCAAATGGAATGCCAAAACCCCCAATTCTCCATAATTAACATATATGCATCTCAATAATATATAATAATAACTAATATAACTAGTTACAATAGGAATTGAAGAGAATAAACACAAATCACCCAAAATGAGCCCCGTATCACACCGTATCACAAAATACTATGATACGCTCTACTCGTGTCCAATTGTGGACACGTACCTAGTCCCACAACCCCGATCTAACTCTAATTAGATCTAATTGGTCTCATGACACACACTTGATGTGTCAATCTCGGAATTCCTTATAATTGGACATATCACCATGTCGAATTCACAATACAAGTCATATGAACATAGTTCTTGATCCTATGGGTAGCCTTAAGCCAATGAATGATTTCTAATGGTTAAATGCATGAATTAGAGTCTAGATTATAGAGTGGATTCAGAATTTACCTATTGGGAGATGAATTTCAATGAAATGCTCAATGGATACAATTAGGACACAATCTCTTTGTCAATTCCTCCTCCTTCAAGTGCTCCTTGCAATCCAAGCTCCAATGCTTCTTAGATGATGAAATTGAGAGGGAATGAGTGTGAATTGGGTTGAATTTGGTGGAGAGATGAGTCAATTTGGGGAAGAACACAATTGGAATTCTAAATGAATGAATTAATGAGAGGAGAGTGAGTGAGAGTCCCTCATAAGTTGCTGACCCCCTCTTTCTTCCTTCCCAAGCAATGTACAATGTCTAATACACCCCTATTATCTAGTCATGAGGTTTAATTAGGAAAGTCTATATTAGGAAGCTTTTAATTCTTCATGAACTAATCTAATCTCCTTAATTAATTAAGGGAATGAGTCTAATGGGCCTAACCCAAAGTTGGGCTCAATTATGTCATGACAACTAATGGGTCCACTAATGACAAGTCCAAATAAACATAAGCTAGTCCACTAATCAATAATTAAATAGCACAACTCAATATAATTAATTAGTAACACATATATAAACATTTAATTACTAAATAATAATATGTTAAATGACAAGAATACCCTCATCTAGAAATATGGTAGTGACAAAAACTTAAAGAGAACTTTTATTTTATTGATGTGAATAAAACATGAGAAGTCTTGATACATTTATAGGAGCAAGTCATGACATCCTCCTTTAGCCCATGAGATGTAGGACTAAAATTAGGGCCAACTCTAGCAAAAATGGGGTACTAGATGGTCCTGAAAATGGAGGGACCTATATGTAAATTTTTGGGCCTTTGTAAATTTTAGGACACCTTTGTAAAATTTAGGGGCCTTTGTAAAATTATAGGACTTTGTAAATTTTAGGGGGGCCTTTGTAAATTTTAGGGGGGCCTTTGTAAATTTTAGGATGCCTTTATAAAATTTATGGGGCATTTGTGAAATTGTGGGGCCTTTGTAAATTTTAGGAGGCCTTTCTAAAATTTGGGGCCCTAGGCCCATGCCTAGGTCGCCTCGGCTTGGAGCCGGTTTTGTTAATATGAGATATACAATAATAGTTAACTGACTTGTTTAACTGGTTTGAGAATAAAGAAGGGCAAAATGGTCAACTATGAAATCTTTGAACTTTTAACGAATGTGTGTTAGTGCCCTTAACCATAGGGGCCTATGAGCAAAAAATCTTAATGATTTGAGGGATATCCTTCCAATAACAAGATTTGAGTAGCCTATGTTGAAATCGACAAGATTTGAGGGGCTTATATTAAAATATCCTTTTATATATGTGTACTGTAATCTTGGTTCTCCATTTATAGGGCATTTAGTCCTTAAGATTTCGTTGAATGAATTAGTAAGCCATATCAATCATTTCTCACCTAAAAATTTCCAAACCTAAATAGGAATATCATAAGGTACTTTCACTTTTCCATTTTTTTATTTTCCTTGAGCATTCTTGAGTTTAGACTACAATAGCAACTTGACCTATCGCGAACTAACTTTGTATCTAAATTAAGCTCTTCTAAGTTGCTCTCCATAATAACTTGTGAAAATAACTCCACCTCTCCTTAATATCATTTTCTTTTTTCTCTTATTAGTACTTTTTGTTATTCACTCTTGACATATTTAATATTACTAGGTCTCTACCCCTTTCTCTACCCTTAGCAAACCTATAAATATCTTTTTTTTTCGTCCTTAGTTTCTAACCTCCTAAACAAATAATCATAGGCCTTTGGCTTTAGCTTCACAAATATCTTTTTCTTAGCTTTCTTCTTTGTTACTTTATCTCTTAAACTATTATAATTAATTCTTCTGTCAATCTTTATAGTAAATCATTTTTGCCTTAATTACATTATGGACTTTTTCGTTCCACAACCAATTTTTTTTAAGTCCAACAAAGCTAGCATTACTACCAAACTGAGCCTAAATTAATATTCAAACGAGCCGACTTATGCTCGGGTCTTTTATTACATATATTATCCCAGATTCTCTTTGCACGCTGATACTCTATTTTGTGTCTGATTGATCCATCGTTTGAGCCAAGCTCTATCACACGCTCTACTTGGACTGACCATCTGTGCCACGATCTTATTCCTTGTGTAGACCTTATTCCATGTGTAGACCGCTCCTCTTAGTCTGGCTCTCAATCAACCGCTACCTGAATATTCCTATTCATCCACTTTAATATTAAGCGCATAGCGCTCCTAGTCAAGGTAGTCAAAGGCGCAAGGCGCACTCGAGGCGCAAAGGGTCCAAATCATCCGAGGCGCAAGGCGCACTTAAGGCACGCGCCCGAGCGACGCGAGGCGCAAAATTTTATATATATATATATATATATATATATATATTCACATCGGATTTCTACATTGATAAACATGTGTGCTTCAAATTCCCCATGTCTAGGTTGCAATCACTTTGAATTGAATGAGAGAGAGAAAACAGTAAAAAAAAAGTATATTAGTTCAAAAAACAGTCTAAAAACAGTACAACAGTCTAAACATGTTATTTTTTTCACAAGATTTTCAAGGCGCGTCTTAACTATTCCAAGGCACTCGGAAAAGGCGCGCCTTAGGTGCGCCTTAAGAATTGCGCCCCGCCTGGAGTGCCCTGAGGCGCTGGCCTTGCGCCTAGGAGCAAGGCGTGCAGGCGCGCCTTTGACTACACTGCTCCTAGTAGGGTTCGAACCTCCGACATGGTTTTCCAGATTTGATGTCTTGAAGTCATTGCATCATTGCTACTTGAGCTAATGCTTGCAACGTTACAATTTATCCAGAAAGGTAGTTATGGCTTCTTGAGCTATTTCTTGTCAACAATACAATTATCATCAATACAATTTATTCATGTAAGTATCTAGTTGATTTTTCATGCACAAATGTTACTTTACAAAAGGATACCAAGTTGCTAATATCAATTTGTATAGTGAAGTTACCCCATGAAACCTATTTTTATTGCTAGCATTTTATTGCAGATATGGGCCATTCTACGTTCTTTTGATAACTGAATCTTGGAAATTGTAGGGAGACAACCCAACTCTTAGGAGTAGCATTTTTATCAAGAGAAGTGACCTGATCTCTTCACCAAGAACATGCAAAACTTACATAATTCTGTGTTTAGCTTCAAAAGGACGTGGTTTTGGGGGTGAGCCTTTAAAAAAGGAAAAGGTAAGGTCTTATACATGCTAATAGTTACGTATCAATGCAAGATTGTTTGTCCTGTATCAATTATGACCATGTATCACAAGAATGCTTATTGCCAAAGAACCATTCAGATTTTGTTGTAGTTTCTGAATTTTTTAAAATCATTGGTTACACGAGATGAGATTACTGATTTATGCTAATGAATTTGTTTATCATGTTTCATTTTTGTAATTATACTCTTATATATTATTTGATCAGAAAGAGCTTACTTCCTCTCCTTAATATCCAGGCTTTGACTGAAAATCGTTGATTTATGCATGACTTGACCTTTGCATTGTTACCTTATTATTATTTTTTCCAATAATTAAACTTGAAATCAAGTGTAATATTGTCGTTGATGTTATGCTATGCTGAAAATCCTCTTCCCTAAATAATTGGCTAAACTCTCACTAGGTGCAAAAGAGGCTTGTCTTCTGCCATAAACTCTCTCAATCTCATTTTTTTAATCTATTCACCTTCTGCATACATTCGTCATTCTCATATAATTTTTTGTTTATTAACCTTCAACATACATTTTCGACACTTTAATTGGCCTGCATGTCCTTGCTATCGTAGGGATGATTAAATGCTTCTTTAGGGTTGGTTTGGTTGCTTGAAAGTGGATTGAGACTTTCAAGTGATAGATGGAAAGTGTACGTTCTTGTTGCCTTGTAAGTCGAAATGTGTTTAATTAGCTAGGTAAATAGGAATCTGGAAAGCGAGAGAGCGCATAAAAAAATAAAAATAAATACTAATTAGTTTATTTAACATAATTATTAACTACTAATAGTTAATATTAACAAAATTATTTTGTTAACTAATTATTATCAACAAATTAATTAATTATTTTGAATATTAAATACTTATTATTTATGAAATAAATTCCCTAATTATAAGATAATAATATTAATTAACTATCTTTCTTAATTAGTACACTAATTAATTACCATAATATTACTTAGCATGTATTCACTACTTAGTCTTAGTTTAACATATTAATTATTAAGTTAAGAATACTATTATCTATTGCTTTTAATATTACTTAAGTATCGTAATTACTAATTTATTAATATAATACTAATTGGTTTAAACTTAACTACTAATTATTTTAATAGTAAAATTTAAAAATAATAATCCAACACACTATTTTCGGAAGTTGAAGTGAGAGGGTGGGGGGTGAGGTGTGGTTGGGGGGGGGGGGGGGGGGGGGACCCTCAATTATCCTGTAAATGGTACCGTCGCCTGGCTTTGTTGCCACTACTTTCAGTGGAAATTAGCTAGAGAAGAACAAGTTAAGAGAGTCCAGAGGAAGAGGGAGAGGGAGAGGAAGAACATAACGGAGTGGTAAATAGGTTACTGCATGATTTTGTAATGCCAAACTAATGCTAGATTTGGTTTTGTTTTTCTTGTTTGAAAGTTAGTTTTGGGGGTTTTCAAAAGTTAGTTTTAGGGGTTGAGCTCTACTTGTGTAGATAAGTCAACTATTGGTCCCTTCATTTTAGCTTCAAATCTATTACAGTGATCATCCCACTCTTTTTATATAGATAACTAATCTTTTTAAACAAGTCATCATAATCCATAATTTTAATTTGCTTTAAATCGTAAGCTCCCTTAGGTCTTTATCTACGTATAACATTAAAAAAATAGCTCTAATCTAGAGTTATGATACCAATTTGACGAGGGACAAAAATCTAAGAAAAATATGATGAGTATGAAAATTAGGAACAAAATGACGCGGAAAGTGTAAGAAATTTTTGAATAACAAACTATTACCAATTTATTATAAAAGTTATAATAGAAATGCAAGAAGATCATAATTGACTTGTATACCCGAATTTGGAATGACGTGTGGGTGGTGTCAGATCTTGATATAGGACGTTTGTACTCGAGACGCAACTTGGCGTCAACGTCAGCAACGAAGAAGAAGATAAGATAGATCCACTCTAGAATTTTAATATTGCACTATACAAACACGAAAATATATTTCTCTCAATTCATTCTTTAATTCTTCCATCAATAATTTATGAACTTACATTTTATTTATAACTCTCAAAAAATGAAAATAATATAAAGTCTAACTCTAAAGACTTATCAAAATATTGATAAAAGAGATAAAATGATCTCTATTCAAAATATTCCTTAATAAACAAAAAACTAAAAGATAACAGAAAATCCAAATTGGTGCTCCATCACCAGCAAGATAGTCTATTAAGCTAATATTTCTTTGTTTTTTTATATATATATATTTTCATACAAACTTATAAGTTGTCAAACATTTCGGGTACTTCCAAAGTATATATAGATGCATTTAAAAGTTTGAACATGCATTTTCTTTTGCTAACATTTATGTAAAATAAAATAATAAGCTTTCCTTAAGGGACCAATCATCATAAATTGCATAAGTGATTCTTTAATAGATTCTATAAATATTTTTACTTGGTCATGGGAATACTACCATCAAACTAATTTTACCTCACAACCGTAATAAACAAGGATAAAAAGTAGGAGTCCAAACTTTAACATCATTATTCGATATATAAGCTACCTAAATGAAAATGCATACAAGAAGACATAAAGGAACCAAAGTGGGATTCTTTGCAATGGGGAGATACTTACGACAAGCCAATCTAGTAGCCACACCCAGCTAGGCTTCACCGCTCAAAGAGTAAGCCATGTGATAGATCACAATGGCTTACGAGTACTTTGGTAATAACAAGTGCGAGGAATTGTAGTGGCAATGGTATTAGGTTGTTTCTTTTTGTTGTACTTGTTGTTCTCTTTTGTTCTCGTCTGTTTTTTTGTTGTCTTCCTCTTCTTTGCTTTTGGAAGGAGTGGATAATTGTCACGATCCGCACCTGAGTGTTTGGGTACGAGTGCGTGGGTACGCCCAGCCTACACCGCAGTGTCAGCGGTAGAACGCTGTCTGGAACTAGTACTGTATAACTAACACTTCATAATTATAAAGGAAACAGATATTATACTCAATCACAAAACTAAGGTAGGTGAAAACATGTTGTATATATATATATATATATATATATATATATGTATAAAGGTTACAGTACAAAATCTTGTATTCATAATTCATACAACTATAGTAAGTCCGCAAACTTTAACTATTGTTATAACTGAGTTTCCTACTTGCGGCCTTCCTCGATCCTCCAGGAGTTAAAATCAGGCTCGAAGCTATTTCCCAAAAATCTATAATAGATGAGACACAGGTCCTTATAAGTGCTACCTGAAATATTATCCAATCAGGATTGAACGAGTACAATTCTAATAGCAGTTTCAATACATGACAAGGACTATAAAACAGTAATAGAAAAGTAGTACATGATAAATAAATAAACTGACATCAAGGCATAATAAGAAATGATCAGGAAAAATGAATAAACAGAGAATATAGCATATATCAACAAGGAAATCTATAGTCACTAAGTGTTTTGAAATACTAGTTTGATTATGTGATCGGCTTATGATTGCACAATGGGAGCCGGTTAATCATACGTGAAATGTATGGTTAGCCTTTGCACAGGAATTATATTTGCACAGGATTATGGTATGATCACATATAACTAGCATTTTTCTGTCCCAACTAGCATACAAGAATCATACGAATATCAGGTATTATACAAGATCAAAGTCTAAAAACACAAGATATGCTAGTCCGTGTTTCTTTGTGTTAGGAATCAAATACAACAATACATGTGTTATAGAAATTATCAGTAAGAAAACCATCAGAGACTGTACTCGCCTGGGGTCCAAAGCGGGTGAAACAAGTCAGAGTGTGACGGGGTCCAGATAACCTATATCATGAATAATTCACATTAATTGGTGAAATATAATTAAATAGACTTAACCCACTAGATTTCTAGGTTAATTTTATACTATTTCTGGTTTATAGATGGGACAAATATCTATATAAAAACTTAAGCATAAAAATAATGTATATATAAGATATATTTATATATTATTTATAGATACATATATATAGATACATACGTATATTATATATATATATATATATATATATATATATATATATATATATATATATACACATATATATATATAAGATATATAGATACGTATATAGATACAATATAGTATACATATATAGATAATATATAGTATACAT
>JAYESA010000170.1:0-40000 GCA_036927795.1 Iris macrosiphon
GAGCTAGACGAGCTGAAGCTACAACTAGAAGAATTATAGATCAAGGGATTTGTTCATCCTAGTGCATCACCCTAGGGAGCACCAGTGTTGTTTATACCCAAGAAGGATGGAACATTCCGTATGTGCATTGATTACAGAGCCCTTAATGCTTTGACAATCAAAAACAAGTACCCCCCTGCCGTAAATTGATGATCTGTTCGACCAACTGACAGGAGCGGTGGTGTTCTCAAAGATAGATTTGAGATCAGGTTATCATCAGGTAAAAGTACGGAGAGAAGACACTCCAAAGACAGTATTCAGGACTCGTTATGGTCACTACGAGTTTTTGGTGATGCCTTTTGGACTGACAAATGCACCTGCCATATTTATAAACCTGATAAACCGAGTCTTCCACCAGTATCTGGACCAGTTCGTGGTAGTCTTTATCGATGATATCTTGGTGTATTCAAAGAGCCATGAGGAGCATAGAGAATACTTGAGACTGGTGTTAGAGACGCTAAGGCATGAGAATCTTTATGCAAAGCTAAGCAAGTGCGAGTTTTTCCTAGATCGTATCGCTTTCCTTGGGCACGTTATCACAGGAGATGGCATTTTGGTAGAACCAGCAAAGATTTTTGTCAGTAGAGACATGGCCGACCCCTACCAACGTCTCAGAGGTGAGAAGTTTTCTAGGACTTGCCAGATATTACCGGAGGTTCGTAGAGAACTTTGCAAGGATCGCAGAGCCGATGACCCGTTTGACCCGCAAGGAACAGGAGTTCATCTGGTCAGAGGAGTGTCAGATAGCATTCGATGAGCTAAAAAAGCGTCTGACTACGGCTCCCATCTTGACCATACCTTCTGGATCCGGAGAATTCATAATATATAGCGATGTATCTGGAAAAGGATTAGGTTGTATCTTGATGCAACATGGGAAGGTTATAGCCTATGCCTCTAGGCAACTGAGGACCCATGAGAAGAACTACCCCACTCACGACCTGGAGCTTGCCACAGTCATCCTTGCCTTGAAGCTTTGGAGACACTATCTATACGGAGAACGAGTGGAGATATTCACTGATCACAAGAGCCTGAAGTACGTCTACACTCAGAAGGACCTGAACCTGAGACAAAGACGCTGGCTCAAGGTGATGACAGACTTCGAGATCGATCTGCAGTACCATCAAGGAAAGGCCAATGTAGTAGCTGACGCTCTAAGCAGGAGACCCATGGCATTCTTTCTGATCACCCAACCAGATCTATTGAAAGATCTAGAGTTGTTGGGTATAAAGGTCATTATGTCAGGAGTTGACGGCCAATTGTCAAATTACCAGTTGCAATCAACATTAGTCGAGAGAATCAAGGCTGCCCTGCCAACAGATGCCAGGTTCCAGAGACTTCGACAAAGGACCAAAGCTGGAATATAGACATGATTGCACATATACGAAGATGGGACTTTAAGATGTGGAGATGGTCTTTATGTCCCGAATGGAGAACTTTGTGAAGAACTGATGTCAGAGGCTCATAGCTCAACATACTCTATCCATCTAGGTGGCACAAAGATGTACAGAGATCTGAGGCAATACTATTGGTGGCATGAAATAAAGAGGGAGATAGCCCACTTTATAGCAAAATGCCTGGTGTGTCAGCAAGTCAAGGCTGAACATCAGAGGTCCGCAGGTCTACTCCAACCACTCCCAATACCTGAGTGGAAATGGGAGCACATTACTATGGACTTCATTACGGGGTTTCCAAGGAGTCCTAGTGGTCGTAATGCCGTATGGGTGATCGTAGATTGACTCACCAAGGCTGCCCACTTTTTACCCTTCAGAGTTGGGCAATCTACAGAAGTTTTAGCTGTCGTACCCCGATCCCGTAGGGATCGATCGTCCTCGCTTGGTCCCTACGGAACCGTTCGTCCTCGCTTGGGCGCGATGCCGTGCAAGCCTAAGTTGCGCTTGCACTAGGCAACGTACCTGCACAAGACACAAGTTAACAAAAATATACATATATAGCCACAGAGTAAATACAGAGAACCAAAGTTGAACACATTTGATAGGCACACAAAATACTTTCCATTTTATTGAATACTGAAGATTTGGATTACAAAGTGCTTGCTTGGCTGAGTTACAAAATATGCCTTAGAAGGCTTACAACTCTTTTTATATTCCCAAAATTAGCCACAACGTCCATTACATTACGTCCTTGTAGTAGGACCAAAATAGCAAAATATCTAGCAGAAGAGGAGTAGCCCACTGGAGAGGAAAGCAACGGAGGAAGCAGCATGAACATAGTCCTAAGGAAGGGTACGCACACGCTGATTCAGATTCAAGATGCTTGCCAAACTCTCGCTTCCAGTACCTAGATATTTTCCCACAAACGTAGGTCAGTACTACCACATGTACTAGTGAGCGACCGTGGCCAAACTCACCTTAGAAATCCACACTAAGTAAGCATATGAAGCTAGCATTATTAGATGATCTTTCTTGTTGTCTAGTATCTTTTTAACAATTCATGTAAGAAAATATAGACGATGTATAGCATATGCATATGATAATTCTTACCCACAGCCGAGCGGTTATCCCTGCAGCAGACACACAAGTTAGCCACAATTTGCATATGAATAACTTATGAATCAATATAGGCATCAAGTGTTAGGTATGCAAGAAGGTAAACCTAGCATGCTTCCTAACTATGTGATGGTCCATGGGTAGCCCATGATTAGCAGCGGTCGCCCAAGGTTCAGCTCTTCACTGACATGCGCGGGTGTCGGCAGCTGTGACCCAAGGTTCAGCTTTTCGCCAACACACCCGAGTGCAAGCAGCTGTGACAACATGGGTTCCGCACAACACTAATCGACATATCGCCCCACTAGACCCCCTTACGAGCCGTATACCTCAGGGCGATCCAAAAATCTCTTTCGGACCGAGCGATTCCCAGTGCCCCAGGAACCGTTCGAGAGACGAGACCTTGTGCACAAGTTGTCCGAGACCAATGCATGACATGAAACATCTAACAGATATAACACTATAATGCACAGTTCAAAGAAACGAATACACAATTTCTATCTCTTATTCTTTTCCCATATAACACATTCGAAATATAGGGACTTGCCATAAATTGGGTCGTGCAGCATAGGGACTAAGAACATGCAACAATATTGATAGCAAAAGCATAATTCTAATACTTTAAGCATGCAGTTCATTTTTTTAGCTTATCTTTTTAGTGAGGCAACATTAGTGAACTAGAGATTCTTTTCATTAGGCATGCAGACTAAACGATTCATCGAAGGGCCTAAGCCACTCACCGAATGAATCGAACGAGAGGATGGGGAAGCCTTAAGCAACGTTCACTCTTTGGTTATGCGTCCTGAAAATACAACAATACTTGATTAGCATACTTCGATCTCTTTCCCTTACGATTCAGAAAGAACGCGCAAGCGAGAAGGCGAAATCATGAAAACCAAGTCATCGAAAGCAACTCAAAATACAAAGCAACACAAAACCAAGAAGCAAGGCAACCAACAAAACTATTGGACTTATTTCAATAGAAGCCGTTCGATTAATTCGAAGGGTACATTGCACTTCATCCGTGTTGATTTGGCAGTAAGGTTTCCCCGAGACTCGATTCTCAACCGAGTCGAAGCAGCTTAGCGTTCCATAAGTAACCGTTCGGAGCAGGACGTTACATACTACCCCACTGAGAAAAAGTTTCGTCCACGAAACTTAAGAGATCAAGGAGGCAAAGATCAAGCATTAAGAGTTTAAAGGAAACAGACTCACCAACATCGTGTCCACTCTCGTCACGCTCTATATTCAACTGGTAAACTCTCGGCCTCCTTATCTGATCAGTTGGTTCCACAGCGGGACCCGGAGGGGTATAAGTCTCAGTGCCATCTGCTGCCAAGGCCTTAAGGGTTGGACAATCACAGATCATATGATCTAACTTTCCACACTTAAAGCATCCCTTTGTAATATGACGACATGTCTCTCTGGTGTAACCCTGACGGCCACAGAAGCTGCACATTTTTCTGCGGTTCTCACCTGCGTCGGCCTGTTTCTCTACATCGGCCTTTTTCTCACCATTGTGGTATCGTTTAGCAGGAGGGTTCCGAGGAGCCGGTGCCTTTTCTGGAGCACTTTGTGGTGTAAACTGCTCATTCTGCACCGCTGCCTCAAATGCTTGGATGTACGTTTTGCACTCCCGGTTCATAACATCTTTTCTCAGATTATCGTTTAAGCCTTTTATGAACCGATGTGTGCGGGCTCCCTCATCAGGAATCATCGAGCTAGCGAACTTAGCAAGTTTGGAAAATTCTGACTCATAATCTTCGATGGACATGTTCCCTTGCTTAAGTTCAGTAAACTCGTCTTCTTTTCTCTGTCTAATGGCTGGCAGAAGATAATGTGCAAGGAATACTTTCTTGAACATTCTCTAAGTGATCTTACCATCCTGATGCTTGGTGGCTAGATCTGCTTTCTTTACCTCCCACCAGTCATGTGCACATAATCGCAGCTGCATATCTGCACACGCCACCCTCTTGTTCGCAGGTATTGACGCAAAGCTAAACAAGCTCTCCATCTTTGTGATCCAGTCTATCACCTTATCCGGCATGGTCCTGCCTTCAAACTCTGAAGGGTTCAACTTCAGGAACTCAGCACCTTTGAAGGTAGACTTCCCAGCCGCACGACGAGGCCCGTTAGTTTCTACCAATCCTGCTTCTTGAGGCATGGTCGGGGCAGTCATAGGTGTTGCATCGGTTCCTGATGCACCACTGTGTGCTACTAGTATTGTCATAATCTGAGTCAGAGACTCAAGCTGCTGCTGTTGTGCTAAGGCTCTAGCATCAGCTCGTTGCTGCTGAGCCTCAACTCGTTCTTATTGTGCAGCATGTCGATCATTCTGATTCTGAAACATTGCAATCAGCCTATCAATTTGATCATCGCTCACGCTCGTTGCGCGCGATGTCTCAGGATTACTAGCACCTATTTTTGTCATCCTTTGCTGCAAAAGAGAGTAGCTTGCATTAGTCTCATAACGTATTATGGACTTATTGTATGGGACGTTGGGTTTTTCATACTCTTAGGGACCTTTCATACTCTCGATTTACTTCTTATAGATTCAAAATCAATTTTCAAAATTCGGGACTTTTGAAATTGTTTGAAAATTTATATCATTTTCGAAAATGATGTTTGAAGAGGCCAAGGACGTAAAGCCATGCTCTGATACCATCTGTCTAGCCCCGATCCCGTAGGGGCCGATCATCCTCGCTTGGTCCCTACGGAACCGCTCGTCCTCGCTTGGGCCCGATGCCGTGCAAGCCTAAGTTGCGCTTGCACCAGGCAACGTACCTGCACAAGACACAAGTTAAACGAAAATATACATATATAGCCACAGAGTAAATGCAGAGAACCAAAGTTGAACATATTTGATAGGCACACAAAATACTTTCCATTTTATTGAATACTGAATATTTGGATTACAAAGTGTTTGCTTGGCTGAGTTACAAAATATGCCTTAGAAGGCTTACAACTCTTTTTACATTCCCAAAACTAGCCACAACACCCATTACATTACGTCCTTGTAGTAGGACCAAAATAGCAAAATATCTAGCAGAAGAGGAGTAGTCCACTGGAGAGGAAAGCAACGGAGAAAGAAGCACGAACACAGTCCTAAGGAAGGGTGCACACACGCTGATTCAGATTCAAGATGCTTGCCAAACTCTCGCTTCCATTACCTGAATATTTGCCCACAAATGTAGGTTAGTACTACCACATGTACTGGTGAGCGACCGTGGCCAAACTCACCTTAGAAATCCACACTAAGTAAGCATATAAAGCTAGCATTATTAGGTGATCTTTTTTGTTGTCTAGTTTCTTTTTAACAATTCATGTAAGAAAATATAGATGATGTATAGCATATGCATATGATAATTCTTATCCACAGCCGAGCGGTTATCCCTGCAGCAGACACACAAGTTAGCCACAATTTGCATATGAATAACTTATGAATCAATATAGGCATCAAGTGTTAGGTATGTAAGAAGGTAAACCTAGCATACTTCCTAACTATGTGATGGTCCATGGGTAGCCCATGATTAGCAGCGGTCACCCAAGGTTCAGCTCTTCACTGACACGCGCGGGTGTCGGCAGCTGTGACCCAAGGTTCAGCTCTTCGCCAACACACCCGAGTGCAAGCAGTTGTGACAACATGGGTTCCGCACAACACTAATCGACATATCGCCCCACTAGACCCCCTTACGAGCCGTATACCTCAGGGCGATCCAAAAATCTCTTTCGGACCGAGCGATTCCCAGTGCCCCAGGAACCGTTCAAGAGATGAGACCTTGTGCACAAGTTGTCCGAGACCAATGCATGACATGAAACATCTAACAGATATAACACTATAATGCACAGTTGAAAGAAACGAACACACAATTTCCATCTCTTATTCTTTTCCCACATAACACATTCGAAACATAGGGACTTGCCATAAATTGGGTCGTGCAGCATAGGGACTAAGAACATGCAACAATATTGATAGTAAAAGCATAATTCTAATACTTTAAGCATGCAGTTCATTTTTTTAGCTTATCTTTTTAGTGAGGCAATATTAGTGAACTAGAGATTCTTTTCATTAGGCATGCAGACTAAAGGATTCATCGAAGGGCCTAAGCCACTCACCGAATGAATCGAACGAGAGGATGGGAAAGCCTTAAGTGACATTCACTCTTTGGTTATGCGTCCTAAAAATGCAACAATACTTGATTAGCATACTTCGATCTCTTTCCCTTAGGATTCGGAAAGAACGCGCAAGCGAGAAGGCAAAATCATAAAAACCAAGTCATCGAAAGCAACTCAAAACATAAAGCAACACAAAACCAAGAAGCAAGGCAACCAACAAAACTCTTGGACTTATTTCAATAGAAGCCGTTCGCTTAATTCGAAGGGTTCATTGCACTTCGTCCGTGTTGATTTGGCGGTAAGGTTTCCCCGAGACTCGATTCTCAACCGCGTCGAAGCAGCTTAGTGTTCCATAAGTAACCGTTCGGAGCGGGGCATTACATTAGCAGACATGTATATGAGGAAGTTCGTACGACTGCAAGTAGTGCCAGTCAGTATAGTGTCTGACAGGGATACGAGATTTACATCTTACTTTTGGTGAAGTATGCAAGAGAGTCTTGGTACCCGCCTAAAGTTTAGCACCTCGTATCACCCGCAGACAAATGGACAGTCCGAGTGCACCATTCAGACCCTAGAAGATATGCTGAGGGCATGCATGCTTGATTTTAGTGGATCATGGGAAGACCATTTACACTTGGTGGAGTTTTCCTACAACAATAGCTATCAAGCGAGCATTCAGATGGCTCCCTATGAAGCATTGTATGCTAGGAAATATCGTTCCCCAGTATGTTGGAGCGATATAGGCGAAAGACAAATTCTGGGACCAGAATTGGTTGTTCGTACGGTAGAGAAGGTAAAAAAGATCCAAGGGCACCTGTGAGCAGCGTAGGACAGACAAAAGTACTAGGCAAACGTATATCGATGACCCCTAAAATTCCAAGTTGGAGAGCATATGTTTTTAAAGATCTCGCCTACCCGAGGGACTATCAGATTCGGAGGCCGAGGAAAACTGAATCCGAGGTACATCGGACCATTCGATGTATTGGAACGCATCGGAGAAGTTGCTTATAAACTAGCCTTACCCCAAACATTAGAAGGAGTGCATGACGTCTTCCATGTATCTCAACTGAGGAGGTAAATTCTAGATCCGAGTCATGTGCTTGACCACTCATAGATCACTGTCGGCCCGAGTTTGTCATACTAGAAGGAGCCTGTAGAGATCCTAGACAGAAGCGAGAAGGTGTTGCGAGGTCAGACTATCCTCCTAGTTCGTATTGGATGGAGGCATCATGCACCAGGCGAGTCGACCTGAGAATGAGAGGAGGATATTCGACAACGTTTCCCCCATCTATTCGAAGGCCTGGGTATGTCCTAATTTTTCAAATCAATCAATAGTTTTTACTATATGTCTGTTTTAATTTAGATGACAAAATGCTCTAAGGAGGGTAGATTGTAAACTCCCTCGACCAGATTTCAGCTTAGATAGAGAAATTAGGATTATTTTTAACAAATTAGGATTAATTACAGCTTTTTTTTAAATTATTATGTAATATATTATATTGCTTAGTGCACCTTACCATTACCTCGATATTTTGAGCATTACACTGACTGTTACCCTCAAACAAAGTTCACATACTTCTCCTAGACATGACAGTCTACTATTCTAAACTTTGTGAAACTCACAAATACCCTGTCTTGAGCCTCGTTTTAGTCGCACAAATATTGTTACAAACGTCCGTGCTAAAATTTAATTAATTTCCAAACTTGTACCCTTGTCCGTTCCAATCAAAATTAGAGACCAAACTGGAACCCGTTTTGTCCAAACTAAATTATGTTATTATTCTATTTTAAGTATATTACGTCTATTATACTTGCACTTCACTAAATTCTGACCTTGTATATTTTTAATTAATTAGAAAACACCGTGCGCATTAATTTCTAAATAATTAATACGGAGACCAGCATCACCCAAAACTAGACCCAGCTCTTACCCAAACTCACCCTCACACCCTCAAGACCCTTACTAAACACCACCCCTCATTTTTGTACATTACATCACCCTCAGGAATGAGGTGTTCTTCTCAAATAATTTGGTAATTACCTAATTTCCTAATTTATTAGGGCTCTTGTGCAAATTATGAAATTTCAGGATTTTATATGCAAAATTGTATAGGTGAGGTGTCCACCTCCCATTGGAGGGGAAACATGGGTGATTCTCCACCCTCCATTCCAAATTAGGTCTAAGTATAATGCATTTCCATGCATTTATGTGGCCTACCAATCCTAAAGTGTGTTCACACAGACAATTCCTAAAAAACCCTAACCATTTAAACCCTATAACCCCCCCCCCCCCTCTCACCCGACTCCTCCCTCACACTCACTACAGACCACCCCCACCTCCGACCACTTCCCCCCTGCCTCGACCTCCCCCGACCTCCCCCCCGGCCACCGCACCACCACCAGCATCACCCATACCACCATCACCAACATCTTCACCATCACCCCCCCCCCCGCACCCCCGACTCCCCCTCACTCTTCCACCGCCACCATAGGCCACCACCACCATCACTACCACCTCCGCCATCATCTCCGCCACCGAACCACCGCCGCCACCCCCCCTCGGCCGCCGCAACCACCGCCACCACTCCCCACAGCCCCCGACTCCCCCTCACCAACGACAACATCACCCCCCCGACTCTCCCTAACCCTCACCACCGCCACCACAGACCACCACCACCACCACTACCCCCACCGCCATCATCTCCGCCACCTCCCTGCCACCCTGAGCCGCCGCCACCGCCACCCCAACCGCCGCTGCAGCCGCCGCAGCTGCTACTGCAACTACTGCTGCTGCGGCTGACCTCCGCCAACCCTCCGCCGGAGCTCTGCCCCTTCGCCGGCGACGACGACCCGGACACGGCCCCCTGCCTCTGACATGTCAGGTATACCCCCCCTATACACATATATATACGTATATATATATATATATATATATATATATTCTATAAATACGTAATATATATATATATATATATATATTACGTATTTATAGAATATATATATATATATATATATATATATATATATATATATATATATATATATATATATATATATATATATATATATATATATATATATATACAGTATATATATTATATTATATTATATTATGTATATACTATTATATGTATATATATAAGTATTTTATATTTCTATATATATATATATATATATATATATATATATATATATATATATATATATATATATATGTATGTATATATAGTATATATGTATATATAGTATATATGTATATATAATATGTAATATATAATATATATATTATTTATATTATTATGTATATATATACTAGTATATATTAAATATATATATAATATATATATTATATTATCCTATATTATTATTATTATACTAATATAATATATACATATATGTATATGATCATCTTATTATATTATATATATATATGTATTGTATATATTAATTACTATTATATATATATATATATATATATATATATATATATATATATATATATATATATATATATATATATATGTATCGTATATATTAATTATTATTATTATATATGTATATGTAATATACATATATATTAAGTATATAAATATATATACTATGTATATATAATATATATGTATTATATATATTTTTTATTGTATTATATATATATTATATATATATACTATTATATATATTTATATTA
The DNA here is from genome assembly GCA_036927795.1 of Iris macrosiphon. NCBI lineage: Eukaryota > Viridiplantae > Streptophyta > Magnoliopsida > Asparagales > Iridaceae > Iris > Iris macrosiphon. Next base: position 10,348 of record JAYESA010000170.1, read on the forward strand.
ATAGATTTAAATTATATATATATATATATATATATATATACCTTATATATATTTAAGTATATATATATGCATTATATATATTTATGTATTATATGATATGTATACTATTATATATATATTTATGTACATATATATTTATAATATGTATATATAATATATTTATATGTATATACCTTTATTATGTATATATATAAATATACCTTATATATATTTAAATATATATAAATATATATATATATGTATTATATATATATTTATTATTATGTATTATATAATATATTTATGTATATATATATATTTATACTATGTATATATACACTATATTTATATGTATATATTTATATTATGTATATACTTTAATATATATTTTAGTATTTGTAATATATATGTATTATATATATATATATATTTAATTATGTATTATTTGTATATATGTATATTATATATTATATATATATATATTATGTATATAAGTATGTATATATGTATTTTATATATATTATCTTTTTAATATTTATTAAGCACAAGTATATATATATATATATATATATATATTGTTAAATAAAATATTAAAATATGGGTACATAAATATTATATATGTATTTTATGTTTATATATATATAATTACTATATGTACAAGTATATAAGTACGCATTTGTTAAATTATAAATTCACGAACTCATATACGTCTTAAACAGAGTGCACCTACGACGCAGTTAGTGATCCCAGGTCACAGGACCATTCAGACGCAACTCCAGGAACATGTTTTTGGCACTCACAACTTGAGGACGTAGGCAAGTATACCTTGCCAAATTTTTACTGTTTAAATTATAAACTGTTGTATGTTATCTTGTTGCAATTATAAATAACTGTGTGCGTCCGAGATTGACTGGGGTGCCATCGACGAATACGTTGATATATAGTATAACTGACTTAGACTCTAGCAGACTCACCTACAGTTGCGAGAGTATTCTGATATCCTCCTGAACCTTGACACTTGTACACGCAACACGATTGCAATTCATATTGGGATACGATTTTGCGTACTCGATTAGCTACCGGTGCGTGTGACGTGCATCACGGTTTAGCACGTAATCAGGACTATTTAGAATAGCTATGACTTGGCATATAGCCACGTGGTATGCACGTCGTGTATTCGACTTGTGTATCCACATTGGGAGGGAAAGACAACTAGTAGGCGTATGGGGTACACACATTGGACTCCGTAGTATCCAGAGGAGCCACGGATCCAATGACTTCCTTTATTCATATACCGCATTCTTCGGAGCGATACGGACGTATATATATTTGCAGATACCTTATTCTTCGGAATGATGGATGTTACATGATCTGATACCATGCTCTTCGGAGAATGGACATTATGCCTACACCTACCCATGCGTACCAAGGTTGTCTTCACATTGCATTCACTTAGATAGTTAGTACACCCTTTATTTATTTTATTCAGTATTTATATATATGGCATGCTTTTATGTATCTTGTTACGTCCCACTGAGGACCTGATTTTCTTTCAGATCTAGACGAGGCATACTATCCCACGGTGTACGGACCCGGACAGTAGACGAGGTACGCATCTGAGGAGGAGCTAGAAGTGCTGCCATCAGAGTCTCCCTGATATTTAGTAGACTCATCATCTGGAGCTGGAGCTTCTTACCTAGATAGACGATGCTCTAGTCTTATTATATTTCAGCACTTTTATTTCATCTTTTGTAGTGGGTTTTTTCCCACCAGACATATCTGATTTGTACTATGATATTTAAGACTCAGCACTTATATTCCAGCACTTATTTCAGTATTTCTTATTATTTTATGGATGAGATTAGACATTACCTGTTATCTTCTAGTATTAAACCTGTTAGTATTTTAGGACAGCGTAGCACATCTCATTGGGTCCATTAAATTGGGCAATCCCTTAGAGACGTGTCAGCTGGCCAATGCCACGTGGCCTGGTCCCGCATATTTTTGGACTGGGGTATGATACTATATGTTTATAGCTGTCCAACCCCTATGCATAATATCATATTTACCTTAGTTATTCTTAATACCTTAATTAATATCTCAAAACTTAGACAATACCTTAACATATCTATATCATTATCTTAGTATCTAAGATGCCCAAAACTCAATACCCAAAATAGTAACTCTCCTCTAGTTCCCTAACATACTTACCTACACTCACTCCAATTAAAACACATAACATGGTAACCCAACCTTCCTAAACACATTCTTCATACTTAACACTTTATTTTACCTAGATACACTCACCTACCATGTTTCACAAAATACACCAACTCATTACACTCAGTGAACATTAGAGCAACAATGTGCACATGATTGTGCAGTACCTAACCAACATGTTGAACACCCCTAACTGTCAACCTACACCATAAGACTCTAATCACTGACACTTGGTATTTCTGATCACCTACTAACTCGCAACACTTTATTTAAAGGTACAGCAACACTTACCCATATGTGCTCAGGTGCACAACACATGTGCAACCCTTGCATTTGCATACCCAGGTACATGTTATTTCCCAACTACTAACTTCAACACCCTTCACCCATTGTTGCATGTGGCAACTCAATCTCATATCTCGACATAATACCTTTACTAACCATAATGAGGATAAGATCTTATTTTAATCTATCCTGATCGAACGATATCATCTTGTATTTCTTAGCCGCGCTCCCCGAATAGGGGAAAATGGGGCACCACATCCTACCCAACTAATTGGAAGTTTCGTCCACGAAACTTAGGAATAGAACCTACCACTAGGAAACATTATGTTGACGATCATGATGCAACGGACAGTCACGAACTGCATGATTTGATTCGCCACAGGCTAGGCATAACCCAAGTTTCTTTCGGCATTTGTCAGCCATGTGCCCAGGTTTCTTGCAGAAGAAACAGGTCTTGCTCAAATCCCCTTTTAGTAGACCGTCATTGTTTTAACGCTTTGTAGCATTATTTCCTCTTTTGTTGCTTTGGCATTTGTGATTGGAGATATGCACCGCGCCAGTAGGAACGTGAGCATACTGCGGTTCAAGAGATAGGGCATGATTCATGACTTCCTATATTGTCTGGTACTATGGAACGACTACGTGTGTGTGGATGGCAGGGCACAGACTGCCTTCAAATCTTCTAGTTTGACTCGCTGCATCAGGTAAATAGGCACTAGAGAATTTGGAGAGTCGGTTGAATTTGGTGGAATACTGTTTAACTGTCATGCTGCCTTATCGTAGTTGCACGAACTCGTTCTCCTTCTAACGATGTACAGGAGGGGGTATGAACTCCTCTTCAAACACGGCACAAAAAGTAGCCCACGTGATTGCCTCCTCTCCATGGTCAACTTGAAGAGATCGTCGATGCACATCCCACCAATCGTGCGCGTTAAGACGGAGCTGCAGTTGAGCGCATGCGACGCGCTTCTCTTCGGGGACCTCCAGCAGGGAGAAATGGTCTTCAAGTTCGGCCAACCAATCTAGAGCCACGATTGGGTCCTCATTCCCTTTGAATGGCGTATTGCAGACTTTCTTAAAATCGCCAAAGTCGAAGGCAGTCACATCCCTCTTCCTTTGAGTTTGAGGTATCTCAATTTCAAGCACGGGTTGCTCCACCAGTGTAGTCACTGTTGCTGCTGAGTGGTTGGAGGCTAAATTCTGAATAATTTGCTGCAAGGTATCTACCTGCTTTTGTTGGACTGAGAATCAGGCTTCTATATTGTCTTGAAACTTGAGTTGCCTTTCCTCTGCTCGCTTCTCGGCCCGTTCGCAGCGAGCTTCGTCCCTTTATTATTTTTTCTCTAACATCTGCATTATTTGCTGGATGGGATCGATGCGAGACATGGCTCGCTGGCTCCGTGAACTTCTCGAAGTGCCCGAACTACTTTCATGGGCTTGTGTCTCGCCCGGTGCTAGCGCTGAGGATTGTGCTGGTGCTATTCCTTTAAAAGAAGGTAAATTATATCAGATCATAATGTATTATGGACTCATTGTATGAACGTATCTCATTTTGGCCTAACGAGTTTAAGAGTTCGCACAGGGATTTGATCGTTAAAGGAACTTTTCCAATATGAGGGTCAAAGAAACTTGAAGCTGTGCTCAGATACCAACATGTCACGCCCCGATTCCATGGAATCGATGGTCGTCCCCTGGGCATGATGTCGTGCGGGCCTAGGTTGTGCACCGCACAAGGCTAAGGCATTTTTGCATATTATGCACATATTCAGAGTACGCAGGTAAATTGAAACATAAAGTTGTAACATAGAAAAGTTTTCTTTATTGATAATGAACATCTATTACAAACTCTTGAATGAGTCATTAGGGTTGTCGTACGGGCTTACAAATATTGACACAAAATAAGATAGCTGTCATGTACATTACATCCCTTTACTAAACTTCAAAATATAAGACATCTAGGCAGGATGATGGCTTTTCCATGGAGCTATATAGAGTTTGGGTTGCTAGCTCCTTGCATCAAAATGCTTTAAAAGATGGCACGATCTGAACGCGCCTATAGCTGGACTGGATTGGGAAAACATCTTCAGCTCCTCGCTCGGATCTTCTTAGCACGGGGAACCTATTTCAACGAGGGTCAGTACATCTAAACGTACTGGTGAAGGCAAGCTAACCCAACTATACCAATCAACACGTTGTTTATATGAAGCATACATATTATTTATGGTCTTTCTATCTTGCCTTAGTTTATTTTACAGTAAGCAATATTTAATGAACTACTGAAATAAACTTGCCACCGTTTGGTGATATTTACCTGCTCGTCTGAACCACCTGCACAATACTTACCATATCCTTCCCTGCCACAAAGACACAAGTTAGTTTTCTCAGGTTTAAATATACGTGGGGATCACTGGCTTGATGCCATAATGGACTAGTCCAGGATAAGGATAGCATGCAACGAGAGCACACGATGCGCTACAAGCCCGTACATGATGACTATACACGAAGTTTTGCCCAGATCGGATCGGTGCCAGTGTCCCAGCGACCGTCCGCAGAACTTATACCCTTGTGCACAAGTTGTCCATGATCAAACGGCATCTATATTAAGTTAACCATTTCATGCAGTTGAGGCAACACGAGTACAAGACAAGTATCATTGCATGATTCATTTTGCATAGTCTCCCAGAACAGTTTGTTACATAGCAGGATGAGTTCTATACATAGCACATTTTAAAGAAGAAGTATACACTCTAATTTGTATTTATGCATATGATGAACATTTCCAAACGAACAAGCATGCAGTATAATTTATCGTTCCCAAGTTGAATGACAAGCATAATAATCCAAGTCTATTCCCTTTTTATCTTGACATCTTGTAGTTATTACTTTGTATCGTTTGATCGAGGCAAACAAGAATGCAAGATTTTTAGGTGTGAAGACTTGGAAGAAGGGCCAACTGAATCGAATATAAGCCACTCACTTAGTTGGTTGGAAAGGAGAAGGAAAGAGGTGCTTCAGGACTCCGCTCGTGCGTCGCCTACTGCTCGTTCACCTGCATTGTCATAAACAGATGATCAATACCTCTTCCACTCTTTCCAATTTTGGAATTGAAGTACAGTTCAATAAACGAAAATAATAAAATTTATCAAAATCGTTCAAGAAAACTCAAGCAAATCCGAAAACCAATTCAAAGCACGAAATCAACAAAGCGACAGCGAAAACTGAGGTAATAAAAGATGCAACGGAGAGGTCCCTCCTGACTCTACCGCTAAGTCGATCCTGGGGGCACGGTCCACTGAATATGGGAATCAATTCCGAAAAAGCAAATCCATAACAAGGATAAGATCTTGTTTCAATCTATTCCGATCGAACGATACCGTCTTATATTTCTTAGCCGCCCTCCCCGAATAGGGGGGAACGGGGCACCACAACACTCCCTAACACACATTTGGCACCACTAACCCCTTCACTATATCACTCATATACTTACACACTTACTAGGTATCCCTCACCCATACAAATACTCTTGCACTGTGCCTAGCACTCAGGTTTGCCCCTTCCTCTTTGCTTCTACCTGCAGCATACAACTATTGCTACCACTCATTTGCTGCCCAAACAGCAGGTATTATTACTGTTGACAAGTGCTACTACACTTGGTTGCAACTGATGCTGCTTAGTGTAACACCCCCAATACCTAAATCTGATACATATTGTCATTATACACACCTCTTACTGTATCGCTTCTCTGATACTTTGCTTCTATATCACCCTCACACCCGATATTACTACACTGATATATTCTCACTGAAACACAGGAAAATACTTTACTGATATAATAACACACATATACCATGTTGCTGAAATCCATAATACTAGCTCTAACATGTGCCCAAATCCTATACTCCATAACAGGTACACCTAACCCATTCACTTGCAGTCACCCAAGGCCAACCCATGCTGCTGATACAATTTCTCCCAAATCATGTCCCCTAGCTCTCATGTACTTAACATGAGCTGTTCTCCCCCCTTATTGCTGCTTTACTTCTACTGTATCACCTACAGTAGCTCACTTCCCTCCCTCATCCCTGAACCCCACAGTCCAAATTCTAATCTTTATTGCAGTGCCAAAGGGAACTGAATACTATTACTGGTTCTAAGGTTACTGCTTCTGTTGGTGAGGCTCCTAAGCCACTGCTGCTTCTATTGATTCTGATGTTACACCTACCCGATCACTAAACTTGCTGGGAAACTCCTTAATTGACACTGCATAATGTCTGCACTGCTACTTCTCTGATACTCATCTCCTTAACCCCAACCTTTATTCAACACTAACCTCCATGATACTGCTCTCAAGTACCATAAACTCGAGCATACTCTCCTCTAATCCTTCACTCACATGAGTACCTATGAACTAATACATGCCTACCTGTACAATACTCTCAACCTTATCACAAAATACCACACTCCCAAGGCACTCATCCACAACACTACCCGAGACCTTTACTGCCACTTCTATACACCATCTTGACCCAATGTGTATAAACACAATAGCTCATAAATAGTCACACTTAGGTACTTCCAATTCCCAAGTTCACTATAAACACACACACACACACACACAATGATGCTCATCCATCCCCTCACTTACTGACCATAGCACAAGCACTGAGTTACCTGTGCATGGTTGCACATTACCCAAGTTGCACATCACCCTCTCACCACACACCCCCCCATACACACGTATACACAATACATACACACACACACACAAACACACACACACACACACACACATATATATATATATATATATATATATATATATATATATATATATATATATATATATATATATATATATATATACGCAATTACATATACATATATATACACACCTATATACATATATAGACATAACACTCATATATGGGTAGACAGACACCTACACAAGAAATCAAATACTTTGTGTGCACCACCACCCCAACTATGGTACCAACACTCTCAATATCCAACACACACCATATCTTATCAAATACAGCCTCATATTAGTAAAGTAATTAGTAAAAATATAATTTATGGATAAATACACTAGTAGACCCAAAACCCCCAAATATGAGGCACGAAACAATATTCCATAAGAAAAAAATTATATATCTAGATAAATGAGGGATTCTAGCACCTAGATCTAGCCATAGAAAACAATTTTCACCTATGAGAGGGTTCTTATAGGTCCAATGGGTGTTCTTAACCATAAATAGAGTAGAAAAAATAATTACCTAGGTTTTGAGTGACCTCCTTGAAGAACTCCAAATTTGGACACAAGAAAGATGAAGCAGACACGATACTCAACACTTGAACTCCTCTTCAAGCTTCCTCTAGCAATGAAAATCTCCTTAGCCTCCTTTGGAAATGAAAATGAGGGGTATAGGATTTGGAGTGGAGAAATTCGGGTTAGCTCTCAAATTTGGGGGTAAACTAAATAAAAATAAATGGAGGCTATTCATGAATAAAGAGGCTTATATAGACTCTCTCTTAAGGTTAGTGTTAGGTTTAGAAATAGTTTGATATGACTCAAAAGCCCCTCTTTATTTTTCATGAATAGAATCTAATTTAACTAAAGAAAGGGATCTCTACAACTAAAAAAAATATTTCTTTCATGACACTAAACTTAATTAATTATAATTGCTAAAGTCTTGACTAGCAATAATTAGCACTAATTAACAATTGCAATTTCTAATTGGTTAGCCACTAACTATCACTAATATAATTCTAGGCAACCACTAATATAAAATAATATCATAAAAAATAATAATCACCATGCAAAATTACCAATATACTCCTATGTTGGAAAGTGGTAGTTACAATCCTACCCCCCTTAGAAAAATTTTATTATCAAAATTTAAAGATAGTCGTACCCCCTTCTAGTTCAAACCATCAACCCATATAAAATCATACAAGTATGCGATTTAAAAAAATCACTAATTATCATCACATGCATGGTTATAGCTTCTGTCTGTCATGATATTGCAGTCTCTGTCAGGGTATAATACTAATTATGCTAACTATATAGCACAATCAACTATAAGGTACTAAAGAATCAATCAAATCAAATGAATAGAGAATGACAAGAAGAAGGAACAGAACTTGCTAACCCATCACCTGTAGCGTCGGCCTCCTCGACCGTCATCACAAATGCCCTGCCCTGCTAGGGTGGCTCCCTCTGTCGGTGCTGGACAATCTACGATGCCACAAGTGGCCTAACTCCAACTCTCTGCCCTTGATCTGCATACTGGCCTGGACGATGAAGGGTTAAGAGACAATCCTTCACCAAATATTTTGTTGATCCATAATGCAAGCACGCTCCTAGCCTCTTCCTGCACCCCTCCCAAGTGTGCCCAGTCTTCCTATAATAGGTGCATTGAGGAGCCCGTTGCACCTGCCCCTGAGGCTGTTGTGGCATCTGTTGTACCTCAGCTTGAACTGGAGCACGAATCAACGTCTGAAACTGCTGCGGCTGAAATGCCTTCGGCTGTTGAAAATATGGTTGTTTAGCTGGACTCGTGATACTACTGCCAATTATCTTCCAGTCCCTCTTAGGTCTCAAACTCAGGTCCCTATCGACCTTGCGGGCCTCCACAAGAATCGTCGCGCATGTCTCATGACTCGAAGAAATAAGTTTCATGCCCCGATCTTCCGTAGAATCGGCCATCCCCGCTAGGCACTAATCACCGCGCTCCCGTAGGAGATTCGTTCCCAGTTGGACGTGATGTCGTATGAGCATAAGCTGTGCCCGTGCAAGGTCATGATCCAAACAGGCGATAAAATAACTAAGACAGAGTTGCACAGATAGTTCGAACACAGCTGAAAAGAAATAAACAGGCAAGTGGTAACAAGTTCACATAGTCGTCATAGAAGAAGTATTAAATAACCTAAATATAGAATTAAAATAAGTACTTTATTGATATTAAATCAGTATTATAAGCGGCGCTAGGCCGAGATTACAAGTCGCTCAAGCCCTCTCTCGAAACAATAAAAGCATGCCAAGTCGCTACAAGTATGGGATGATACATAGGTGATGTTCCAACATTATGTCTTATATATGTGGACGCAACACTCCAAGGCTCCAGAGCGGACTCCATGCCTTAGCTCGCACGAAGGCATTTTTGCACCGAACGAGGTTCTTATGTACCCTACAAGCAATCTGGTGGGTTATCAGTATATGAATGCACTAGTGTGGAGGCTTCTCGCCCGTTCGGTAAATCCAAACAAGTTATATAGGTTTCGTGCACTATCTATTAAGTTATCTTTCTAGTCTTGCCTTAGGATCAATTTTATGGCATAATATAAAGCCTAACTCGTATGGCGGTGCGTAGTACGATAAATGAGTAACACGATGATACTTACCAACTTACCATTCGTTCTTCCCTGTCTAACGATAAAACCAAGCTAAACCAAGCACGAATGTATATATATATGAAATCCAAGTCAAATTACATAAGAAAATACGAGTGTCACGAGTAGGGTTCTGACTCAGGTGCATGAGTTACATTGATACTCAGGGTTTGTTATACTCAGGTGGGTTGAAATAAATTGCTCAGGTGTTCAAATTATGTATAGATGTCTTATACTAAAATTAGTTCAGGTGTTCCAGATATAGGATACAATGTAATAGCTCACACGTAGATTGCCGCAATCGATCCAACTTAATATTATGACAGAGGGTCACTAACATGACCCTATAGAGGACAATGTAGTCTTGAGGCAAAGATGGTGTGCAAGCAAGATACAGATGGCATTACACCCATTTCACCCATAATAGACGACTACCAGACGGCTCCGTCCAGATCGAATCAGCCCCAGTACCCCGGCGACCATCCGCGGAACTAGATTCGAAAATCCATCTTGTGCACAAACAATTCTAGTCTGAACTCTTAAAAATCTACCTTGTGCAAGGGGTGATTCATCTAGATACTAGAATATATTATAAGGATTTCCTGTCTTTGATTCGCCTCAGTCGAGCGATACTTCGAGCGAGCCTTTAAAAGTCTAAGTCGGAACTCCTGAAGGGCCAAGTCTGGAAATCCTTTATCTCAAATAATCCTTCTCGCTGAGCAAGGAGGGTCGGGTCATTGCACCTGTGCCGTTTGAATCGATTGTCCGCTTGTGTCACACCCCAATCCTAAAATCTATGGGACCAGACACGTGGCATTAGCTAGCTGGTACAACTCCGTAGGGCTTTTAAATTTAATAGACCCGACGAAGTGCACTTACGCTGTCCACGGTCAAGTGATCAAACTAAATATCTAATTCTAACATGCAACAACTAAACTAAATCTCAATCCATGGTAAATAAATCTCAAGAAAGAACGATATGCATCATCAGTCTGCAGCCCAATAATACATCTGTTCGAATAGGCCAAAAGAACAACATAGGCCTATAAACACTAGGCTATAAAAATAGAATCAAAAATAAAAAGTAGTACATGACTGCAATAGCTAAAAATGTAAAGATACTTGCAACGATGTCCACACTCCACTAGATCAAGCATCCTGTAAACTGCACAAATAACCTGGAAGGGAACCAGTTCCTCAGAGGGACGTAACAAGATACAAAAATATATGCCATAATGTAAATACTGAGTAAAGTAAATCAGGGTGAACTATCCTCCTAAGTGAAAGCAATTTGAGGACAACTTAGTGCGTATGGAAAGTGTAGGCTAGACATATGCTGACGTAATTCACCAATCACCGTGACTGGCTAGTATATGCCATATATACCCCCCATCTTAGGGCACTCTGCAAGATAATAACATCCAGCTCCGAGGAGCGTGGTATTTGTATAAGTAATAACATCCAACGTTCTCTAGAGTGTGGTATCTGCACAACGTCCAACACCCCGAAGAGCGTGGTATCTACACAAGTAACGTCCAACACTCTAAAGAATACGGTATATGCATAAATATATACGTCTGTATCGCTCCGAAGAATGCGGTATCTGTAAGCCCCCTGATTTTTCAGAAATTTTAATTTGGATTTTTTTCACAATTTTCTGTAAATTTTCTGGAATTAAAACCTAGGTATTTTGAATTTAAATGATTTTTAAATGATATTAATTAATATTAAAATATTATGAAAATAATATTTTATGGTGTAAAATGGAAAACTAGACATAGGGTAATTTTTTGTGAATTTATTGGACTCTAGAAGTATTTTTAAAGCCCTAAAAACTATTTTAAAATAAACCGAATTAAACCCCTAAAATAAACTGGGTTTATTTCTAAAATAAACCAAACCAACTCAGACCCGGTTCAACTGAACCGAACCCAGCCTTAGCGGGTCGGGTCGGATCTAAACCCGACCCGAAACCCGCAGCCCAAACCCGCACTTAAAACACTAGCGGGTCGGGCCGGATTCATGTGAACCCGACCTACGGACCCGTAACCCAAACCCGAATCCTAGTTCTAGTTGGAATACTGTTCCGACGAGGCCATTTAACCCCCCTGCGGCCGAAACCCTAACCTTAAATCCCCTTCTCTCCTCCGCCTGTCGCTCCGCTCCGGTCACCCCTAGCCGCCGCCACGCCTGAACCCTAGCCGCCTCCTCGTCGAAACCCAGCCCGCAGCCACCTCCACCTTCTCCCCTCTTCCTCCCTCCGCCGCAGCCCAGCACCACGACCCCGCACCCTCGTCTCCCTCTTCCTCCGCCCTAGCCGCCTCCCTCCCCTACCCTAGCTTCCTCCGGCCACCCTCGGCCGTTCTCCCCCGACTCCCCGCGTCTACCATTGACCCACAGCACCTCGCCGAGCAGACCCTGGCCGCCTCCGCCGGACCCGTCCCCGAGCCCCCATCTCGCCAACCTCCTCCCCGTCGTCCTTCTCTCACCTCACCCTCGACCAACCCCCACCGTTTACTCCGCCTTCCCTTCTCCTCCTCCCCAGGAGCTCTGCCGCGCAGCCGACCCTGCTCCTCCACCAGCTCCGCCTCCCTCCCTCGAGCAGTGACCAGCCGCAGCACCCTCCGTCGGAACCCCTGCCTCCCCATCGCCTCCGGCGACGCCATCCCGAGCCGAGCGCCGCCAGACTCCGCCCGAGCCGCCTCCCTTCGGCGAAGCCCCCAACCAGAACCCTAAACCCTAGAACCGGACACGGCCTGACACTGTGTCGTATCGACACACGGACATGAAAACCCGGTTTTACGAAGCCCTGTTTAGGTAACCCGTTCTCTCTCCTCGTTGCTCCATTTTAGGTTCCGTCAGTTGTGACGCATAGACTGTGTGACCCCCTCGATGCTTGTGTAACTCGCTCGGTGCGTCGCGTCTTGTGGTGATCGCGAACCGCAATCCAAAAATAGGAAAACCAATACCCTATTTCACCCTGGAACTGAGTACGCCCTGCCAAACGGGACGACTTGGTCGCACGCGGTCTTTACCGAAATGTGCGCACCGTCGATACGGACGTGTGGGATTTCGCAGAAGTTGATTTGGATGTGCGTGCACACCGGAATCAACGCGTATCCGCCGACAACGCCCCGTATCCGCCGGTCCTGAAATGCGTCGTAACTTTGTGTACACACATCGGATCGAGACGAAACTTGCGCCATCGGACTCGTAGCAATACGCTGGTCCTGTGACCCAAGTTTGGTTCAATTCTGAGAACGTTGACAAAATCGCGTATCGTGGGCCCCATAGCCTCCACTTGACGGGCGATTTTGTGATCGACTCATCGGAATCCAATTCTGGAAGTTCCATTGGGTTCGTATCATCGTTCTTGACTTGTTGACACTAAGTTTGATGAATTTGGAGACCTTTGACCCTGAGGCGTTTTTCGGTGCAAAGTGGCCCACATGTGGACCCCACTTTGACCCGAAACTGTGATTTTTGCCCCTGTATCCAAATTGGACTCAAGGACAGGCGTTTTTAGCTATTTAATATTTTCTGAGACTGTTGGTGATATTTATTTCAGCTTTTGGAGGAGTACCTGCAGGTTCCACTGATACAGGGACAGCTGTTGGTATTCAAATCCCAGGCAAGTATACCTTGCCAACATTGCAGTTCATGTTGCATATTTTCCTTGCTTCATTTATATTGTTGTGCATGCTTGACCTAGGACCGTGTGACTTGCTTAGCGTCCGATTATAGTCGGGTGCCAACATCGTACGCGTAGTTGTGTATTGTCACCTAGACATGGATACCGTGACCCTATACTTCTCTTACTTGTCTTATCAGGTACATAGACCCAGGACACTTGACACTATTCATGAGACAGAATCTTCCTGAGATATTTATGGTGATTCTGTATAGGATACAGGTTGTATGACATAGACATTATATGACTTGCTGCATTAGTTTTGATCCTGCGTGTCATGGACATGAGACGTGAGATTACATTGGGTGGGGAGAGTATTACCATATCAAAGGCTGATTATATTATATATATTGTCATCTGGAAGTGTCTTAGTTTCTGATACAGAGCTATTGGCACAAGTTCTGGCCCTTCGAGAAAATACTGCTATGGGTTTCTCCGACACTGATCCTGTAGTAGTCTCAGCCCGAGTATGACTAAAACTCTCATTTGCATATCACTTAGCTGGTTATATATCTACCCTATTGTTCTATTTATTGCTGCACTGATATTTATTTTGGCTTGAGTTATTTTGTACCTTGCTATGTCCCCTGAGGACCTGGATCCGGATTATGTCCCCAAGATTAGCTGACGAGATCTATCCCGAGGTATACGGGACCGGAGCAGTAGCATTAGCAGAAGCAGGTGCCTATATTGGAGCAGAACCAGGATCAGAGGACGAGATCCAGCCAGAGGACTTCTCCTGAGTATTGGCTTGAGATACGCATTTATTTCTATTTATAGTTCTTTATTTTTAGTCTATTTCATTGATGTATCAGACTTATTCTCGAATTATTCTCCGAGACACTTTATTTGAGAGATGCTAGTTTATTTTTATTTATATTATTCTGGCATTTGATATGTGATTATCTGTTGTGAATGAGATTAGTATAGACTGTGACTTGTATCATTGGACCTATTTATTGTTTTACTACAGCTTAAGTATGCCCTGATGGATCCATTAAATTGGGTTTTTCCATCGGTGTGTGTTGTTGGCCATTATCACGCGTCCGGTCCCTCGGTATTTTGGGACTGGGGCATGACAGTATCTGTATAAAGGAGGTGGGTGTCCCATACGCCTACTAGTCGTCCTCCCCGCCCAATGCCAATGTACAAATCTCAAGTGAGACATGGACATCTCGAACTATAATGCAAGTCACTAAAGAAATATATAACTAAGCTAAATACAGTCACACGTGCTGCTCATACCGACGGTCAGTCAAGCATGAAGCACTCGCAGTAGCACAACTAAGCCGTTGTACTACCACAATATCGTACTAGTTGTGAAGCTTGACCTGCATGGGCCACCACAAAAAATGTGTCATGACCCACACCTGGTGAAGGGACACGAGTACGTGGGTACGTCTATCTTATGCCGAAGCATCGACGGTAGTACGTTGTCTAGGTCATCACAAACTAGCTGGCATCTCACACAATATATAATTTGTCAATACTATTTGAACTCCAAGGAGGACAATATGATAATAATGGTATGATAAATACTCAATCACAAATCTAAAGCACGATAAGATATCAAAAAATTCTAACATAACTATAAAGTCTAAACATCAAGGACATCCAATAATGACAACAATAACCAAGTCTCAAATATAAGCCGGAAACAAATCTGGTACCAATGTTAATGAAAACTATTTAGGATAACTAGTAATTCCGGCTAGACCTCCCGACAATCACTCTTGAGTGTCAGGGCCCATGGTTGCTATCCCCTCATGTGGTCTATAGTACGTGCGACACCAGTCCTCTAAATCGTCTGTTGAAAAAATATATTCAATCAAGATGGAATGAGTACAACCCAATAGCAGTTTCAATTAGTTGACGAAGACTATAAAACAATAAAATAGAGGATGTTATACACAATGAAAAAATAATAATTTATGCAATGGCAATAGTAAAGAGAGATAAGCAATGTAAGCAATAGGGTGTAGCCAGTGCATATATGAGATAAAAGAGAAAAGAACTACAATATCAGGTGCAAAGCAATGTAATCTATGAACTGAATATGAAAAACTGCAACTATACTAGGTGTTTTAAAATACTAAAGAGATATATGATCGGTTTGGGAGATTCAATAATTTTAAACTAAGCAAAAACTCGCTCAACCATACATGAAGTGTATGATTAGGTAGTAGCCGATAATTTATACTACTTGCCAATAGTTCTTGATCACATATCTAACTAGTAATTCTTTCATCCTGATTGATACGATGGATCCAAGCATGACACGTTACTAGCCAATGTATCTAATGTTAACCAATATTATCCAATGTTATCCAATACCAAACAAGGAGCAGTATTCGATACCATTATGATGAGTCAAGGTAACATCTCATGACTGAAGATCCAATATTAATACCAATCTGTGTACCATAGTGTCGAGAATCAGATGTAACATTTCTAAATACTTGAAATATAGTAATTATCAAATAATAAAAACTATCAGAGAATGTACTCGCCTATGGTCCAAAGTAATAAATGTCAAACTGTGTCCGTATCAATGTCTCAAAGACCTAAATATAAAATTCTATGTTATAATAATATTTTGGAAACAAAATATACATAGCTTGGTTGAAACTAGGTTTCTAGGTCAATTCTAAATTTCTAAGAATGCTAAGTATCATACTATATGTTTATAGCTATTCAACCCCTATGCATAATATCACATTTACCTTAGTTATTCTTAATACCTTAATTAATATCGCAAAACTTAGACAATACCTTAACATATCTATATCATTATCTTAATATCTAAGATGCCCAAAACTCAATACCCAAAAATACTAACTCTCCTCTAGCTCCCTAACACACTTGCCTACACTCACTCTAGTTAAAATACATAACATGATACCCCAACCTTCCAAAAAAAATTATTCATACTTAACAGTTTCTTTCACCTAGATACACTCACCTACCATGTTTTACAAAATACACCAACTCATTGCACTCAGTGGACATTAGAGCAACAATGTGCACATAACTGTGCAGTGCCTAATCAACATGTTGAACACCCCTAGCTGCCAACCTACACCATTAGACTCTAATAACTGACACTTGGTATTTCACATCACCTACTACCTCACAACTCTTCATTCAAAGGCACAACAACACTTACCCATATGTGCTCAGGTGCAAAACACTTGTACCACCCTTGCATTTGCATACCCAGGTACATGTTATTTCCCAACTGCTAACTTCAACACCCAACACCCATTGTTGCATGCGGCAACTCAAATCTCATATCTCAACATAATACCTTGACTTACCTTACCTTGACTATATCCCTAGACATTAACTTGATACCTAGTTCAACTCTTGGTACCAAACTAGGATACCAAAATACATCACCCCGCACACAACTAAACTACCTACTTCTAATATCTTAATACACCACTAATCAATATCAATGATACCATTCATTTCCCTCTAATACTCACACTCTCACCTAAATACTAACTCTAATGCACTAGTATAAGAATACACTCCCTAATACACATTTGGTACCACTAACCCCTTCACTATATCACTCATATACCCACATACTTACTAGGTATCACTCACCCACACAAATACTCTTGCACTGTGCCTGTAACCTCTGTATCTTGAAATTCGTGCTTAAATTTTGTTATTAGGTTAATTTGAGGCTATTAAATTTTTTCACAATTTTTGGTTAATTAAAAACTAGTAACAATAAATTTTTAGGACTTTTAAGAATTTATTTTGGTGTCAAACATAATTAAAAATATTTAAAACTTTTATTTTATGTTCTAAATAATCAAATATATTTTCAAGAATTTTTTGGGAATTTTTTGAGTATTTTTAATATTTATTGGGAGTTATTTAGGCTAATAACTAATTTTTAGGAATTTTAGAATTTATTGTGCAAGACCAAGAATATAGAATCAATCTACAAAAATTTTTAGTATTTATAATATTATTATATATTTTCTAAAATTATTTCATAATTTTTGAAATATTTTTAATATCTATTTTTATTTAAATAGGTAAAACTAATTTTTAGATCTTCTCCTAATTATAGTAGAAAACCTATGAATATAAAATTGTCCCAAATATTTTTCTAGGGTTTTTAGGTTCAAAATATATTTTTTATTAATTTTTCATATTTTTATGATTATTTTTAATATTTATTTTGAGTTATTTAGATTTAAAATGACTTAAATAATATTTTGATAAAGGCAAATCAAAAACAAATAATATAAACAAAATCATCTAATCAGATTCTGACACGTGTCAGCCTATAAATATTCATTTAGCCGCATGTACATCTATATATATATATATATATATATATATATATATATATATATATATATATATATATATATATATATATATATATATATAATAACCCTAATTATCCCATTATTTTAGAGAGAGAGAGAGAGATTTGAGGGGATATAATCTAGTGTTTCCTTCATCTTCCAGAAGCCATTACTCATAGCTCCAGACTTCAAACGTAGCCTAGTTTCTTGCGTTAGAACCTTATTGAGGTTAATTTTCTGAATATGTAAATTATTTTATGAAATTCTGAATATTAAATTCTAAAAAATTCGTAGAGCACAGCATGTCCGAAAATAGATGAGTCTCGGTATTTTCGCAATTTTGGGAGAACCAGAAATCAGAATCACTAACCGTTTGAAATTTCGGAAAGATAATTTTGAGATAATTGACATATATATTTCCCAAGATTTAATACCAAATATTTCTATACTGTTAATTCTATAGAACTTCTAGGTTAACAATCAACTACCGTTACACAATGCGATTTTAGGTATGTGCAATATTTTCCAAACGAATTTGAATTCGGATGAGCCGTAAATTTCAGCATGTTTTTGACACTAAAATCTACATGAAAACATGCATGAAAGTTGAGTTTGCATCGATTGACTTTTTGGTCAACAGATCGTCTCGATTTGCGTGCCATGAGTCTCGAATTGGTAAAATTTAGTTTTTTTGGACAAAATTTAGAAATTAACCTAAAAATCAGAATAATAAGATTAAAATAAGATTTTAGAGTAACTATTCCAAAATTAAATAAATTAAAATAAATTATCTGTTGACATGGTAAATTTGTAATACATAGGCTATTTAGACTATGACTTGGACTCTGATTCATACCAGCTAAGGACCACAGGTGAGTACATTCTATGATAATTTCCGTTATTTGATAATTTTTATAATTCAAGTAATTAGAAATTTTATATCTGATTCTTGACACTGTGCTACACGGACTAGTATATAGATTGGATCTTAGTCATGAGATGTTACATTGGTTATCGTATTGACATTGTACACGACATTGATATTAGACATTGTATATGATATATTGGACATTGATCGTGTATCGTGATGTGTCATGGTTGGATCCACAGTACTAGTTGGGGGCGAGAAAATTTCTAGTGAGAGATGTGATCAAATCCATATCGTACAAGTGTAGATATTGTTAGTGTTAATCATACACCTCACGTATAATTAGTCAGGCCATGTAGCTATCGTACAAGTTTCCAAGCCGATCATATTTCGAAACTATGATTTCAAACACTTAGAATAGTTAAAGTTCTTCATCTCAGTTCATATACTACCTCACCCGTATATGATATTGTAGCTCTTTCTCTTCATTTCATATATGCACTGACTGTACCATATTGCCTATATTGCATGTTCTCTTTATTTTTCCACTGCATTTATTTATTATCTTCTCTCAGTATATAGCATCATCTATTTATTATTTTATAGTCCTTGTCAATTAACTGGAACTGTTATTTAGGTTGTACTTCGCTACATCCTGACTAAAAATATTTTTTTAGACTGCGACTTAGAGGACTGGTGTCCGACATATTATGGACCACATAGAGAGTAGCTACAGCCTTGGACCTTATAGCTCAGGTATGATTCTGGGAGGTCTAACCGGGATCACTAGTTATTCAGTTAGTTTCTTTTAGCAGATTATTGGTACCGGATTTGTTTCCGACATTTTGAGACTTGGATGTTATTGTTTGAGTTAGACTATTTTGTTTAGACTTGTGTTGCATTTTGTTTATTTTTTCGATATTTTATCGTGCTTTAGTAATGTGATTGAGTATTTTCATATTATATTGTGATATCTGTGTCTCCTTATGGAGTTAGATATTCATGTGAGATTGATTAGATAGTATTGTGACCTAGACAGCGTTCTACCGTCGATGTTGTGGCGTAGGCTGGACGTACCCACGTACTCGTTCTCCAAATTTTGGGTGCGGGTCATGACAGTGCCTAGCACTCAGGTTTTCCCCTTCCTCTTTGCTTCTACCTGCAGCATACAACTGTTGCTACCACTCATTTGCTGCCCAAACAGTAGGTATTGCTGCTGTTGACAAGTGTTACTGCACTTGGTTGCAACTGATGCTGCTTAGCGCAACATCTTCGATACCCAAATCTGATACATACTTCCATTATACACACCTTTCACAGTATTACTTCACTGATACTTTGCTTCAACATCACCCTCACACCCGATATTACTGCACTAACACATTCACACTGAAACATAGGGAAATACTTTACTGATATAATAACACACATATACCATATTGCAGAAATATATAACACTAGCTCTAACTAGCTCTAATATGTGCCCAAATCCTATACTCCATAACAGGTACACCTAACCCATTCACTTGTAGTCACTGTCATGCCCCAGTTCCAAATATAAGGAACTGAGCCACATGGCAATGGCCAGTGGGTACACTTCGACGAACATCCTAATCTAATGGACCCGACGGAGTGCACCTAAGCTATAAAGTATAATGATAAAACCCAACATATATAACATAAACTGTGAAACTAAATCTTATTCACAAACATCCATATAGAATACATAGAGAAATCAATTCTACTAATGTGCAGAAGGGAAATAAGATTAGAAATGTATCATAATAAAAATACGAATAGAGTTACACAGGAACAAACCCACTAATACAAATACTGAATGAAAGGAAGCAGTAAGATAACTAGGGCCGATATCGACAAACTAGATAATGATACCGGGCCCAGGGTGAAGTCACTACCAGTGATCAAACAAAGTCCTCGGGAAGGATACCGTCCTCTATAACAAGTCCTGCTCTTGAATATACACCTGGTCCGTACTCCTCCGGGTAGTCCTCCTCGCCTAAGCCTGGAAGAGAACCAGGTCCTCAGAGGGACGTAACAAGGTACAAAAATAGTATGCCATAGTAAAACAGAAAGGAAACATGTGATACGTCGGTGTAATCTAGAATAACCACCTAAGTGAGATGCAACTTTGAAGACAATGTTCGACACGTGGGCTTTCCAAATATAAAATCGTAGTTCCAAGGTACAGAGACACACAGGGTGTACCGTAGCTCTGAGCACAGAGTCACACGGGTGATACTACGACTCTGGTTACATGATCTCTACATAAATAAGAATATATATATATATATATATATATATATATATATATATATATATATATATATATAGCGCATGCAAATTAGCCCAAGGGTCTAGTAACTGTCTTTCCCTCCCAATGCGGTCAATGAGTGCTTGCTGAACCTGAAACTCTATCTGACAGTCTCGTCATATTGAAGTAAATATCAACAATCATGATCTTAAAGTCATCACAAATTTTGGTCATGCTGACACTATCAGGATACAGGAAGTCCGGCACGATGACAGTGTCTGAATGTGTCATAGGATTCCGATGTAACCAAGTAGGTACATCAAGGTGTCGCAAATATCTATCAATCGATACTAGACGTTACCGACGAACTTCTGCACCCAGATTTGACCCAAAATCTACGTAACGATTCTGATCCAAAGTGCACACAATGCATATATAGAATAAATAGTAAATTTGGAACTAAGATACAGTATGGCAAGGTACACTTGCCTGGATTCGGACGCTAAAGGCGGGGCTCCGGTACAACATCCAAGTCCGAGGATCCCAAAGTACCTAGAGATGATATATAAAATTAATTAATAATCTAGCTCGATACTATCTAAGATATGAGTTGAAAATACGTCTAGCATTGTCTTCTGTCTTAGTTACATAGCTCACATAGATACTAACTAGAGGGTTGACCCAAGTTGACTAGGGTAACGTTGCATCAATTACGATCATCAAATAGTATAACGTCCTCAAACAATATCTTCAAACCATAATATTCATCACAGTGATTTCAATCATTTAATTTATGCTTATCCTCGACCATACCATCCATGTAATCCTAGACATAATTTCATACACCCAATTTAGTTGACGCACCTAAATACGCATAATGTTCACGTATAGTATCCTCATTTATATCATCACTAACGTACCAAAATTCATTGGAACATCTCCAACATATGCATTTCCCATATGTATATCCTCGAACAATTGTTATAAAATATCAAGTTCACATATATGTAACCTCAACAATTTTTATTATACCATACATTTTTACATATATAAATAACCTCAAATAATTGCTATAAAATATCATTCCATTCATATATATATATATATATATATATATATATATATATATATATATATATATATATATATATATATAAAACCTCAAAAATGCTATTAAATTATGCATGGGTAATATTCAGGAAACCTAACCCTAACTAGGATTTCTTAGCACAAAATAATAACTACACAAATAAGACGAAGGATGAGGAGTTACCCAGGTGGCTGAGGGTGGTGGCAGCGGCGGTCCTGCGGCTTCGGTCAGGGATGGCATCGACCGCGGGGGTGGTGCGTGTTTCGACCAGGGGGTGGTGGCGGTGCTCGACGGTGTGAGGGTGGTGGTGCTCGGCTGCGGTGTCGTGGTGATGTTGTCATGGTGGTGGCAGTGAGTCGGTGAAGGTGGTTATGGTGGTGGCAGTGGGTGGTGTAGATGGCTGTGGGTGGAGAGAAGGGTGGTGGTTCTCCGGTGGTGTGATGGTGGCAAAGGTGGTGGTCGTGGTGAAGAACTGTTGTGTGTCGTAATGGCAGTAGAAGCGGCTAGAGGTCGTGGCAGTAGTGGCGGTGGTAGCAGCGGTGTGGTAGTGGTCGTCGGATCATGGAAAAGGCGGTGGTAGCGTTGCTGAAGGTGGTGTCAGGTCGTGGAGAAGGTGGGTGATGGCAGCGGTGGGTTGCGGTGGTGTCAAGTCATGGAGGAAGAGGGGGGTAGTGCGGCTAGAGGTGGTAGTGTCAGGTCGTAGAGGAGGCGGGTTGCGGTGGTACTCCGACGAATCGCAGGTGAACTCCGATGAGATGATTAATGAAGAAGAAGAAGAAGAAGAAGAAGAAGAAGAAGAAGAATAAGAAGAAGAAGAATAAGGAAGAGTGGTCGGCTGAAAGTGTGTAGATGGAGAAGAGGAGAGAGAGTGTGAGGAGGAATTCTTAGGTTTTTTCTAGGGATTAGGGCCGGCCACATGTGGGGGGTTTGTGTGTGTATATTAATATAGAGGGAGTGTGTGGTTGTGATGGGGTGGGGATTTGAATTAAGGGTTAGGATGCTTCATGAAGGATTTGTACATAGCAAGGGGAAGAGAGAAGATGAGGTGACCAGTCATGTAAAGTTGGGGGGTTTCTTCATTTGTTTGCACTAATAGGAGGGTGACACCTAGCACCTTTTTTGCATTTAAGTCCCTTAACATTTGAGTGTTTACACATGAAGGAAAAAAAGGTAAGAATTTAATATAGAAAATTATGTTTGATATTTTGTAGGATGAGAGGGTGTTGTGTGTTTTATATGGGCCTCATGAATGGGTGTTGGGTTAAGTTAGGGTTCGGTTAAGCTGGTGTCCACAATTTAAGTAAATAAAGTGGCATATGTGCTCTTAAATTAAATGGGAGTACATGGGGTCTAAATTGGGAGTGATACAAAGGTCATAAATGGTGTAGACTTGATGTCAGTCTTGGACCCTTTAATTGGTTAGGCGAAACAAGTTGAGTTTGTGTCCCCAAATCGATGGCAATGACATAGGTACAAGACAGAGGATTAAGAATTGATTTTCATGACTGAAAAGTTGCACAATTAAAATAGAGCACAAGGGAGTGTGTTTGTGAGTGACAAAAATATTCAGTGCCAAGGTTGGCTTGTCAGGTCAAGTGCAGTGCCCCGTTTACCCTATTCGGGTAGCGCGGCTAAAAAACACTTGGTATCGTTCGATTGGGACAGATTGAATCAATATTATTTTCTCGTTATGGATTGATTTCTTTGGAGTCAGGTCCCACATTCAACGAATTGTGCCTCAAGGAATGACTCGACGGCAGAGTTGATAGGGCCTTTCCGTTGCGTTGGTTTTTTTGCCCATTTTTGATGTCGCTTGGTTGCTTTCTTGTTGGTTTTGTGACTTACATTTTCTTGAACGATTTTGATGGATTTTATTGCCTTCGTTCTTAGGATTTTGCAATTCGTATCGAATCCTTGGAGACTGAAGCAGGAGATATTGATCATATGTTGGTGCGTACAGGTGATCGTATAGGCAATGCGCAAGCGGAGTCTTAAAGATCTCCCATTTTCTCTCCCAGTTCACCAACTTGTGAGTGGCTTTACTTCGATTAGCACCCTTCTTTCAAGTCTTTATTCCTAATAAATTGACTCATTTGTGCATTCCGATCAACGATACCAAAAGAATAATTTGAGTCAAGATAAAAGAAGAAGTAGACTTAAAACTCTTGTAATACTTGTCATATAAAATATCATAGGTCACTTTGTTGCGTGCTTGTTCGCTATACCTATGACTATTTTATGTCAGTTGTAGTTAGAACTCATTTATCTATAACTGTTCAATGTATGGTGCAAAAGGGAAAATGTGATCATTGTGCAAGTAGCCTAGACTATGGAAAATGCATGAAGTTTATTTGCTTATATTGCTTGAATATGTGTTTCAATTGATAACTTAGTTTGTAAATGAGATATAGTCTTGGACAACTTGTGCACAAGAGATGTCATTCTATGAACGGTCGCCGGGGCACTGGGATCGCTTTGACCCGGGTAGAATAATTTTCTAGTGTAGTCCTAACATTGGATGGGTCTGTGCGTCCGTCAAGGGCTAGCTACCCGAAGCGGAATGGCAGCCGACCCATCTCTAGTCCGACCAAGTGATTGCTATGTTTATTTAAACCGTATAGACTAACTATGTCTTCATTGCAGGGAAGGTCATGGTAAGTTTTGTACAGGTAGTTCGGACAGTACAGGTAAAGTCATCGAGCGGTGGCACATTTTGTTATGTCATTTTATTCTATCATATATAGAATTAAACTAAGGCAAGAGAGAAATATAACATAATAAAGATGTTGCATATTCATATGAATACGTTATCAATTTTGGTAAGTTGGGTTAGCTCGTCCGCACCGGTACTTTTTGAAGTACTGACCCTCGTTGCAGCAGGTTCCCCGAGCCAAGGCGATGCGGGAGAAGCTTAAGCTTTCTCCAACCCTCCCCTGATCAGACGTGTTCATGTTGTGATTTTTGGAGCCCAAGTACATACTCAAGAAAGGAGCTCGCACTTCCTTTTGAAGCTCCTAGGCGATGGTGCTGACTCGCACCCAAGGTGTTTTGTGCTTTTGAAATACTAGTAAATAATGTAATGTATAGATCGGCTATCTCATTTTGCGTCCAAGTTGTAAGTCCGTACGGCATCTTTACTACTTTGAGTCAAGAGTCTGTAAACAGATGTTCATTATCAATAAAGAAAACTTTTCTATATCTCAAAGTGTGATATCGTATTTGTGTACTCTGTTGTATTTGTTCTAAAGTATATCATTATGCCTAGGCCTTGTGCACGCGCGCCTTACGCGTACACGGCATCACGCCCGGGGGACAATTATCGATTTAGCAAAAATTAGAGTGTGACATATTGGTATCAGAGCATGGCTTCAGATCCTTTGACCTTTGTGTCAGAAGCATTTTCTTGAAATAACCCTGTCCCTCCCAGTTGAACTCTTGAATTCGCTTGGCCAAAATGAGATACGTTCCATATAGTGAGTCCATAATATATTTTGAGACTGATGCAAGTTATTTTTCTTTTAAGGAACGGCCTCAGAGCCGTGTGCACAAGCACAGATGGTGGCACAATTGCAAAGGAGCAGTTCTGGCACATCAGGCAGCTCAGAAAGTCCAGATGTCGCACCCTCTATTGATCCGTTCAACCGGATGATGCGTTTGATGGAAACGCAGTAGAGACAAGCCGAATTACGACAAAACCAATTCAAGACCCGGATTGAGGCTCAATTTCTGGCGCAGCGGACTCAGCCCGAAGCACAACAAAAGCAAATAGATACATTACAAACGATTGTGACGACGCTCGTTGCCAGCAACCATTCTGCATCAGCAGTCGTCGCAGCAGTGCCAGTTGTAGCCGATACCAGGGGACCTCAAGACTCTCTGGAACCTCCACCCTCAGACGAAAAGGGTCTCATCCTACTAAAATTAGAGTTTAAAAAGATGTGTCATGCTAGCTTTAAGGGGACTGAGGACTCCTCCGTGGCGTTGGATTAGCTGGTTGAGTTGGAAGACCACTTCAAAGTGCTTCGCATGGACGAAACAAAGAGAGTCACTTACGCTCAGCTTTAGCTCTGTTTAAACGCACATAATTGGTGGGATGTGCACAAACAAGCTTTAATGAGTGAAGGTGGCAGGACGACTATCTCTTGGTTTGTGTTCCGTAAGGCCTTCGAGGAGGAGTATCTTCCACCCACCGTGCACCGCGAGAAGGAAGATGAATTCACACATCTGCAACAAGGAAACATGACAGTGCGGCAGTATACCTCAGAATTCAACAGGCTTACAAAATTTGCTAAGTATCACCTCTGTGATGCTAAAAGTTGAGCACGTAGGTTTAACATAGGACTACGACCTTCAATTCGTGCCCACATCATCGTTTCTCGGTACCGTACCATACGAGAGTCTCTAAACTATGCCCTCTCCCTAGAACCGTAGTACCTCCCAGTTTGCACCAGCGCTGTACAAAATCTTAATCACAAGTGTCCTAGCAACACAAGAGGTAACAACGCACCAAAGTGCCCCAATAACGGCGATAATCATGGGGAGAACCCAGGGAGAGGTAGTGAGCTTGTTTGCCACCGATGTAATCATGCCAGACACATCGGTCAAAACTGTCGAGTATTCAATGGAGTGTGCTTTAAATATGGTTGCCAGAGGCATATGGCAGTGAACTGTCGGGCAGGAGGACCAAACCAGCAGTAGCAACAAAATCGTACTCCTCAAGATCAGGGGCAAGCACCTCGAGCGAATCAGACGACACCGCAGAACACTCAAGGCCGGGTCTATGATCTGACTTGGGAAGAGGCACTCGCATCAAACACGACGGTGTCAGGAATATTATTTTTTAATAATGTACATGCTCGAATATTATTTGATTCTAGTGCCATACATAGTTTTATTGCGGTAGATTTTGCTGCTGAGAACACATTCCTATGACCCCGCTGGGTAGGGTAGTTCTTCTCATGAGAACGTAATAGCCTAGAAGCATAGGCAATCACCCTCCCATTCTGCTGCAACACACAACCCAGTCCCTTCTCCGATGCATCACTATAGATAGTGAATCCTCCAGAACCTGATGGCAACGTCAACACTGGAGATGTCGTCAACCTCCTCTTCAGCTCATCAAAGGCGATCTGGCACTCCTTTGACCAAATAAACTCCACGTCCTTCCGAGTCAGCCTGGACAACGGCTCTGCAATCCGGGAAAAATCCTGAACAAATCTCTTGTAGTAACCTGCCAGTCCCAGGAAACTCCTGACCTCGGCTACTGAACTCGGAGCACTCCATGCCTCAACTGCCATGATCTTTCTCGGATCCACCGAGATACCCTCTCCAGTCACCACATGACCAAGGAATTCAACCTTGTCAAGGAAGAACTCACACTTCGAAAGCTTTCCATAAAGCTTCTCCTTCCTGAGAGTCTCCAACACTATCCTCAGATGCCCCTCATGCTCCTCTGGGGTCTTCGAATACACCAAGTTGTCATCTATAAACACCACCACAAACCTATCCAGATGCTGATGGAATACCTTGTTCATCAGATTCATGAACACTGCCGGGGCATTAGTTAACCCAAACGGCATCACCATGAACTCATATTGTCCATACCTGGTCCGAAAAGCTGTCTTCGGAATATCCTCCCGCTTCACCTTCACCTGATGGTAGCCTGTCCTCAGATCAATCCTGGAAAATACTCTCGCTCCGCTCAACTAGTCAAAAAGATCATCAATACGCGGCAGCGAATACTTGTTCTTGATTGTGAGGTTGTTCAGAGCCTTGTAGTTGATACACATCCGTATCGACCCATCCTTCTTCGGAACAAAAAGTACCAGAGCACCCCACGGAGAAGAACTAGATCTGATAAATCCTTTGTCCTGAAGCTCATCCACCTGCTTCTTTAACTCTATCAGCTCAATGTTGCTAACTCTATAGATGTGCTGGGATATCGGCTCCGCGCCTGGCACCAAGTCTATAGAGAACTCCACATCTCTGTCCGGGGGTAACCCTGGCAACTCCTCCGGAAATACATCCATGTACTCCTCTATCAGTGGATGTAGCAACCTCGGCTCTACCACCAGGGCTCCGCAGAAGACTCCCTCGCTCTGCTCCGCTGCTCTTCTGGCAAACTGAAACTCTGGCTCACTCGGCGGACTAAACAACACTCTGCCTCCACGATAATCTATACTAGCACAATGCATACTCAACCAATCCATCCCGAGTACAATATCGTAGCTCGGAAGTGGCATTACGAGTAGGCACACACTCAACTCCCGGCCTCCCAAGGTAACTCTCCGGTCTCTGCAGACATCACTGACTAGGATGATACCACCCCCGGTCGTGATCTTGCAGAGTCTAGCTAAAGGTTCAGCAACAAGATGGTGTCTAACAGCAAAAGATACAGACACAAAGCTATGGGAAGCCCCAGAATCAAATAAAGCAAGTGCTGGAATAGAATCAAGAAAAACACAGATCAAAAGAAGTCAATACAGTGCAAAGAAACGATATCATCAAAGAAGAACAGTAATATTGCAAAAGAAAATAATTTCAGGAAAATTAAGATAGCAAAAAGAAATCAGGAAGGGTCCTAGTTGTGATTGAGCACACTCTCTCTCAGCCTATAACCTATATCCTATTACAGGTAAATCTAAAAACTAGACCTGCATGGGCCGCCACCAAAAATGTGTCACGATCCGCACCCAAAAAATCGGGCATGAGCCGTGGGTACGTCCAGCCTACGCCGCAGAATCGGCGATAGAACGCTGTAAAGGTCCGTTCTAGGTCAAACAAATCTATATATATCTCACAAAAATCTGTCAATATCCTCTCCAAAAGGAGGGCAACCACGCAATATATATATGAACTCTCAATCACAATAACTAGGGGAAGAAATAAAAGCACGATATGATAGCAAAGGAAACCAAAACCAAAGAGCAAGACAATATCCAAAAATATACAGTCCAAGACCATAATATCTACAACATCACACAAGCAACAAAAGAATAAGTACAATCATCCAAAATAACAACTGGGAACAACCCAGGAAACCCACCTAGCTAACTAGGGCACTATAGGCGTCTCCTCGACGCACTCCTCCTCGATCTCGGGGTCACAACTCTCGTCAACACCCGGCCCGTAGAAAGTAGGGCAGAAATCCTCAGGATCCTCTGGAAAAAATATGCCCAGTCAGGACTGGAGCGAAGTACATAACTCTGAAAGCAACTCCAAATACATGGTAAGGTGTATATGACTAGCAATAAAAAAGTATACAAGATGCACAGGAAATAAATATATGCTGGAGCAAAAAAAGTAGCTGCAATGTAAACTGGAGAACAATACAAGTAGAGAAGTAACTGCATGTGAGAAAACATGAATACTAGCTAAGTGCCTTGAGCAAAAGTTTGTTATGTGATTGGCTTAGGTTGCACATGAAAAACACTACGATAACTCCGTTATGCGTGAGTTGCATAACCGACATACACATGAATACTGTTTGGCTTTGATCACATAACCAACTTCTACTCCCCTCCCC